>CM022756.1:17461300-17671300 GCA_012411365.1 Ameiurus melas
TTACCCAGGCTGGTAAAGTTCTAGCACAGCACATTGTAGCAGTGCTTCCCAAAGTGCACCAGGTTTGACACTGCCTTTCTCGGTCAATGAATTCTGAACATTATTATACATGAATAACACACACACACACACACCTGTTACTCACATTCTGTTTCTGCTTACTCTACATCTGTCCCTCTCTTTTGTCCAGGAGCTGTTCTTGGGTGACCTTGGCCTGCCCATTCTGTGTGTTGGATCTGTATGGTTAAGCTGGGAGCTGATGAAGGATGGTGAGGTTACAGAATTAGCCGCCTTCATAGTTTTGTGATGCTAAATATTAGTCTTTGATACGTGACAGAAAACCCACAACAGAAGTCATTTAACTAGATTTACACTGGTCTTATTTGGCTGACACTCTTATCCAAAGTGATTTATAACTGAGACGGTATACAACTGAGCAATTGAAGACTCTGGATTTTGCTTAAGGACCCAACAGTGGAAGCTTGGCAATGCTGGGCTTTGAATTCGCAGCCTTCCAATAAGTAGCCTAATGTCTTAACTGTTGTCACCGCTGTTCATGCGTTGTTCTATTTAATGGCACAAATTGACCCTGCCCCATCCACCTTAAATATGTTGCTTACCCATATTTTCCACCAGTGTTTTCACCAAACGGAGACTAATAATTGGATAGATGCCTTCCCCATATAAATAAAAAATTGCAACTTAATTTGTGATTCCTTTCTGGCTCCCCATATAAATAGGGAAGCTATGATTTTACTTATTATATATGATAGTAGTCTACTCAAAATCTGAATAACAACAAGGTTTCAAAAATGTAGCAACTACAAACTCTGTTAAAACAGAGCAAGTAGTTAGCCTGCATGGCATTTCCCGCTTTAGGAATTGTTGCATTATCTGACTTCTAATAACTCATTCTCATCGGACTCTCAACTCTCTCATCAACTCTAGAAATCGTTGTGATTGAATATGCCAGGTGATCAGCAGTTTCCAAAATATTCAGTGCGTCTGACAATGCAAAGTTAACCTGGATAAAATTATCCAATGTTTTATTTCCATTAGTGCAAATCCACAAAACCATTTATGTGAAATGCAGATGTATTGCATTACATTGTATTTTCAGTGACAAACAATGGAAAAAAAGAACAAAAAATATTGAAAACCTTTACAGAAAATATTACAGTATTCCTTTGTTTTAATACTGCGTTTTGCACCATTGAAGGTCATGGTAATGTGGTAACTATTGTAGCTTGACTCCGTTTCCCTGCTTTACTTTAGATTTCTATATGTAACCTATGACCTCTCTATTAATCATGATCATGACTACTGCATCAGTTCTATGAGAACAAAACTCAGTTGCCCAAAACACTGTAGTGAGTCTGTTGCTTTCTCCTGCAGGTTTCACTCAGGTCCTCTCCCAGGCCAAACTGTCTGGTTACAGCAATTTTCAGAAGTATAGCCTTCTCACCCTATGCCAGTCATCTGCTGTAGGTGGTGCCAAGATGGGAGCCCAGAATGCAGGTGCCACCATGCCCCTGGACTACTCCACTAGCTCCAGCGTGTTCTTCAGCCACTTATTCACTGAGCAGTGATCAACAATAATGAGGACCACTCAACCCTGTTTTAATACATATTTGGCTCAGTGAAGTTCAGAACAATCAGAAAAATACATTGACCGACATTCCTAAGCAGTATTTCAAGTGATCTGTATAATGACATTCAGTTTACAGTGACTCTTCAGCAGCTGTATGCTCATTAACCCAGCGAAAGAGAGTGGGTGTAGTTACTGGGAATGCGAGAGATTTTTATTTTTCTTTACCTTGCAATTAGGGTCTTTTATGGGGGGTTCCACCTCTTATTTTGAATATAAAAATGAATGCAGTTCTGAGACGTATCTGTCCCCTTGTGCACTAATTATGAAATATTAACTCGTGTCTTCTCATAAATTGAGAGGACAAGAGAAAGAGGCCTAAGACCTGATTCAAAATCTTGATTTAAAAAGCATTAATTATTAAAATTCATGATTAAAAAAGCAAAATGGTGTTTTTGTGCAGTTTTAACTAAAAGCATATGTTAAAACATCATCTTTCTGTATACCCAAAATTAGCAGCATTTTTTTATTTTCTTACCGTCCTGCCCAATCGAAAATTGACGAATATTCCAACATCAAATTAAGAGAGAAAAACATGCACATGGCAGAATGCAAATACATTGTAAGTGGTGTAGCTGCATACATTGGTTAAACTTTTTTTTTTAACCTTAATGATATTTATTATTGGAAGACATAGACTGTTGTGCTGATGGTTGATTACATTACCTGAATTTCATGGAGTTATAGCTGCTACACAAAAGCCTGGAAAGTTGCATTGAAATGAGCAAGTGTACAGCTGTTCTTATAGTGGCTGGTAAATACACACAGTAAGCTTGGGTACCCATTAATGACGCTACTGTGTTTTATCACAATTTCACACTGATTGTGAGTAAGTGAATTATTTAGTTATTACATACTTCTTGATTTTGTGTCACACTTTTTTTATATAACACCATAATATTCACCGATCAGCCATAACGTTAAAACGACTGACAGGTGATGTAACATTGCTTATCTTTTTACAGTGGCACAGGTCAAGGGGTGGGATAGACAAGTTGATGTTGGACACAGGATAAATGGGCAAGTGTAAGGGTCTGAGCGAGTTTGAGAAGGACCAAATAAAAAGCAAGGCTAGACAACTGGTTCTGAGTATCTCTAAAACATCAGGTCTTGTGGGGTGTTCCTGGTACACAGTGGTTAGTACCTACCAAAAGTGGTCCAAAGGAGGACAACCGTTGAACCTGACACAGGTTATGGGTGCCTAAAGAGTCAGTGATGCATGTGGGGAGCTACATCTCCCATCATCGTCTGATCTCACAGAAGAGCTATTGTAGCACATACTACTGACATATTTAATGCTGGCTATGATAGAAAGGAGTCAGAGCACACAGTGCATCAGAGCTTACTGCATATGGGACTGTGTAGCTGCAGATCGTTCAGAGTGCCCAAGCTGACCCCGGTCCACTGACGAAAGCACCTACAATGGGCACGTAAGCATCAGAACTCGACCGTGAAGCAATGGGAGATTCGCAGCCTAGAGATAATCACTTTTTTTTTTTTTTTTAAATATCACGTGGATGTGGCCAGGTGTGTGAGCTTCACTTACCTGGGGAAGAGGGTCCTGGCATTCATGTGGATGTTACTTTGACACGTACCACCTACCTAAACATTGCTACAGACCAAGTCCATCACTTCATGTCAACAGTATTCCCGAACAGCAGTGGCCTCTTCCAGCAGAATAATGCGCCCTGACATATTGCAACTGTTCAGGAACATGACAAAGCCTCCAACTTTCCCAGATCTCAATCTGATGGAGCATCTGTGGGATGTGCTGGACAAAAGTTCAACTCATGGAGGCCGCACCTCGCAACTTACAGGACTTAAAGGATCTGCTGCGAACATCTTCATGCCAGATACCATAGAACACCTTCAGAGGTCTTGTGGAATCCATGCAATCAAGTGGTAAGAACATTTTGGCGGCACAAGGGGGCCCTACACAATATTAGACAGGTGGTTGTAATGTTATGGCTGATCGGTGTATAATCATGTGCTCATACTCTATTTGGCCAGAAGAAAGATCACAAGCCTTAATTTAGGATGTCACTACATATAGCAAATAAAAATAAATCAATAAATAAATAATGTGTTAAACTATGTATTGTGTAACTTGGAAGATATTGTGCAGTGCTAATGTTCAGCTGGAAGACTATAGACTCGCAGAAAAACGCTGCTACAGTTCACGGCTAGGCTCTGATGCTCCTGAAGGTATGGAATCAACAATCACGTTCACGTGGGTGCCACAGCAAATAAACGCCGACTGACCGAAAAAGTTCTATATGAAAACTACAGCTCACTGAAAACTTTTCAATACAATGCATTCCATATTTCCTAAGTAATAACCCAAGATTCAATGCTCAGCACATAATTAAGCCGTATCAGAAGAAAACAGAACTGCAGCATGCCGTATTAATAGTGCACTGGCATATGCATATAGTAACTTTAGAAACTTGAGTAAAAGAAAATTGAGACACAAACGCTCAGAAAAATACCAACATTTTTTACTTTTATTTACCTTTTTTTCTTCTTTTCGTTTCAAATAACGGCATTCTTGCATTTAAGAATTTCTACTCAAAAATCAAATGTTTTCATGTGAAAACCTCCACAGCTTTTTCTTGCCATTCTACTCAAACTGGCCCATTATCCAGTGAACCACTTTACATCCAGACACACCCCAAACTGTCTCTCCACACCTACAGCTATGGGGCATGATTATCCCAGCCAGACAAACCTCCCTTGTATTTAAAAAACAAAAACCCAACAACAAATCAGGCAGGGAGAATGTAAATACATAATCAGGCACAGATTCCTAAGTGAGAGCTGGGGTGCTCTGTCTTCATCAATAGAAAGAAATAAAACGGCTCTGTATCGAGTACAATGTTAGATTGCCATGGCACCTCCTAGAGGCTGCGTCTAAACTCCCTGCCCTTGGTTTACATGTAACAAATGGAAAAATAAAAAGCTTATAGATAAACCCACCTCCCCCCCCCACAAAAACCCTCACCCTCCTCCTCCAGCCCCTCACAGCTGTGTGTGTGTACATATTGATGAGAGCGTATACATGGCTGTGAATTCCAGCCAAAAAAAGTCTCTGTATGTATGTGTGTGTGAGAGGGCTCCACTCCAGAGGGTGAGGATGATCCCTAGTATTTCACTCCCGGGACGAACTCCTTGGCTTCAGGGTTTAAGCTGCTCTTGCGCTGAGAAGACATCATATCAGATTACGGCACATGTTATTTTCCTGTGTTTCTCACAAGTGAAGCATTGGACATTAATAGTGAATACGGGCATTGGGATAACAAAATGTTAACAAAATGTGCGGCTAGAGCCGCATGATTAACGTTGGTATCCAACTGGCTCAACTAACAAGAATTAAGTTAAGCAAGAAAAGCGAAACATCTGTGCAGTCACACATCCTGTACCACTGACACTCAACGCAAAATTGCGTTCGCCAGGTCTTAAAGCTTACCACAATCTCCTCTGTGTTGCTGTTGCCGTCATTGACGGACAGGCCGTTAAACTGCTGCTGAATTTGTCCCATCCCTGGGGGAAGGTCTCTTGCTGGAATAAACCAATCCTGATCTTCCTCGTCCAACATTTCCTGGAAACAGCGCTCCAGAAATTCTTGCTCCAACAGCTCCTCCTCCACCTACGAGACAGTAAAGAAAGATCACAAAAGGATTGGCGGTAAAATCTCCACTCATAAAGGTGTATTTGCTTTTTAAAATGAGCATAATGGGTTAGGATAAATAAATAACAGGCCACTGCTCGTGTGATATTGCACACAGGCCATTGCTCGTCAGCACGTGGAGCACATTACTGGTTAAATAAACCAATAGGTGCTGAAGACAAAATAGGAGAACTAGAGAACATTAGCTCCTCCATTATTACAGACAGCCAGACAATGGTGCACTTGAGAGAGAGCGAGAGAGAGAGAACGAGCGTGCACAGACCTGTCGGTTGTATTCCTCCTCATTCTCCATCCACATGTACTCTGCAAAAGGGTTGACATCTCCCTCTGCATGGCCATTGGTTACAGAGTCTTTTCCGTCTTTCCCTGGAGCCCCACCCCCCTGCGTCTTTGCTCGGTCAGGTCCATTCAGATCTGTCGGCTCTGTGAAAGAGAGAAAAATCAATCATTAAAAACCTTAGTCAAGGGAGACGAACTTCATAATGAAAAACTATACAAGAATTTAGAGGGGAAAAAAGATGATGCTTTTAAAAAGGCATAGACTGCCTCGTTCAAATCCCACGTAGTAAACTTCTGCAGCAAAGTTTACACACACAAAAAAAGGCACGCACACTAAATGTTCTTAAATGTTCTATGATTGCAAATGAGCGCACCTGATCCCCCAAACCCAGCTCTCTCATAAATATGCAAGAGCTGCCCATCATTGCTTGGAGAGACAAGATGCAAGAATTGTCTGTTCTACAAAGAGAACTGGAGGCAAAGTGTAAAGAAAGTTATTTTTATATTGTGTTTCCAGGATTCATGGAACCATTTGGGTGTGACATGCCAAATACTTTCTTATAAAAGCATTATTATTGTGTTTGCAATTAACCTTCACTTTCTCACACAAATGCCATATATTAGCAAATGTTTGTGGACACCAGACCACATGTACTTGTTCAACATCCCATTACAGATTTAGTCCTTTGCTGTTAGAATAACCTCGACTATTCCTTCTCTTTTGGGAAAACTTTCCACTAGATTTTTGAATTGTGGTGGCTTGTGCTTTTCAAAAAAAAAAAAAAAAAAAAAAAAAAAAAAAAGATATAGGGAGTTCACTTCAGTCACACAAGAAGACCTGGTGCTCAGTCAGCGTTCCAGTTCATCCTAAAGGCATTCAGTGTTGTTGAGATCAGGGCTCTGTGCAGGCCACTCGAGTTCTTCCACACTACCCTTGGCAAACCATGTCTTCATGGATCTCGCTTTCTGTACAGTGTTACTGTCGTTCAGGAACATGTCTGGGCTTCTTGGTTCCAGTGAAGGGAAATCTTAATGCCACAGCATAGAAAGACATTCTAGACAATTCCAACGTGCTTCCAATGTTTTGGGGGCTACAGTATGGGGAAGATATGGGTCTGATGGTCAAGTGTCCACATACTTTCAGTAATATAGAATAGATGGATGACAGGCTGCATTCATGAATCTACATACATACATACATACATAGTCGCGACGGACTGACACTCGGCGCGAGAGGAAAAAAAAAAATCGCTCCTTCTCCGATTCCCTTGCCGGACCCCGCACTAACCGGAAGGGACGCCATGGCGGGGAGGACCCGCCGATGCCGTACCGTCCGGGGATTGGAGGATCGGACGGAAGAATTCCACCACTCCGTAACCGGAAGGCGGAAATAAAAGGACGCCCTTCCGCCCCGGGAAAGTTGAGTACCGGACGCTAACCGTTTCAGTGAGTCGGAACGGTTCGAGTACAGGTATTCCACCCGTACCCGCTTTAAAGGTGACTAATCTCTCTCTCTCTCTCTCCATATATTTCTCCGCAAGGCACCGACACGGACGAGGACGGCGCCGGCCGAGACGACACGCAGCGCGGAGGGACGGCTCAAGAACCCCGAGGCTTCTTCCGGGATTCCCCCGACACGCGCCCGCAAGCGTCATGACGTCAGCCCGCCCCCGCAGACCTACACTCTACCAGAACGAGAATAAAGTCTCAGCTTTTGCTCTACTCACGCCTCCATGTCTCTGTGCTTCGCCCCTTTCCCGCTACAATATATACACATACATATACACACATATAAAAATAATTGATGGCATAAGTTTGATTTCCTTTCAGTTTCTCAGCAATGTACAACTAGATGTAGAGGGATTCACCACAAACTATTCATAGTCGAGAAAATCAAACATGCTTCAAAATATCTGAGCCTCTGTCACAACTCACAAACTGCTCACACTACATGAGCACCCGCTGTGGGAGTGCAGAGCTTGGCAGATTAGTGTCCGAGCACCAAAATTAATCGACAACTGGGAAACCGGGTCCAAAACCCCCGGTTTCTTCCCCTCTCCCCCCCCCCCATGCCAGCTGCTATGGCTATATTCATGACAGTAGCCAGGATTAGTTATTTAAATTGGAGTTAAATAAGGACTTTAAGATAAATTTTTCCTAAAAACTTTCAAACTAAAATTGGATTCACTTGATTAAAAACCTTTACAAAAAGTATCCGATGAACAATACCAGTTCCTCAGATGCATATAGGTACGACAGTCTAGTCAAATACGTTTAATTGATAATGGTTTCTGACAGGATTTGGTGGATTTGGCGGCACACAAGTGTGCCGTGGGCAATCATCAGGTGTGCCGTGGAAGATTACACAATTTCACCTGATTGTTTTGCCAGTCACTACACGCAGCTAAGTGAGTGGCGTGTAGTGACAGGCAAAACAATTGAATGCTCTTCTGACAGGGGGCAGTGTATCAGCGCAAAGAATGACTGGACATCCGGGTCCCGCTACCGGAATGCATAGTCATGTCCATAGTCATGCTTCGAGTGCGACAGAGCAGGTAAGAACGATGGATAAATATTTGAAAAGAAAAAATACTCAATCTGACCTGGGTCCTGAAGAAAATTCCGACCCAGATGAATAAAGTGTTATTGCTCCACACGGAGGTATGGTGGCTATCCCGTGGCAAAGTTTTGGCTCGTGTGTATGAGCTGCGGGAGGAACTTAAAGTGTTTTTGGCACATGAGAAGAACGATGACGCCGAGTTGCTCTCAAATGACGAGTGGTGTGCAAGACTAGCATATCTGGCAGATATATTCCAACATCTGAATGACCTGAACACACGAATGCAAGGCCGAAATGAAAACCTGCTCACAAGCACAGATAAAATACAGGGATTTCGTTCAAAGGTGTTGCTCTGGAAACGTGGAAAGTGCCAACCTTGAAATGTTCCCACACACCCAGAAATGGCAGAGTGTCAACAGTGCTGCACAGTGTGAGACAATATGTAAACATCTGGAATGTCTTGAGCAGAAGTTCTCATGTTATTTCCCTTCACTTTTCACTAATTGCCTTGACTGGGTTAGGAACCCATATAGCTCAACTGCAGTTGGAAGGGACATGACTTTGCAGGAGCAGGAAGAAATAACTGAACGGAGACAAAATCGTGGTCTAAAGCTGAGCTTTGCTGATCTACCTTTGGACAGTTTTTGACTGACTGCTGCCAAGGAGTTCCCCATTCTGGGAAACAAAGCCATTTCAGCTCTTCTCCCTTTCTCCACAACCTATCTATGCTGGGCTTTTCAAGCATGACTACTATAAAGACTAAGAAAAGAGAGACTAAGAGCTGTTGAGGAACATCTTCATGTTTGCCCTTCTTCAATTCCTGCAAGAATTTCAGCTGTGTGTTCAACTAAACAGTAAATTGATACTAAATTTTCATTATATATACACTTTTTGTGACATGGTGTGCCGTGTGATTTTTCTCATGTAAAATATGTGCCTTGGCTCAAAAAAGGTTGGGAAACACCTGGCAACAAAAAACCTAAATGAAAAGAAACCTCTGGCAAACAGTCAATACACTAAAAAGCGCTCTATATATAATTAAGATAACCTGCACCGTCAGGGACGCAGAATGGTTTTGTGAGCTGAGCAGACTTCATAACATGGCAGTGTTGCCAGGTCAAAAGGATTTGCATTTTTAATTTGGTAACAAGACTGTAAAAAGCTCTCTATGGTCTGCAGGGAGCAGATTTTGAGGATCGGAACGTTTGGCTTCTTTTTAAAGCAGACATGGTAAATCGGTCAAGTCTCACGTTGCCTCAGTCACACACAGCTGACGCACACGTCTTAACATTAGTAGCAGAAGTGGCTTCAACCATGAATCATGATGAAATCATACAAAATACTTGATTTTCCATCAGAACAGTAACATCTATTCAGGCTCTTCAGAGTCAAGATTATGCTTGGGCTGATTAAGGCATGCAGTTGATACAGTACAAATGTGGAGACTAAACATCACAGACATTAGTCTACAGTGCCTTGCGAAAGTATTCGGCCCCCTGGAACTTTTCAACCTTTTGCCACATTTCAGGCTTCAAACATAAAGATATAAAATTTGTTTTTTGTGAAGAATCACCAACAAGTGGGACACAACTGTGAAATGGAACAAAATCTATTGGATTTTTGAAACTTTAACTAATAAAAAAATGAAAAGTGGGGCGTGCAAAATTATTCGGCCCCTTGCGTTAATACTTTGTAGAGCCACATTTTGCTGCGATTACAGCTGCAAGCCGCTTGGGGTATGTCTCTATCAGTTTTGCACATCGAGAGACTGAAATTCTTGCCCATTCTTCCTTGCAAAACAGCTCGAGCTCAGTGAGGTTGGATGGAGAGCGTTTGTGAACAACAGTTTTCAGCTCTTTCCACAGATTCTCGATTGGATTCAGGTCTGGACTTTGACTTGGCCATTCTAACACCTGGATACGTTTATTTGTGAACCATTCCTTTGTAGATTTTGCTGTATGTTTGGGATCATTGTCTTGTTGGAAGATAAATCTCCGTCCCAGTTTCAGGTCTTTTGCAGACTCCAACAGGTTTTCATCCAGAATGGTCCTGTATTTGGCTGCATCCATCTTCCCCTCAATTTTAACCATCTTCCCTGTCCCTGCTGAAGAAAAGCAGGCCCGAACCATGATGCTGCCACCACCATGTTTGACAGTGGGGATGGTGTGTTGAGGGTGATGAGCAGTGTTGCTTTTACACCAAACATATCGTTTTGCATTGTGGGCAAAAAGTTCGATTTTGGTTTCATCTGAAACCTTCTTCCACATGTTTGGTGTGTCTCCCAGGTGGCTTGTGGCAAACTTTAGACGAGATTTTTTTATGTATATCTTTTGAGAAATGGCTTTCTTCTTGCCACTCTTCCATAAAGGCCAGATTTGTGCAGTGTACGACTGATTGTTGTCCTATGGACAGACTCTCCCACCTCAGCTGTAGTTCTCTGCAGTTCATCCAGAGTGATCATGGGCCTCTTGGCTGCATCTCTGATCAGTCTTCTCCTTGTCTGAGCTGAAAGTTTAGAGGGACGGCCAAGTCTTGGTAGATTTGCCGTGGTCTGATACTCCTTCCATTTCAAAATGATCGCTTGCACAGTGCTCCTTGGGATGTTTAAAGCTTGGGAAATCTTTTTGTATCCAAATCCGGCTTTAAACTTCTCCACAACAGTATTACGGACCTGCCTGGTGTGTTCCTTGGTCTTCATGATGCTCTCTGCGCTTTCAACACAACCCTGAGACTATCACAGAGCAGGTGCATTTATACAGAGACTTGATTACACACAGGTAGATTCTATTTATCACCATCAGTCATTTAGGACAACATTGGATCATTCAGAGATCCTCGCTGAACTTCTGGAGTGAGTTTGCTGCACTGAAAGTAAAGGAGCCGAATAATTTTGCACGCCCCACTTTTCATTTTTTTTATTAGTTAAAAAAGTTTCAAAAATCCAATAGATTTCATTCCACTTCACAATTGTGTCGCACTTGTTGGTGATTCTTCACAAAAAATAACAATTTTATCTCTTTAGGTTTGAAGCCTGAAATGTGGCAAAAGGTTGAAAAGTTCAAGGGGGCTGAATACTTTCGCAAGGCACTGTAGCTTCACTGCAAATATAGCTCGACTGTTTCACTACATTCTAGGTAAGAGGAGAAAATATTTTTTTCTGGCCAACTGAGTTCTTTAAAAGGAAAGAGCAGAATATACGGGCAGAAAACAACAGTAGGAACTCCTTCATTTATTCGTCTTCAGTAACCAGTTTATCCAGGTCAGGGAGGATCTAGAGCTTAGCCCTAGGATCAATGGGTGCAAGGAGAGAATACATCATGGCCAAGTCCATTGCAGCCAACCTTGCTTAGAGATTGTAGATGTAAACAAACACCACAGATGCGTGTCTGGAATTTCTAACAAAACATTAATCCATTTTTGCTTATCTACTCTTTTGGCTGCAGGCAGATGTTACTCATGTGTGATTACAAAATTTATTTTCTAAGGAACAGACTTTGCAGTCGTATGTCAAATTCATACAAAATAGTTTCATTAGAATCAGACAAAGGAAGGAAGTGAGAGTTGAAGGGGGGCTTTATTTGATTTATGCTACTAGTGGCTCATCTCTGTGGCTTTATTTAGAAAAGAGCTAGATCAAAGAAAATGAGGGTGTATTGATACAACAGGATATATGCACACTTAAGAGCCCTGGTAAATAGAATGCATTCACATTTTAAAATGTTTTAAAAGGCTTCAATAAAAGGTCAACGTCAATCATAATCTATAACCGAATAATAGACTAATACTTGTTTCCTAAACAGCTAATATAAACCATTGCTTCTACAAGTCATTAAAAGGTATGCGGCTCAAAAAAATATAATAAAATACACCCCACTACCACCACCATGCTCATCTAAACTTTCAGTATACTCCTCAATTAAAGCTGACATGCATCCACTCAGAACAAAAACATGCTCCTAAGTAGGTATTCGCTTAGAATCAGATCGTCTTTCAAAAATACCGAAAGTAGTCATAATCATACTAACAGAAACAATGCGTACCCAAAACCTGTGTGAAGTCAGAAACTCAAAGCCAATCGAGTATTCATTAGCTCATCAGGGGGAGTATTCGTCACAGCTACCAGAACCAAACAGAGAGGAATAAAGATGTGCGATCGTTGGCTTCATGCATCAAAAGGCACATAAATTTTTACAGTAAAGAAGGGTATCTCATGTGCAATGACAGTTGTAACGATATCCGTTTGTGAAAGGTGACTGATATGAAGTATCTCAATCGCGTAATCTAAAAAGTAATTTTAGTCACAATTAATATAATACTGGAATCACACTCATGTAGTAGTAGGCAATATACACTCGTAGAAAGGATGTGTTAATATCCTACTCACTTTTTGTGTTACGATTCCAACACATGTTAAATTATCCAATATACGCGCTTTTAAATAATTTCACACGCGTGACCAACACGTGTTAAATTACTGTCCAATGACATTGCAGACTGCACTGTTGAAGTTATCCAACTCTGAACTCGCCTCAAAGTGGAAAACAGTAACACAGCGAGTGATAATTAACTTTATCTATTGAGACGGTTTCAAAAGTGATATCATGTACCGCTTCCTCAGTGTTGGTGTTATGCGTTTATGTTGGCTGTGAAATATGGACTGAGGTTATTCTATAATTCTCTGGGTCTGCATCTTATCTGAGGCTCTGAGTTAAGGTTAGCGAGCTGGATGCTGTCACCAATCACAGTAGGGATGAGTGATGCGAACCTAGATGCTCACCCAAGTTGATAACATTACTCGTGGTAACGTTAGATATTCCCCAGTCCTTTTTTGAGAGTTATTGTCAACCTAGCAATTACTGCTATTCACCACGATGTAATACAGAAAGTGGGTTAACTACATTTAGCAAGTGTTTTGGACAAAGCAAGCTGTAGTAATTAGCATTAGATGATTTAGTGGAGTTCTCCATGTATCGGGTGAATGTTAAGGCTGATTAACAGGTGCACACAGTCAGTGTCTAACGGAACATAGCTAGCTCAGTAATGTCAAGGCCAAAAGTTCTTCATAAGGTTAACGTGACAAAAAGAGTTTGGGAGTTTAAGTTGTAATGCCCTCCACCATATTTGTAATGTTGGTTGAATTAATAAGGTTTTGCAAAAAAAAAAAAGTTTTTTAAATTGGCGGTGAGGTGCTAAAGGCAGGAAAATAAATATTCATAAGTCAGCTAGATTTCCCTGATGAGGCTACAGCAACATTTTCTTCCTTAGGGGCGTGGACGGCACATCTCCAAAATTACACAATTTGGCATTCTGTAACAAAAATAGCCCCAAAGCATTTGTCCAAATTTTGTAGCAACCAACCAACACACTTTTTGCTGTTTTACAGTTTTTTCAAATGGAAGGATGTGGTATTCCTGTCTTCCAAGACGGCAGGGAGATTCGTAAGAAGATGCATCAACTCAAATTCTTACGTGTCCAATGTTTGAATGATTCTAATAAAAGGGCACCTGAATTTCATGCAATTGTTTATTACTATCATTTTAGTAGAACTTTTGCATGTAAATTACATTTTAGGATTATTGTAAGATTAAAAAGAAAAAACCTTTTTTTAACACATTTTTCTGTGGAAATGTACTAACACAGCATGTATTAAATGTACCAACACAGTGTTGAAAGCAACACAATGTTTTGTCCTTAACCAGACACTTGGGTGTGTTAAGTACACTCGGAAGTGGTAAAAATTATGTGTTAGACAACATTTTACACAACGATAAATTTGTACTGAATCATTACAATTGTAAATATCAAATTGAATGTCATTTTTAAAGACATTTATTATTCTTTATGCAACACTAATGTTTTCCTGGCAGTTGTTCACCATATGAAGGTGTTCAAGTAACACGCAAAGATGGTCATATCGCCCAGTCCTATGTTAAAAAGACTTCTATTACTGTTGAAGACAACTCCCACAGGAAGTATATGACCAGAGTGACTGCTTGAAGATTAGCTGTCATCTTACAAAAGATCAGACGTGTGAACACGACCTCATTTCCACATTCAGGATGAAGCCACTTTGAGCCTGTGTTAATTGATTTCCTGGTGTCATTTCCTGGCTTCATATAGACTTATAGCAGGTGGTACTGCCTTTTAAAATTAATATATTTTATTTATATATATATATATATACACACACACACACACACACACACACACATACACTTTTTTTAACCCTTTTACTTAAAACCCTTTTACTCTCATTAGCGGACATCAAGCAAACATGGGCTAAAAGTGTAGTTTTAACACTGATGATTAGATCCACCTGGCCTACAACAAGAAAAAGACAAGAAGGAACAACATATGCAAATAAATTCTTAAAGGATGAAAGAAGACTCCTGACTGAGAAACATTTCTATTAACGGTTCTCTCTCACGTAATACTGAAAATTGAGCTGTTTATCATTAGTACAATGTTTATTTACAGAGCAGGAGACCACAAAAAGCATTGTGAGAATTTTATTATTTAAAAAAATTTAAATCAGGCATGTAGTCTTTGGTAAACCATATGATCACCAGTGTGCCTCGTGTGCTCTTATTTAGGAACAAATAATCAATTGCCTTACAGACTCAGTTGGCTTGGGTAAATTCTAAGGAGAAAAGAGCAATCTGGAGCTTTTTGCCACTTGGGAGGATCTTGAGCATTACCAATGAAGATCTTGACACGGGATTTCATGTCAATCCATCAGCTGTACAAGACTGTCTGGCAGGGGAACTTTTGGTCATTAACAAAGAGCTTGTTCCTGCCAAGAATCTTGCACTATCTGTGTCGGTCTGGACTCTTTTGCCAATGACGTAAAGATCTATAAAGAGGTGGGTTTGATAGCACCACCTGGCTACACACACACACACACACACACACACACTTCTGCCTGTCTGAAAACATCTCCAAAAGGTACAGAACTGTGACCAGAGGAATGGTGAGAAAGGGCAGTGTTCACAAAGAATCTTAAGGTTAAAAGTAGCTCTTAATTGACTTGACAGACTCCTAAATTTCTGGCTACGACTAAGGATTTTTGTGCTAAAAGTAGGTCCTAAACCTGGGGGTTAAAAAAAAAAAAAAAAAAAAAAAAAAAGAAGGAGTAGTAATCCAGACACCAAATCACAAAATCCAAAAGAGCTGCTGTTGGCAATTTAACGACAGTCAAGTTCATCTGTTTGACACATTTCATGAGAACAAGCTTTATATTTAGATATTAAAAAATAATAATAATAAAAAGAGGTTTTGTATCAACCGTGGGAGAATTACAATGATATGAGTTATAAAAACATTAACTCAACTATTAAGTAACAGTGCTGAAGACCAAAGTTTTTCTTCATTACTGCAAATTTCATCTGCAAGTTCTACATCGAACAATAAAAGCCACGGACTACTAAAAAGGACAACATTGCTGTATAAACAAATGTTGACAGACTGGGTGATGCAGAGTTTCACATTGCATAATACAATAACACAACGAAAGTGTCACCAATCTATGAAACATGCAGTCATTCATAGCATCTTGGGAAAATTCTTCATAGTATCTTTGGGCATACATCCTCAGATCACTTACATTTTATAAACCAAAATATATTGTTCGTAGATTGTTAGCTTTACATTACTGAAGTCTACAATATGCGTAAACTAACAAACCACATCAGCCTCAGGCTCCAGATAAGGTTTCTGTTGGTGTAACGTCGGCATGATTCATAAACAATCATCAGCGGCCTGTTTCGCAATGCCATGCAATATATAAAGTCACAATGTGCAGCAATATATTCGCAAGATGCTGTTTGTGACAGGCTTCATAAAACATGGGATAAATATAAAATGCTTTTTAAACCATCACTGTTCTCAATAGGGACGAGGGTGACAATGCCACAGAGAATAAATCTCTAAAATAAACAAAGGGAAAAAGACAGTGCACGTTTGGGCTGGATTCTGGTTTTCTTTTATGGCAGAGGAATACCAAGCAAGTCGTGTTTGTTCCAAGAACAAATTGACACTTGGTTACAGCATGCTGCAATAGTTTGAGAAAATAAATAACAAATGTGAGCCAGGTCGAATTCATCTTTCATCATGTGTACACGGTCATGGTCAACATCAGTAGAGAAAAAGGTAACATGACTTGGGAACATGAAAAGGCCTTTTGTGACTATTGTATCATCAACACTACATTAAACTGTCTAAAGGCAGCTGAATGGAGTTTGCTTTGTCCAAGCTCCTCTGCTAGCTGGAGAAATGTCTGTGGGATTATCATGAGGGTGGAAAAAAACCCAGAAACCCTCATAGAACATGTAATGTGTAAAGGAAATTGTATTGGTTTTAGTGAAAACTGTAACAGTCCCCGTGGGTCTCTACTGATACTTCATTTCATGTTAAGTCTAGTGGATAGCATTAAACATAATGGTTTTAATAGGTTGCAGACGGTTTGTGATGACATTTGTAATGGAAAGCAACAGAATTTCGGTGTTGGTTTCTGTCGTTTTCCCAACAGGGTATATTGTGTTAAAAGGAATGCATTTTATAATGAACTGTAAATAGGCCTGCCACTTGATCATTTCTACCTGCATAAGCTAATTTGCCTGGAACAGAAAGAACCATGTATATTTATAAATAAATATAATTTTTTTTAAAACCACACACAAATAAAACATCCTCTCACGTGTAAAGCTTGTACATTATCAGGTGAGGAAATTTAACTACCAACAAATACTGGTGTCAGTCAGACACTAGCACGGGCTATGTAAAACATGTGCTAAAAAAGTTTTACATAGTAACGTATAAATTTAAACACCCAATAAATATTTTTGTTAATAATTAAAAAAAAAAACAAGTTGTTTTTATTCGCCTTGATGAGATTTTTATTTTTTGCCCCATCAAAAGTACTTTCTTCACAGTGAGAATACACTTGGTATTAAAGCAAAAGAAAAAGAACATAGAAGTATGGTAGAGTGTAAACTAATTGCTTATACTCTTCTGACTTGCTTCTAACCCGCTACACTACATGCTACTGGTTATATAACCAAGAAGCCATTTGCTCCAATCTGCTGTCCATCTTCTAGTGATGTAGCACTGAACCAGGACGTCGACATGTTCACATATGAACAAACGAAGCTCGTGTAGCAGGGAATGCTAACGAACCACAGCGCGTGTAGGCCAACTGAAGGAACAGAACAAAATGCCCCCAATATTTCATATCGTAAACACACAGGCAGATTACTCCACAGTAATGAGTGCGTGTTTGTTGGTTGTTTTTTTTTTTTCTTAATGTGCAAAGCGCTTTAGCACGTTTGGTTTGGAGTACTGCTTGGTAAAAACACGCCTCGCCAAAACAAAGAGCACGCTAGCTGGCTAATGTTTGTGTTACAATGTTTCCTGTCTGAAGGACATTGTTGCCGTTATGTGATACAGTTGTTTGGTTGTAACATTGTTGCCGATTATACGCCGTCTAAAGCCGATAGCAGAAATGTGGCCCTATTTAACGAGCCTTTAATAGGAACTGGGCAAAAGCATGGAGCCAGATCAACAAAAACACGAGAAGACGACGCACATTTTATTGGTCTAAAGGTGAACCAACAAAAGGTCGCGTCAAATGAAGTATAAAAAAAAAAAAAGGAGAGAGAGAGAGCTATGGGACTAAATGTTCAAGAAGATATTTTGAGAAAATCAAAACATTCGCTCAGAACCTGGCCAACAACAACGGGAATGAAACTATGGGAATTATTTCTCTCCAAATACCTGCGTGTGTGCGTGTGTGAGTGCGCGCGCGTTAGACATTTTCGCCATGTAAACGCTACAATGTACGCACGAACGCGCTCACGCGTGTATTTGCACGTCTGTACCTATTCTCCACGTTCTCCGCGTGCAAAATAATAATAAAATAAATGTGTCCAAAGATGGAGTTTCTGAAATACAAGTCAAAGCACGCAAATACCGCACCTAAGCAGATCAAAGATTACAAATAATAATAACATTCAACACGCAAAATGTTTAAAAATAATATACCTGGCATGGCGTTCTCTCTACTCCGTCAAAACCCACCAAAAAATACTTAATCCCGCACAAAGCGCAGAAGGATAATTCCTTCACTCTCAATGTAGTTGAGTAAGCTAACTGCTGTTGGCTAAATGCATTAGGGACGCGAAGATCATGTGGTTTGTGCTTAAACAAACATGCTGCCCCCTCCTTCTCCTGACTGCGCATGCGCAGGATAACTAGCGCCCCGAAAAGGAGGATGAATCTCCCAAGTGGTTCCCTTCAGAACTACACCTCAGAATCATGACTTTCATTTAAATCAACTTTGACTAGATCACCTACAAGATTAATGCAAACCTATACACCTCACAACATATATTCACAAAACAATAACATGTAAAGATGTTTCTGAATTAAACGTACAGTTTAATACATTAAATAAAAGAAGTGCCATTCAAAGCAGATCCCCATTGCTTAACCTCTTTATAAACTATTCAAAAGTTGACCAGTTTTAATCAGTTTCTTCACATGAATATGTAGACTTCCCAAGTAGAACAACCCGTTCAATGATAAAAATAATTAAGCCTACTGCAAATAGTGGTATCGAGTGCAGAAAATAAATAAATAAAATTTAAAAAATTAGGCTACGTCTTGCAGCTCAATTTTTTATTAAAGAACCAAATGCTCTTGACAGAAGGTTGGAGACATCTTGTGCAAAACATTCTTGAGTATACACACTGGAAGAAGAGATCTACAACAGTTTCTTTTCTAAGCCTACAACATTCCCAAGAATTTTCAATATCCAAATTAAATCGTTCGAATAACTGTTTAAGACATAGGCTTCTCCAGCACATGTACCAGTATATTCTTACGTCAATTAAATGAATGAATGACAGAAATTGCATGGATAATCTCTGTGTATAATAATTGTGGGGAAATGCATAATTAAATAAAATGACGTCAAGTTATATTTGTATTCCGTAATTGAGAACAAGACATTTTAATTTTTTGTTTTATTTATTCTTTTGGATTTTAATAATACTGCAAACATATATTTTAATAGCTTTTTTATTGCAGAATGTGGTTAATATTTCAAGGTCGTTTCCAAACTTGTTTCAGAAAGCCTGTGTAAATTTACACACGTTTACATGTGCTCATCTGGCTTTTATCCAAAGCGATTTCTAGTCGAAACGGGGTTAGGGGTGAGACATGATAACTGAGCAGATGAAGAATAAGGGTTCGGGATTAGCCTGAAGCCATAACCACAGAGCTACCACTTTCCCCAACATTCACATATAAACAGTTATTTACTTCTGGAACAAAAGTAGGCGTTTTTCCATTTCCGCCTTTTCACGGCACGCTACTTCCGGATATAGCTGCGGAAATGCGCACCCTAGTGGCAGTTGTGTTGAATATACATTTTGTTTACAAGGAGGTTGATAACAACAGCATTGTCAGAGATCCTACAGACATAATCGCTCCAAACGATGTTTGGAAAAATTTAGTGTTAGTGACAATTACCACAGATTTATTGATATATATATGTTCTACATTACATGTGAGATATAAACAAACATTCAGAAAACCCCCCCAAAAAAAAAACACGGATAAATAGGCTATATTTGTGCTGTGTGTGTACACAGTAGAAGGTAGTTTTGTGGAGAGCCCAAATGTTGCATTGCTAACTAGCTAACCAGGTAGCTACCAACAAACACAGAACGTTAGCATTTGGTTATTTTTTGGGAAACATTTCATAACATTTCATCTGGGAATGATATATTTTTTAACAAAGTCAACGCTGTTTCTGTTCCTGAACATACATTCTGGAAACTTTAAACCCCATTGTTCACACTCTAATAATACTGGGTAGGGCTCCCCTTTGCTCTCAAAATAGTCTCGATTCTACATGGCATGGATTCCATAAGATGTTAGAAATGTTCCTTTGAGATTCTGGTTCATGGTGAAATGATTGCATCACACAATTCCTGCAGATTTTCCAGGTGCAATTTCATACTGTGAATCACCTGTTCTACCACATCCCTAATGTGATCTATTGGACTCAGATCTGGAGGCTGGGAAATCCAATGTAAAACATTTAACTCATTGTCATGATCATGAAACCAGTTTGAGACAACTTTTGCTTTGTGACATGGTGCATTATCATGCTGAAAGTAGCCATTAGAAGATCGGTAAGTTGTGGCCACACATCTGTGGGATGCACATGGTCAGCAATAATACTCAAGTAAGCTGTGATTCAAGCAATAATTGACTGGTATTAACGGGCCCAAAGTGTGCCAACATAAAACAATCCCCACACCATTACACCACCTCCACCAGCTTGGACTCTTAACACAAGGCAGGTTGGGTCCATGGATTCATGCTGTTGGTGGCTAATTCTGACCCTAACAACTGTCTGATTCATCAGACCAGGCTACATTTCTCCAGTCTTCAAATGTCCGGTTCTGGTGAGCCTGTGTGAATGCTAGAGACTATTGTGTGTGAAAATCCCAGGAGATCAGCAGATATAGAAATACTCAAACCAACCTGTCTGCATCACTAATCATGCCACGGTCAAAATCACTGAGATCACATTTTATCCCATTCTGATGGTTGATGTGAACGTTACCCAAAGCTGCTGGCCCATATCTGCATGATTTTCTGCATTGCACTCCTTCCACATGATTGGCTGATTAGATAATTGCATGAATTAGGTGTAAAGTGCTCAAGGAGTGTATAATGTTACCCACAAGCAGTGTTTAGGCTCTGTTTTGTATAACTACAAACTAAGCATTTCAAGAAAGTTCAGATCATGTTATGTTCCCACATATTCTCTTATGGGAAGTTCTTGCAGTTCACCAAAGATTGTTTGCAGTGTTTGTTTGTTGTTGTTTTTTTCAAATACAAACTAACATTCCAGGTACAGTCAGCCCATTTAGATAAACATTTACATTTACATAGAAATTATATGATAGATAGTAATAGGTTTGTAAAAAGATGGTTTGGAGACAATCGCCCAACATTAACTGGACCATTCTCTAAACCATCCCAAGTTACCGCAAGGTTCCTGAGAGTTTCAAATGATTTGGTTACCAGAACTCAGAGGAAAGTTCTCCAAACATTTATGGAATACAAAGCACGTGTTACTAAGTTTCAGAAACGGCATCCCTGTTACTAATGGGATGCATGACTATAAAGTAAATCTGGAACTCAATATTGTCAATAACTCACTCCCTGAACACATTTTAACTGAAATATATAGCTCTACTTCCGGTCACACGGTCGCATTTGCAGAGTTGGCGCTCACTACAACCCACGTGCAACTCTACATTGAAAATGAATGACTTCCGGTCTGTAGTCAGTTGTTTTGTCAGAAGCAGGGAAAAGACGGTATCAGTAGGTTTTTTTGGCTTTTATGTATCCTGTCTGTTTCTCACTTGACGGATGCCATTGTGTGCTTTCGATGGCACGATTTCTACGATGTTCACTATTTTCAGTCTAAAGTGACAAGGTCGTCCATGAGAATAAGATTGGTGTAGAAGACAATCTCAGTTGAATAATTATTTGCAGTGTCTGGGATTATTTTTTTATTTTACTTTGTCATAAAATCGCATCTGAAACGAAATAACAATGGCTCCTTTACTAGTTATGATTATTTCCGTGTAGTACAGCGTTATACTGTATAACACTATAAAAAAAAAATACACAACTCCTAAATGTTAAGATGTTCAGTGTGCCCTGCAGGTGGTGCCCTGCACACACTGATCTGAAACTTCTTAGCCTCTTCCTTTCCCACTTCCTTAACAGATGACAATCTTCTCTTTCTCATACCTCTCTTACACAAATGAATGATTCATTTTAAATGTAAAATGTTAATTTAGGAATAGACCCCAGTTGGCATTCATTCATTAACTGGGGACACTGGAGCTGTGCCAACCAATGCACCTCTTTACCTCCATCTATTTTATGTTTGGGTCATGTGGACTAAGAATAGAAAAAATATCAATTAAATATCAATTGACTCTGCCTTTTACAAAAATGAAAAGAAATAGGTGAATGCCACCGCATGTTATGAGAAGTGTTTTTGTTTTTGTGTGTGTTTGTTTCCACAAAAATATATGTATTCAATGTTGGTCATTTAAAATATTATTATCTGTCTCAGCTGCCCAAAGTCAATATAACCAGTGAACCATATATCCATGCTAAGAAGCAAACACAACACAAGTGTCAAACTATTACAATGAAAGGATTACACTTTTAAATAATCTGTCTAACAGAACAGGTTTATGGGGCTGACAATGTGGAATAATTTAGTTCAAAATATTTCGCAATCATCCTAAAAATGCCAATGACCAATAATGAGAAGGGGGAAACCTAAACATTCATTCTCCAATAAATGTCACATGCTGTGTTACTTTTATCCTGCTGCCAGCCTCTCCTGCAATAGTGTGTAACAAAGTGTCACTGTTTAAAAAGTTTGTTTTTCTGTTTAAAACTGGTATACAGAATTGCAGACACCAAATTGAGTCCAGACTACAAGTTTCTGAAGCGTGAGACCAGTGTAAAAATGTCAGATGTAGTAGCATAGTCAAATGTCTTGACACTGGAGACAAATCCAGCTCCTCTTCTTTGCACTTGCATTCACATGTACAGTATTTGTTTGGATTTTGAGTTTCAAGAGATCTAGCTTCTACTACCAGCAAAATAACTGACTATAACTTTAAAAACAAAACTAGCAAATATACAGTCTATTCAATGTAAACCAATAGTTTGGTGTGAGCACAGCAATTCAATGAGTATAGATAGTGTAACTGTAACCGCAAAATAGAAAGCGACATTACTTTTATAGTAATCCAACACTTAGCTATTAATAAATTATATCAATTAATTAGCCCTCATTAGCTATTTTGATACACCTCATAGCAGGTTGTGTTCTCTGTGTATTCCTAAAAAAGAGTCTGTAACTATGTGAGAAAGCTTCATGAATGTAGAAGGGACATGCATCCTTCTGCACATCTCCTACGTGTGTCCTTGTGTGTCAGTAATGAAAAGAGTACATCCTACCATTGGACAGTAGGAGAATGTATACGATATCAGCCAGGTCTCAACAACACCACAAAAAAATCACTGCTTAATGCCTTATGCCTTACTGACTTCCAAAAAAGAGTTTTTCTTGATGTTTGTACTACAAGTGTGTTTAAAGTGCAAACCAGGGCACCCACAATGTAAAAATGACTGAGACATGATCCACATGTAAATATCATTTGCACTGTAATGCGTAAGCAGTTTTAGAGATTTATATGCAAAAGTTTCTGGAATCTGTTGTAAAACCTCAGCTGTAATTGCACCAGAGTTCTTGCTGTTTCCCAGTGTGGTAGGAAAGGCTGTGTTGTGCTGATTTATTCTGTCTCTGCTGAGGGGGCCCAGATTGCACAAGAGTAAAATGGCAAGCTTCATACTGTCTGCACCCCTTTCCTTCCACTCCTCTAAAAGCCATAGTCTGAAAAGGCCTGGTGAGGGGCTAGGTGGATGCTCATAGGGGCGATTTATCATAGTCACTCCCTGGTGAACTGTGTGTGTGTGTGTGTGTATTTGTGTATCTAGCATACACAAACTACACTAAGCTTATATTCTAAACAAATAATTGATTTCTATGTTTATTCACACACATACATACACTCCACCAGCGTGTGCAGAAAACCTAAGAGCTGCCACACACACAAGCAGGGTAAAATGGATAGTCATTTCTTTTTGACAATTTGGGGGAAAAAGATGGATTGTACATGGCATGTACGTGCATAAAAGGTGGAAATATGTCACAGGAAAGCCAAGGGCGGGAGTGCAAAATACACTGCACCAACACACATATGTATATACAATCACCCACATGCTTATAGAATTACAACATAGTGTACAGGTCACTCTGGTCAGGAAGGAACACTTGAGGGTGGAGAAGACCTTTAGACTGGCTTGATATGTCAGTACATTTGTTCGCACATATACATACCCAGAGATATCAGAGAAATCTGTTTTTGCTCCTACAACTTTGAAAGCCCTATCAGTGTGGCAATAATGGGCACAACTTATTTCACTCTGTTCTCACAGACTGTGGACATCATGTCCCAGACAATTCTCGCTCTGCCTTGGGTGTTGGCCATTAGAAAGCGGAAAGGTGGCAAACAATACAGGAAGGGTTTGGGGTCAGAGACAAATCACTTCCTGGTTCGATGTACAGCACGAACAATTTTGCCATATGTCTATATGGTGCACTTCCTTTCAGTTGACTCACTGATTTCCTGTCTGAACCTAAGGTGGGAGAGGACAAGTTCACATGCTGATAGATGTAGATAGATAAACAGAAGGGAGAGGGTGTCGATGTGTGAACCAGTTGACTATTTCTTTGGCTGTTGATTGTGGCTTATTTGCAGACATGAGAAATGCAGACAGCAAGTGGGCTTTAGAATTGTAGTAGCACAAGGCTCTTTATGATCATGCAGTAAATATGCAAAATATTGAATTATACGTGCAAAACTGTGACAATGGAATAATTAAAACATCATTCTTTCAAATCATATTCCCTCAGTTGGTGATTTGACTATGGTGGTGGAGAGTGCTGCCTAACACATCTGGTCATTGTGCAGGCCATCACATGTGACTTATGGTATATCATTTTCATCCTCATCAAACCTTTGGGTGACCCTCGTGACCTGTGGATGAGAGTGGAAAACACCACTCCGACAAGGATAGAAACTTTTAATTATTTCATCATAGTTAAGGTGATTGTTAGATTTCCACTCATCTCAGGAATCTCGGCTTTATGTCTCCAGATCTCCGTCATGCTTTCTTTAGCCAATTCTACAATTATTTAGTTCTATTAACATTTAGTTCTGTGCTGCTATGAGCTAGAAATTGTGGTTTTCCTCAGAGCGTTTCAGATATCTGGGGAGCCTAAGTGAACATACACTGACACATGCATGCTCACAGAGACGTCCAATTTATTCATTCAAAACAGAAGTATTTATACACATTGTACACATTGATAACTGCAGTGCGTGGACGGTTTCTACTGTTCCAGGTGTCAGACAGTTTTAGACAAAACACACAGCACATAGTCATGATACAGAACAAGTCCTGTGTCATGTTGACACAAAAATACATAATACTATAATCAAGGATAGCAGTTGATCAGCTTATTCAAAGAGGTAATTAAATGAATACATTCATCATAGGGTGATTGTGCCCTGCGATGGACTGGCACCCTGTCCAGGGTGTACCCTGCCTTGTGCCTGATGTTTCCTGGGATAGGCTCCAGGTTCCCCGCGACCCTGAAGCAGGAATAAGCGGTTGAAGATGGAGATGGATGGATTCATCATAGGTATTTGATAGCAGTTCATAATATAAAAGAGTACATGATAAAAGAGAATTTACTTTCAGTGATCATCCCTGTCTATGCTGTATATATGCTGTAGAGCAAAGATGCCTTGAAAAATAAATAAATTAAATGTTTCTCTAAGAAAATACTGTGAAGCGCAGTAAACAGTAATAAATGAAACAAAGTCAATATTTTGTGTGACGATCCTTTGCTCTAAAAATAAAATGACTAATCTCAGGTACAATGTGGGCAGTTTTATAAGGAAATTAGCTGGCAAGTTTCACTGAATAGCTTACAGAACCAACCACAGGTCTTCAGGAGACTTATTCTTATTTTTTGCCACAAATCACAGCAGTCTTTATTGTGTTTGCATCTGAAAAGAATTTATTTACTAACATACAAACATTCTTCTGTAACAGTTAATTTTGTGCTGGAAAACTAATGTTTGGTAATCTAAAATGTTTTTGTACTGACTCGATAATGTAAAAGTCATCATATAAAAACAGTTCTGAACATCTCCTCTTGGTTTTAGTCTTCAGTTTCACCTGCTAAGACTGTATTTGTTGTTAAAAAGGATAAGCCAACATGAAGATTAGAAAGCTATCTATGGGAGAAAAGCAAACCATTTTCTCAAAGACTGGTGTATTGAGCAACAGGTACTAAACAGGTCGCGGATGAACAGCTGATGACAGAAACATTTTGAGAGTTGTGAAAAAACTCCCACAAACAATAGTCAGTGACATCACCAACAACCTCCACAGGGCAGGGGTGAAGGTATCACAATCCACCATTCGAAGAAGACTTCAAGTGCAGAAACATAGAGGCCATACCACAAGATGTGTTCCACTCATCAGCAGTAAGAATCAGGTTATCTTTATTGATGATGTAACTCATGATGGTTGCAGCAGAATGAATATACAGTGGTGTGAAAAAGTGTTTGCCCCTTCCTCATTTCCTGTTCCTTTGCATGTTTGTCACACTTAAGTGTTTCGGAACATCAAACCAATTTAAACAATAGTCAAGGACAACACAAGTAAACACAAAATGCAATTTGTACATGAAGGTGTTTATTATTAAAGGTGAAAAAAATCCAAACCATCATGGCCCGCTGTGTAAAAAGTGATTGCCCCCCCTTAAATATAAAAACATACGTATGTGGTTGTCCACACCTGAGTTCAATTTCTCTAGCCACACCCAGGCCTGATTATTGCCACACCTGTTCACAATCAAGGCATCACTTAAATAGGAGCTGCTTGACACAGTAAGGTCCACCAGAAGATCCTTAAAAGCTACACATCATGCCGAGACCCAAAGAAATTCAGGAACAATTGAGAAAGAAAGTAATTGAGATCTATCAGTCTGGAAAGGGTTATAAAGCCATTTCCAAAGCTTTGGGAATCCAGCAAACCACAGTGAGAGCCATTATCCACAAATGGCGGCAAGACATGGAACAGTGGTGAACCTTCCCAGGAGTGGCTGGCCGCCCAAAATTACCCCAAGAGCGCGCGACGACTCATCCAAGAGGTCACAAAAGACCCCACAACAACGTCCCAAAGAACTGCAGGCCTCACTTGCCTCAGTTAAGGTCAGCGTTCATGCCTCCACCATCAGGAAAAGACTGGGCAAAAATGGCCTGCATGGCAGAGTTCCAAGGAGAAAACCACTGCTGAGCAAAAAGAACATCAAAGCTCGTCTCAATTTCTCCACAACACATCTTGATGATCCCCAAGACTTTTGGGACAACATTCTGTGGACCGATGAGACAAAAGTGGAACTCTTTGGAAGGGTGTGTGTCCAAATATATCTGGCGTAGAAGGAACACTGCATTTCATAAAAAGAACATTATACCAACAGTAAAATATGGTGGTGGTAGTGTGATGGTCTGGGGCTGTTTTGCTGCTTCAGGACCTGGAAGACTTGCCATGATAAAAGGAACTATGAATTCTGCTGTCTACCAAGAGATCCTGAAGGAGAATGTCCGACCATCTGTTCGTCACTCAAGCTGAAACGAACTTGGGTTCTGCAGCAGGACAATGATCCTAAACACACCAGCAAGTCCACCACCGAATGGCTGAAGAAAAACAAAATGAAGACTTTGGAGTGTCCTGACCTGAATCCTATTGAGATGTTGTGGTATGACCTTAAAAAGGCCGTTCATGCTCGAAAACCCTCTAATGTAACTGAATAAGGACAATTCTGCAAAGATGAGTGGGCCAAAATTCCTCCAGGACGCTGTAAAAGCCTCATTGCACGTTATCGCGCAAACGCTTGGTTGCAGTTGTTGCTGCTAAGGGTGGCCCAACCAGTTATTAGGTTTAGGGGCAATCCTTTTTCACACAGGGCCATGATGGTTTGGATTTTTTTCACCTTTAATAATAAACACCTTCATTTACAAATTGCATTTTGTGTTTACTTGTGTTGTCCTTGACTATTGTTTAAATTGGTTTGATGTTCGAAACACTTAAGTGTGACAAACATGCAAAGGAACAGGAAATGAGGAAGGGGGCAAACACTTTTTCACACCACTGTAGAAGCTTACAAGAACATTTTATCTGTCAATTTACAGAAAAATACATCCAAATTTATTGGGAAGAACTGCATCAAGCAGCAAGACAATGATCCAGAACACACTGCCAACTCAACAAAGGTGGGGGGAAATAGTGGGGGAAAAAGTAGAAGGTTTTAGACTGGGCAAGTCAATCACTACACCGTAACCCAGTTGAGCAGCATTTCACTTCCTGAAGAAGAGACTGAAGAAACCCCATGAAACAAACAACAACTGAAAGAGGTTGCAGAACAAGCCTGAAGAAGCATCACAATAGAAGAAACCAACAATTTGGTGATGTAAAATGAGTTACACGCTTGATGCAGTTACTATAAGCAAGGGATATGCAACAAAATATATAAAGTAAATAACCAAATTGTTATTTACTTTAATTTACTTTAAGACTTAATAAATTGGGTGGTCTGATACAAAAGGTTCTATGTTTTATACTGTTTTACACATCTAGATGTAAATACCAGGAAATAAAACCTGAAATCCTAAACTCACGTCTCATATCCATCTTTTGATCTCAAACCAAATTGTCTTTGGTGCTGTTCCAATAGTTTTAGAGGGGACTATATATATATATATATATATATATATATATATATATATATATATATATATGTGTGTGTGTATGTATGTCTGTATGTATGTATGTCTGTATGTGGTTAAGAAAGAGTGTAAAAGTGGTTTGCATGAGTCCCCTTACCTGGGCCTCTCACAGTGGCGTTAGTAATGGTCTCCAGACTTGGCCAAAATAAATTGATTTTGAAATGGGGCAAAACCAGGAATGTGCAAATCACAGAGAATTTTTCTTGTGTTGGACCTACTTGCAAACAGTAAAAAGGATTGTGTGTATATTGTGTGTTAATGTTTGTGTTTGTGTGTATACATGATCTATGGGGCTCCTTGGACATACTGTAGAATGAGAGACAAGTGTCCAAATACTACTATTTATACTCTGTCCCTTTATCAAAAAAAATGACTATGTATTTATTTACATTCCTATGCATATACACACTCACACACTTATAAGCTAATAAGATAATATGTACTTGTTACATATATTTCAGCAATGCTAAATTATTGCAGATTCCTAATTTTTACATTATTCTTGACTAGCCACTAATGTTTTAGAACATACAATATTTTGGCACTCTAGAACTGATAGTCACTAAAAATAATGAATGTTTATGCATCATGTTACCCAAAAGAAGAAAGGTCTTTTTGCCCACAAATGGTGCAGTCTAACTCAGTACATTCTTTTTCGACCAAAGGCTGTAAATTTGCAAAGCTGCAATATGACACGCAATGATATGGAGAAAGAAACATATGGGCTGAGATGAGGAAGCAAAGAGGGCAAACGATGAAAGAGAGTGAGGAGAAGCCAGGAAGAAAGTCGAGGCAAGACAGGGGGAGTTGGGATGGGAAGAAGAACAGAGGGTCTGATGCAGGGGGTGTGGAGGGAGGAAGAAGAGGAAAAGGGGAGCAGATGACTTAATCACTCTGTACTGCCACTATAAACACACACACACACACACACACACACACACACACACACACACACACACATTTGCGCATGGTCATTGAATATGATCCCCTATGAAGTCACTCTCCCCTCCCCTCTCTCCTGCTCTATGAAAGCCTCCAGAGCCAACTAAAACGTATGTGTATGTGTGGCTCCCTCGCTATTACCCTTTCCTCTCTCACATTCCAGTGCAGTTGAGGGGTTTGAGTGCCTGGATACAGACACAGGAGGAAACACACAGCAAGGGAGTGAAAGGGAATTCTCTACTCTGGACTGTAGACTGAAAATTGTTTGGATTTTTTTCCCTTCCAGACTTTGAACACACCCTAATAGTGCCTTTATTTTATATAACTTCTTCTCATCTCGAGCTGGACATTTCATCATTCTAGAGCATCAGAAGCATCACAAAGTATTTTCGGTAGCTCTGGCATTTTTTCCCCATTTAAACAGGTCAAGGGGTTGTTCACGAAGTCCAGAGAATTGGTCCATTAACGCAGGGGTGAGTTGATATATTCTATAACAAAAACTGGTTCTTGGACAGTACAGTGTTTTGCATTACTGGTCCTGTATTAACCATCCACTTCGATTCTCTAAAGCATCCACTGAGTTCCAGAAGAGAAACTGTTACTCTCACTATACAATACACTAAACTCCTCCAGGAGTTCTATATATCTGGATCAGGTGTGTTTCAGCAGCACTAAAATGTGCATTGCAGGCAAACTCCAGGACCAATTACAATTACAAAAATGGAAATTGTGTACTGTATAATGTATTGAATGGACATTTGGAGACTTAAAGTTGGGATTCTTAAGCTTGATTAAGTGTCTCCACCTTGTTGTGGGTTTGTTGTAGAGATGAATCGGAAAATAGAAGATGGGCAGTGAGAAAGATTAAGGTGGAGCACTTCCACCAATAGCTTGTCTTATTTATATCCTGCAAGCTATGCCAAATTTAGTATCATGTGAAGGTTTTGGAGGACATGGGTAATAGCTTTTCCCTTGCTCTGGAGTAATGCCACTCCAGACTGTCTGAATTGTGAAGTCCAACGTAATAAATGAGTTATAATTCAAAGATAGTTACAAATGTTATATGCCATTGTTATTGGGCTGCCAAAACCTTACATTATTACCTTAACTTGAAGTTTGAAATAAAAAAAATTTTAAATAAAAAAGCAGAATCATGACCTCTGAGTGTCTGCGTGAGTGGACAGAGAGGCAGCTGGTGTTAATGGTGTGGAAAAAATGGCTGTGAGTTTTGCTCTTGACAGTAAAATATATAAACACAAAGCATGGGTCTCTCTTCTCTCTCTCTCTCTCTCCCTATTGTGGGGAAAGGAGTAAATGTACTTTGTTTTGCTATTCTGTTCAATAGAAATAAATTAACATCTTTAATTTGAACATGTTTTACAATCAAAGTCATGGGCAGTTGTTAAATACTATCAGTATACTGTTGATACTATTGGTCTATTGATAATATTTCTGTCCTGATCAGGCTGTGACAGCCCTGTCTCCTCCACAATGGCGGAAATCCTGCAGCCCAGCACTAACAGTCTCCGGGTCCCAGGTATATTATACTATATAGTCTTCTGCTCTTTTAGCCCATCAGCCTCAAGGTTCAGTGTGTAGTGCATTCTGAGATACATTTCTGCTCATCACGGTTGTAAAGATTGTTTATTTGATTTATTGTAGCCTTCCTTTCAGTTCAAATCAGTCTGGCCATTTCACATAAATATTCCAGGTTTCTGAAATACTTAATCCAGCTTGTACAAACATCCATGCCATGGTCACAATCACTGAGATCACATTTTCCTCCATTCTGATGTTTGATATGAACATTAACTGATACTCTTGACCTGTATATGTATATATTTGTATATATTGCGCTTCTGCCACATGATTAGCTGATTGGATAATTGCATGAATGAACAGTGGTACAGGTGTTCCTAATCAACTGACCGATGTATTTCAAGTTCCATTTCTTGTTAATGGAAATTATGGAAGCATTCTAAAGTCTGGGGAAATAGACCTCTTATTTGTTTTTGCAAAAAAAAAAAAAATGAGTCAACTCAGATTTTTAAACTCGACCATATTTGCTAACATTAACAATTCCTGATCCTGCTATAGTGCAAAGTGTTACTCAGTTGATAGCTAATATAATCAACCAATAATATGTTAGACTAAGAAAAATATATGTTTGTTACCTGTATAACATCTGAGAATCCTCATACAAACTGAAAATACATCTGAACATCCCATTGCAGCATAATTTGACTCATATTTAAAAGAATTTGATGCCATGTATTTCATTCATGTATCAAACTAACACAATGTTAACTGTTGAAACCCTCATTAACACTCAATTTTGACCTGGCTACTATACTCTTCTTTGTTATGTGCTATTACTTAATTCAGTAACTGTGAAGTTGACTAATAATAATGAAGAATGATGTATGCAGTCTGTGATGGTTGTAAAGAAATTCTGCTGAAATATAATTTGATAAATTATGATCTAAAAAAAGATTCTGGTAGTGGTGATTTACTTAGGTGTGGCATATCCTTATCTAACATCCCCTCTCTAATATGCGTGTGTGTTTGCATGTGATAACATTCCAGTCATAATTCTAAGTGAGTTATTCATTTTGTGCATGTGTCAGTGTGCGCATGTATGAATCTGTGGGTTTGCATGCGACAGTTATTTAAGTTATAGGGATGGGTAAATCATTATAATGATGGCATAAGTTCACACAGCCTTGCAAGTGAACTGGAATTCATGAATATTCAGTGGTGAATATTTTTCCATGGATTAGGCTGGGTACATGCTGACAACAGATTCAGACTTTCAAATAGTTTAAAAGGGAATGAGAGAGAAGTGCTGATAAGAAGGTGTGAAAAACCATTATAATTTCACCAGTCGTGATACAGTCTCCTACAAAAGGATCAGTGTAATTCTAATTAATTCTAATTCTTTTGTTTTTGCTGTACACTGAAGACATTTGGGTTTGTGATCCAAAGATGAATATGAGAAAATAGATCAGAATTTGAACTTTAATTTCCTACTATTTACATCTAGATGTGTTAAACAACTTAGAACATGCCAACTTTTGTTTGAGCCCACCCACTTTTAAAGTGATCAAAAATATTGAAACATGTGACTGACGGGTATTTCTTGTTGCCCAATATTTTTTACAATACTGGATGGTTTGATGAGAGTACCATCAATGTCACAAGTAAAGTCATAAAGGATGTTTTTAGTGAGCGTAGAGGTTCTAAGAATAATGATCTCAGTTTTGTCCTTATTCAGTTTTAAGATGTTGGAGTTAAGCCATCTTTTTTTCATTTACACATGATGATAGTGGAATGGTCTGAAGAGTGGAAGCAGAGCTACAAGCCGTATAGATTTGAATATCATCTACGTAAAAGTGCTAACTGAAACTGTGGCAGCAAATAAGTTGTCCCAAAGGCATTATATATAATAAATAGATGAGGTCCAAGAATCGATCCCTGAGGGACACCTAGTTTCAGAGACACTGTAGGCGATTGAGATGTAAAACTGTCTATCCATGAGATATGAAGTAAGCCAAGAGAAAGCAGCACCTGTGACACTGATATCTGAGAGGCAAAAGAGAAATAAGTCATGAAGGAAGTCAGTATCAAAAGTGGAACTAAGATCGAGTAATAGAAGAATAGAGAGAGAACAAGAGTCACTGGAGAATAGTAGGTTCTTGACAACCCTTACAAGAGCGATTTCAGTACTATGGAGTGGACGAAAGCCAGATTGAAAGGGGTCAACGAGATTATTTTGAGCAAAGAAATATTGCAGTTGGAAGGCTTTCCAGTATTTTGGAAATGAACAGTAAGTTAGAGATAGGACGCAAAATTTGAGAGAACAGTAAGGTCCAAGTTAGGTTTTTTAAGAACTGGAGTCTCTGATGCAGTTTTAAGCGGTAAAGGGAAAGAAGCAGAAGCTAAATATCTGTTTATGAAGTGTGAGATAGGTGCAGAGAGTTCAGAATGACAGCATTTGAGGAGAAATGTAGGAACAGGATCAAGTCAGCAAGACGAGGTATTTGTAGAGGGATTTGTAGGAATAAAACTAAACAATTGTTGACAAGCATGGTCAGGCAGAAAACTAAAATCTGAGGCCTTGCCTATAAAGCACAGGTGGACAGCATTCAACATTTCCTGGTAATAATTCAGGAAAGAACAACAGAGCACTTCAGATACATGAACATTAGAAGCAGTAGGTTGTGTGAGCTTATTTATTGTGTCAAACAAAACCTTAGGCCTATTGCTTGCTTAATTTGTAAATGTAGAAGCATAGCTAGACTGCTCAGAGTTAAGAGTGATTTTCTATGTAGTGATGTGATCAACGAGAGCTAGATGGTGAACAGTAAGACCAGCTTTCCTATAAAGCCATTCGAGCCATTTACCAGTGACTTTTAAGGCCCGGAGCTCAGGTGTACTGTATACGAGGAGGAAGTGTATACCAGGAGGAGCAGGGAAAAAACCTAGTCTTAATAGGCGCGTGTTCATGCAAAATATCAGAAAAGAGTGGAACTTTGAGTGTATCATTGAAGGAAAGAAGATATCTAAGATGTCAGAAATTGTAGAGGAAGCAATGGAAGCAGAGAGTAATGTGGCATCAACAGATTTAAGGTCTCTTCCCTTCCAGATGAGGACAGATCCAGGTCTACATCCCCAAGCATCTCTCCTTCCCCCTCCAGAAACGACTGCAGTATCGCTCCTCTCACTCCCTCGCCCTCTCCGGTATGACACCACATACTAATCTCAGATCAGTTGCCACGTCCACATTTTTGTTGTTAACCTTAATAGTGCAAAGCCAAAGATGACTACTGCTTTAAAGCCCAGTAACGATGAAGCAAAAAGTGGCATTCGCAATGTCTGCAATTATGTTTCTTTACTTAGTGCCCTGTATGAGGCTTTTAAGCCAAAATTTGAGTTAATCCTAAATTTTTCTTACAAACTGTAATCTGTGGTAGGTTTTAAAATGCTTTAGTTCAGAGTCTTCTTTTAGAAAGCATTAAGAAGATATTCAACCATGACACATTCCTTGAAATATGAAACCAAGTCTAGAATGTTAATTTCCCCTAAATGTAGCTTTAAAAGGGTCAGAGAGAGGAATGGAAGATGAGGGAGAGGAGAGGCTGTTTATTTCAGTACCAGGCAGAGCTGCAGACCTGATAACCACACCTCCTTGAGGAAAGGTTACAGCAAAGGTTTCCGGATGGAGAGACTTCTTTTTTCGCTATGTTTTTCTCTTCCTCTCTGGACATACACCGAATTTTTCACAGTTGAACATTTTTATGCTGTTCCTTCCCATACAAAAATGTCTCCCCATCCCTCCCTGCAGAGAACTGAGCTGAGGCCACGGGTCGCACGTCCATTTTCTGTAGTGGTGGCTATTGATTTTGGCACCACCTCCAGTGGCTATGCCTTCAGTTTCACAGAGGACCCAGAGGTCATCCATATGATGAGGTAACTGATCACATCAGTATTTAATATCACTACTAATTTCCATCCAGTGCCACACCTGTAGAGACTGATAATTGATGAGTTAAAGAAGCACCAAAGACAAGACCCTCATGCAGTTCTGGTCATGCAGAATAGCACAATCTCTCCCAAATGTTTACTTCTATTTCTTAACAAAATCATCTTCCAATCTCCACAGGCGCTGGGAGGGTGGAGATCCAGGCGTGGCCAATCAGAAGAGCCCTACCTGCTTGCTACTGACCCCTGAACTGCGTTTCCACAGTTTTGGCTTTGCAGCACGAGACAGCTACCATGACTTGGATCCTGAAGAAGCCAGACACTGGCTCTACTTTGAAAAGTTCAAGATGAAGATCCATAGCACTAGTGTAAGCATGCAGGAATACAACAAATAAACATATTTTATGCCTTGCGGCTGTGGTTCAGGTGGTAGAACGGGTTGTCCACTAACCTTAGGGTTGTCAGTTTGATTCTCGATTCTCGACCCACACATGACTCCACATACAGCAGCTCTGCTACCATTGGTGTGTGAGTGTGTGTGTGTGAATGAGAACCAATGTAAAGCGCTTTGGATAAAAGTGCTATATAAGTGCAGACCATTCACATACAGTGAGGGAAACAAGAATTTGATCCCCTGCTGATTTTGTACGTTTGCCCACTAACAACAAAAAAATCCAGAAAAAAACGCATGTCAAAAATGTTATAAATTGATTTGCATTTTAATGAGGGAAATATGTATTTGACCCCTGTGCAAAACATGACTTAGTACTTGGTAATGACTTAGTAATTACTTTTTGCCCTGGCTGAGGGAAGGAGATTCTCACCCAAGATTTGACGGTGTTTGGAGGAGGATGAATGCTGCCTATGACCCCAAGAACACCATCCCCACCGTCAAACATGGAGGTGGAAACATTATGCTTTGCGGGTGTTTTTCTGGGGTCAAATACATATTTCCCTCATTAAAACGCAACATTTTTGACATGCGTTTTTCTGGATTGTTTTGTTGTTATTCTGTCTCTCACTGTTCAAATAAATCTACCATTAAAATTATAGACTGGTCATTTCTTTGTCAGTGGGCAAACGTACAAAATCAGCAGGGGATCAAATACTTTTTTCCCCTCACTGTACATATGGTAGATATTTTAGGATGGAATTACATAAAATCACAGTATTTCTGGACTTAGATACCATTATGGAAATGAAATGGCATGAACATTCACTAGAAACATTACTTTAAAAACTGAGTAGTTGAATAAGAAATGGGAAGTTAAAACATTTTTGCAGCACTTTGCCCTGTTTTGTAGGACCTCACCATGGTGACAGAGTTGGAGTCGGTGAGTGGAAGGAGAGTTCGGGCCATTGAGGTTTTTGCACATGCTTTAAGATTCTTCCGGGAGCATGTTTTAAAGGTAAAGTATAAAAGCAGGTTTTCTTTCTCTCTGTTCCACTACAAAACATGGAATTGTCACATCCTATCCATTGCAGACATACTCAGTCACACACGATTATCATTCATTCAGTACCTGCGTTATCGTTCTCATAGAGGGAAATAAAAGCATGTAAAAAGAATATTAAACATTGGTTAAGGTGAATAGGTTGGTGTGTCTTAGTGCAAAAAAGGTATGCATAGCTAAGATGGTGGAGTTAGTAAACACTGTGTTGTTTATCCTATTACTTTCTGGACCTTATATGTAAATGCTAGCATCAAATCTGACTACATCAATCTGTTATCAGTTCAGCATATGAGCAGCTTAATGTGATTCAGACTTCCAGCAATGTGAGGAAGACTTATACATGTTTGCTACATCATCAGTGTGGCCTGTGTGAGGTAAATATTAGATTGCAGATTAGAGATTATACTAACCTATAGATTATAACCTAGATATTCATACAAAGATCCAGGAAATATTGTATGAAATATTAAGCATTGTCTCATAAGACAAGATCTCACTGCTTTAGTATCCTGGCTTCTAGTGGTGGAAGGCTCTTCCTTCTCTAGGCCAAATAGACAACTTTCTCTAGTCCTTCCTCAAAGATCCAAAGACTTACAGTTTCACACAGTATTTAGGATAAGATCTATATGTATCTCTCTGCACTGCATTTATTGTTTGTGCTTTTAGGTTTTGAATTTTCTTTCTTCCTTTTTTCAGTAACTAGATCATTTTAGCATTTGTACATATCAGTTCCAGTCTTGCAGGCTATAAATGCTTATATATTACTTTTTAAAAACTCAGTATCCTCAGTTGTTTGCACTTTTTGTAACTTTCTCTAGACTAAATGCAAATGTAAATGTAAAGGTAGCTTTCTCTGAAGCTGAAAGAGATAAGAAAGTTAACCCCAGTTAAAAGTTAACTGTGTGTGTGTGTGTGTGTGTGTGTGTAGGAGGTGAAGGAACAGTGTTTGTCTGTACTAGAAGGTGATGAAGTGAGATGGGTCATCACTGTTCCTGCTGTGTGGAGACAACCAGCCAAGCAGTTCATGAGAGAGGCTGCATACCTGGTAATCCACTTGAACTCAGACCATTTGTGTATAACCATACGGCATTCATCAATGCCAGACACACTCAAAGTCACTGACATGCCTTTCCTCTTGTCTCTCACTCTTTCTCACACACACGCACACTCATAAAGATGACGCTACCCATCGAGAGAGTAGTACAGTTCTCCAGGAAGTGTGTGTATATATGTATGTGTGTGTGTGTGTGTGTGTGTAAAAAGATATGCATGCATGAATAAGATGTGTTAAGGATTTCTCATCATCCATCACACTTTCTCATTCATCTTTCCTAGCTCAATTCACTACCACCACTGATATAGTTTTTCCTCATGGATCTCCCAGGTGCAACTCAATATGATGGTGTTTTGATTAGAGACAATCTTCCTGACCCACACTACTTTTCTGCTCTCCTCCATTCTGAGGGTTCGAGAGGGTGTAGTTTCCTCCTGGTGGTGGCTCTGAGTTTGAACAATACATGAGACAGGCGCACAAATACAGGAAACCACGCCTGCTCCGGCCAAGCATGAGAGAGACAGAGAGATAGAGCGGGAGAATGGGGAGAGAAGGATGGAGAAAAGCAGAGAAAAACAAGGCACTTAATACATTGTTGCAGCTTACTTTTAAAAGCTTTGCATTGTGTTTGTGTGGCTAGCACAGATCAGAACAGCAGCACTGATGCAAGGCTTTAGATGTTGCTTATCTTTCAACATTTATCCCTTCTTGTTCTCCCGTTCTATAGGCAGGTCTTGTGGCTAGAGACTCTGCTGAGCAGCTACTCATTGCTCTTGAACCTGAAGCTGCCTCAATCTATTGTAGAAAGCTCCGCCTCCACCAGGTCCTTGACCTCAGCCAGAGACCAATGACCAACGGCCTGGACCCGGACGGGTCCCGTCCCTTTGATTCCAGTTTCAGGCAAGGTACTGGACCTCTTTCAACATTGCTCTTTTAAAAAAAAAAAAAAAACACGTTGCTCTTAATGATAAACATGATTGTACAAAGATCACTCCAGGCAAAGCTCCAGCACAACAAAGCAGATCACTTTGCTGCATTAACATGGGATGCAAAACATCTTCAGGGTCTGGGAAATCAAGATGGGCTTTTATCCCTTGGTGGGGTTGTGGTTTTCTAGGGGAAATACTGTATCCTTCTTTGGTATGTATGGTAAGGTAAATGTAGGAGCAGATAGAGCACTATTGGGGGGTTCAATCAGAGGGGTATGGTAAAACAGCATGTGGTTTATATTAAGAGAGTGAGAGGGAGAAAGTGGGGGTCCGGGTTGTCATTCTCTTTTTTAAAACAGGCGTCCCTCAAATAAACCACTATCAGTCTCTATCATAAGACAATAAGACCCCTTATTGTTTATGCAGCCATTCCTAAAAAAAAAAAAAAAAAAAAAGCTATTGATTTTTGTAGCTTTCTCCCTTACATAAGCATATACACACTCACAGTATACAGACAAAAGCTTATACCCCCAACACCACATACACATAATTGAAACAAGGTGCGTTTGGACTATGATCTCAGCCTCCTTTAGTCTGTTCAGTCAAACATTTCACATTTACTCTCCACTTTCTTTCAAACCCCTGCCCCTTTCTCTTTTTTTCTTTAAAATCCACAATCATTTGAATGATGGCTCCCTGCTCTCTCAGTTCCAAAACATGTTTGACATTGAAACTGTTCCAGGTCTGTATGTACCCCTCTGCTTCTCCACCTCTCCTTTCTTCAACTCTTTCACTCTCAAGTCTGAAATGGGCTTCTTTGGAGCTGCCCATCACTGTACAAATATAGAGAAAGATCTGACTTTGCCAAGCACAGTGACAAAACGTCTAGAAAACGTGAGAAAGCATGTACTTCATAATTTTCCATCCACTTGTTCTGATTGCACATTTGTATACAAAGATCCAGAATAATTCTCATTATTGATGATCATAATACAAACACGTACACGCACTCAGACTCTCACATTACACACTCAGGCTGTCTTTATATAGCAAAACTGACAGATTTGCTTAGATTTTGGCTGCAATGATGTCAGCAAGGATTGGAAGTCATTACTTTCCAAAAAGAATTTTTTCTTTTCTTTTCTTTTCTCGTCTCTGATTTCTTCTTTAATGTTGTTCCATACTGTAAATGGTTTCCAGACTGCGTCTAAAGCAAAAGCACTCCAGCTCTGAAATTCTGGAACACAAAAGACTTTGTAAGGACAAGATTGTATTAATTTAAATATTTTGCTCAAGACATCTTAGTGGTCAGTTTTGAATGTACTACGAAATGTGTTGAAATACGTAGCTACAGTATTAGAAAATGGGTTGCCTAAAAGGTTTTGTGAATAGTTAAGGGTCTTGCAAAAGTTTGCCAAAAACAGTTCTATATAGACTCTTTAAGGATTCTCTCAGAGGCACAACCAAATATCCCTTAAGGGTTTTATAGTTTTGAGGAACATATAACCAATATCTGCAACAGTGTGCTTTTCATGGATTTGTATGTAAACTCCCCAAGTTCTCTCAAATCACCCCATTGCTGCATCCCCTCCACTGAGGAAATTCAAGCAAAGTGATACATCAAGCGGAGAACAATACAAGTAATGCTACCATACAAGATCTTTAATTGATTTCTACTTTTTTTTTAATTTCTACTTTTTTTTTTTTTTTTGCATATTTCTCACCTCCGAGGTAGACCAGCCCATACCTACCTGAAGGCACTTATCACAACCTATATTCCCTTTGAACCTCAACTGGACAAGCCATCACTTAAAATACAAGGAAGACATACACTATATGGCAAAAAGTTTGTGGACACCTGACCATCACACCCATTTGTGGGTCTTCCCCAAACTGTTGCCACAAAGTTGAAAGCACACAATTGTCTAGAATGTCTTTATATGCTGTAGCGCTAAGATTTCCCTTCACTGGAACTACGAAGCCCAAACCTGTTCCAGGATGGCAGTGGCCCTATGTATAAAGCAAGATCCTTGATGTCATGGTTTTCCAACTTTGGAGTGGAAGAAGTGGAGTCGCCTCAGAGGCCTGACCTCAACCCCACTGAACACCTTTGGATTGAATTTGAATGCGGACTGCACCCCAGGCTTTCTTGCCTGACATCAGTGCCTGCCACTAATGCTCTTGTAGCTGAATGGGTACAAACTCCCACAGCCGTGCTCCAAAATCTAGTGGAAAGCTGTCCCAGAACAGTGGAAGTTATTATAACAGCAAAGAGGGAATAAATATGGACTGAGATGTCCAGCAAGCACATGGGTGTGATTAGTCAGGTATTTTTTGTTGTTGTTCCTACTCTGCTCAGACAGGCTTTAGCTTGATATTCTAGATCCTGATATGTGTACATTCAGATGTTTTAATGGAGACACTTATGCAACTCATTCTGGATAAGGGTATTTGATAAACTATTTTATAATGATTTCAGCAAATAACTTCTATGGCTTACATCTGCATCATGCAAGCCTTAGAAGCATAGTTGAATCAGATGTAACCTAAATGAACTGGCTGAAACTCAACTGAAATCAAGGGTCACAGTTAATATGACAAGCATTAAGTGAGGAAATGCTTTGTTTTACAGCAACAATAAAAACATTCCCCCTGGAATACATGCACTCATTTGCTTCAGCCAGAATGAGACTCAGAGATCATTTCTCCTTGAGTATGCATCATTAAGCGTGTACTGTAACTAATGCTGCGACTCATACAGTACACTACACAAGTCCTTGTAGTCCTGTCAGCTAAGCTGAACAACAGAGGAGAGTATATGTTAAAGAAAAGAAAAAGCGCTCATGTTCATGAAAAATGTGGGCTTTGTTGTTGTTCTGGACCTCCACCCTTATACTTCTTGTTATAATGTGGTTTTTGCTAATGAAGTTCATGTGCTGCTGATTAGTAACAATGGTTCACAGATTACAGAGTGAAGTGTATGTTTGTATATTACAGCACGTGAACAGCTTCGCAGGGCCAGACACAGCCGAACATTTCTCGTGGAGAGTGGAACTGGGGAACTGTGGTCCGAGATGCAGACGGGTAAGAAACGTAGCACACATATATAGGTTGAAGATAGAAAAAGGTCATATGAAGAATATGCCACATAGATAGTTGTAGGATGTGGTAGAGGTGCGTCGGGTATTCTTACCATCTCACAGCTCCAGGTTGACTGGTTCGTTCCTGAGCTTCGGTTAGTATCTGTGGAGGTTTGCATGTTTGTGTGGGGTTCCTCCAGGTACTCCGGTTTCATCTCACCTCCCAGGTGGACTGTGTATGGTGCCTTGTGACAGACTGGATGTATTCCTACCTAAGACCCAGTGTTTCCAGGATTGACTCTGTATCCACTGACTAAGATAAAGCGGTTTCTGAACATGAATGCAGATTAAAAGGATTGTTGTACTGTTGTGAATATATGTTTTTGAACATTTAACGTTTAAATAAAATGGTACATGGAACAGTATAATGTAATGTTTATTCATATAAATTATTTTCTTAATAATTAAAGGTCATTAAATGAATGAGGTACTCACACATCCACATTGCCATGTACAGTTAAAAAGATAAGCTGCCTAAGGACTGATATGTTGTGACAGAGATTTGCAGCAGTTGAGAGAAGCAGGAAAACTGCATTTATGGATGGAATGGATCGGCTTATTAAAAAGCCAACGAGCAGAACTGTAACCAGACATGTTTGACATTGATACAACAAACACAAATCAGACTGCCCAACCATGACTATTTCAACATATAAAACCAGCCAAACAAAACCACACACAAACATACCAGAGTACATGGCTTTTCATTTCCTGAGAAAGATATAATATCCTGGTGGTACACAGTATCAATCTATTACACAAGGGACACCAAAAAGCCAATCGCTTTGCCCACACTTCCTGTATCTGATGTTTAATACAATTTAATCTGTGAATAACTGGAACAGAGAAACAATTCTTGTTGTTTTGATGTACATATTTTTCTGCTGTAATTTCAAACCCACGTTTGAATGTGCCGGTAATCGGTATGTTGTTTCTGGCTGCAGCTGCTGTATCTCCATGGAGGTGCTTGGTGGGGGTGTGTGTATTTTAAAGCATGCTATTGCTTGCCAGCAAGCTCAGGAGGTCCAGGTCAAAATAATCAGTTCTTCAGGTCCAGATGTTTCCTGCCAAGTGAGAGGAGGAGCGAGCGAGCAAGCAAGAGAGAGAGCAGATGAGATAGACACACAGAGACATACGGAACATGTGCCAACTCCTCACACAAAACCCAAAAATATAGTTTGCCTTGTTAGTGATGACTTTGGTTGAGGAATTGGGTGACTATTAGACATTTTCGACTGCCATGTCCAAGACACCCCCATCGTAAGAGGGATGTGGGTGGTCCCCCTGGGAATGGAGGCCTCTAAATTGAAGCAGCATTTACAGTATACTGTATGCTCCCTCTCTACTTTCCATGCTTTATGCCCTCACGCTATGTCCATTATGTTCTCTTTATGCGCTCTTGCTGTGTTCCTCTTCTCACTAGTGCCATTAAAGTTGAACAACTTAAACAACAGGGATGTTTAACCCTAAACTAAATGCATTTTCAGTGCAAAATGAAACTTTATGCTGTATTATGGAGGAATGACCCCTTGCAAACAACATGTGTGTTGTCGTAGGTGATAAGTACATAGTGGCAGACTGTGGAGGCGGGACAGTGGATCTCACCGTACATCAGATTGAGCAGCCTCAGGGAACACTGAAGGAACTGTACAAAGCATCAGGTGAGTGCAGGAGTGGAGCACATGGCCATATGCTCATTATAATTAGAAGAATTATGTCATGCAGTTTTCTAAGTATATGGTAATAATGTTCCTAGCCTGTATGAGAACAATAAGTTGTGTCAGTAAAAACCTGTAACAAGTGGTTGACTGGATGTAATGTATTATAAATTATACAGGATGTATTTTTACAGGATGTATTTTTTATTTGTTGATTTATCTGTTCCAACTAAACGCTGAGAAGATCTCTTGGAAAAAAAACAAAAAACCTTAGCATTAAAAAAAAATTTAATCTCTATCGTCTATTATCACCATAGCAAAGAAGTTGACATTTCTCTGAACTTAGAATTATAGAATAGAACAGAAAAACTTTGACTCAAAACTCACTTACAGTGGCAGTCTAAATTGTTGAATTTCATACACCTTTTAAAATATGCTATACACTGTAAACTATACAGTAACTATATATCCATCCATTCCTTACTGGATCAAGGTTTTACTGGGTCTGGAGCCTATCCCAGATGGTATGGGGCATAAGGTGGGGTGCCAATCCATCGCAGGGCCAAAGCACAGGGAGAACATGCAAACTCCACATACAGGGCCGCAGCAGGAATCGAACCCTCAACCGTGGAAGTGTGAGGCAAATATGCTAACCACTAAGCCACTGTGCCCATTTGTTCTTTTCTTAGTAAAGAGAACTCTGCCAAAGGGTTTGTAAATATGCATGAGTATTGATTTAAGTATCATGATATTCATAACAGCCCCCAACCCCATGAAGCAGTGTACTGTTTAGATTTATCAGTTTTAGTGCAATAGAGTGCAGTAAGCACTCAAGTGATTCCGTTCTGTGTTCTTCAGGAGGTCCGTATGGCGCAGTAGGTGTAGACCTGGCTTTTGAGGCCATGCTGTGTAAGATATTTGGGGCAGACTTCATTGAAACTTTTAAAGCCAAGCGTCCGGCTGCTTGGGTGGACCTGACCATCGCCTTTGAGGCTCGTAAACGCACAGCAGCCCCAAGCAGGACAAGCGCACTCAACATCTCACTGCCCTTTTCCTTCATCGACTTCTACAAGAGACACTGCGGCCAGAGTGTGGAGACAGCGCTACGCAAGAGCAAGTATGATCATTCTCACATGGCCAAAGAGGTAGTGGTAGGCTAAACAGAAACATGCCTTTTGAAATGTAGACATGGATTTGATAGTATTAAAGGTGCAGTATATACTTCATTAGTATATGTAATTTATCTAACGCAATTTATGAATTCTTTGCAAAAATGTTTTGATCATGAAGAACAAGACAAAACACCAGTTGCCTGCTTGGGACATACTAATAAAAACTAATTTACTGTTAAAGTGCACCTATACGAGATGATATGGTAATAATATTGTTATTGTTTTGAAACATCAATAAAAGAGAGTCTCTACTGTTAACACAGCTTATCAAAATGTGCATTTTCACTTTCCAGTGTCAGACCATTCATTTTGCTGTCTCTTTCAGTATGAATATAGTAAAATGGTCCTCACAAGGGATGCTAAGGCTCACGGCAGAAGCTACAAATGAACTTTTCCAACCTACCATCAGCAAGATCATCAAACATATTGGTAAGATAAACACTCTACTCACACACTTTGAAGAAAAAAAAAACACCCCTGTAAACACAGCTGAGTAAACTCTTCTTTTTTCTTTTATAATAGAGGACCTGATGCAGAAGGACGAAGTAAAGAATGTGCGCTTCCTGTTCTTGGTGGGTGGTTTCGCGGAGTCTCCTATGCTCCAGCGTGCGGTCCAGAACACTCTGGGACAGCGCTGCCGAATCATCATCCCTCAGGATGTGGGTCTTACCATCCTGAAGGGTGCAGTGTTGTTTGGCTTAGACCCCACAGTGGTGCGAGTCCGCCGCTGCCCATTAACGTATGGCGTTGGTGTCTTAAACCGCTTTGTCGACGGTCGTCATCCACGTGAGAAACTTCTCATCAAAGATGGCCGGCATTGGTGCACAGACATCATTGATCGCTTCGTTTGCACTGACCAATCGGTGGCCTTGGGGGAGGTGGTTAGGCGGAGCTACACCCCAGCCCGAGTGGGCCAAAGGAAGATCATAATAAATATTTACTGCTGCACCAGTGATGATGTGGTGTACATTACAGATGCTGGAGTGAGGAAGTGTGGCACCATAACCCTGGATCTGCCTGAGCCGGAGGCAGGCGCCATCTGCAGCAGCACAAATGGAGCAGCGCTTGAGCGCAGGGAGATACGAGCCACCATGCAGTTCGGAGACACCGAAATTAAAGTGACTGCTATTGACATGAACACAGGGAGACAGGTCAAGGCTTCTATTGACTTCCTGTCTAACTAACAAAATTACCCAAATCACACCCTTTGAGGAAAAGACAATAGGTATATGAACAATTAATTCAGATTCCATCCATCAAGGGCCCTAAAATAGTTTGGCACATTTTCTTACAGTTTATCAAGCTGTTTCATAAGAAATCACATCAATACTTTATTTTTGTAGATTGTTACTATTGCTAAGAATTATTACTGTCAAATCTGTTATGCAGATCCCCCCCCCCTTCTTTTAAACCAACAATGCCACCTTGTGGCTTGGGAAGAAACTGGACATCTCAAAATGTACTGAAAAGCTGGAATGCTAGTTAATCATATAAGGACTTCAGAGGAGTCACATACACATTATAAATGTATACAAATTATTCTCACATTATTTTCTTTAAGTGGGTTTTTTTTTTTTGCTATGCAGTAACTTTGAATACATACCCAATACATATTATGAACCCAAAACCTAATCTAGTATTCATCTTTGGTAACAACCAGACCATAGAGCTGCTACCACTGTGTTTAAGTTCAATACTCTGCATGCAATCAAAACACAGCACATAAAGAAGCTGAGAATATGGTAGCAAATACTGCTGAACCTTCAGCATTTAAAGAAATAAACAAACAAGACAGCAGATGAAATGTCAAAGTACGGATTTTAATGGTCCAATAAATAGTTCCACCAAATGACAACATGGGAACATTCTGCAGTCTGGCTCAATGTCCAGTATCAGTGCTTCTACAATTTCACAAACCAGAAAGTCCGTGTGTGTGTAGTCAGACTATAACAAAACAAGCAGCTGCTATGTTTTAACAGCCAAAATCACACTTTACTTACAAAACCATATACATACGCATTAGCGATGCATTTAGCAATCTGTGCTTTCATGTGCACTCCATAGCTGGAAACGAACACATGAAACAGCTAATAATTTTGTTGGTATTCAGTAAAAGGTTAGTAAGTAAAATGGGACCATAACTGCATCCTTTTGATCTTCTATCAGTCCAGAGGCTACACATATATAGAGCTGCTTTGCTCAAGGTTGGTGCATGTACATGGTGTGTGTATGGGGCATTCTAGTGGGCATGGGGCCTACCACGACCCCTGCCTCTACCACCAGGTCCTGCAGGTCCATCAGCACTAGAGCGGGGGTTTTTGATGGTTTCATCCACAGAGAGGATGAGGCAGGCGGCCTCGGAGGCAGCGGTCAGAGCATTGATGCGCACAACAGCTGGCTCCCACACACACGCCTGGAAATTATCAGCGATGTCCTCATTGTTCACGTCAACGCCGTACCACATGCCACCCTTACAGACACACAATTTGCGAATGCATTAACGCGCTATACATTTTTAAAAAGATCTATTCAAATCAATCATTTTTGATACAAGTCGATATTAATGCTGCTGCGCTGAGGATGATCCACCACGGAAACATCTCATCCTCACTGCTCGTTTACCGTCAGACAAAAAAACTCATACCAACAGCAGGGATGTTAACATGACCAATAGCTGTAGCTACAGTGTAGATTCTGTATGTACAGAACCAGTGTAAAACCATAACACTGTAAAATGGTGTATCAATAAGTCAGTCTCAGATGCTCTGCCATGGTCCACAGTGTGTGTAATCTTTTTGTATACTTTTTCCTCACTATTTCTGTGTTTATAAAGAACTCTTCAGTGCACAGTTTCAATCAGAAAAACCATGTTTGAACACAGCAACAAAGTAGGCAAGAATTTTCAGTTCACTGAACTGAAGAAAATTCACAACATTCCACTTTTATAAATTAGCTTTGTTTGGAAAATGTTTTTTTTTGAGCCAACAATATACCGCTGTGTTTGCAGATGTCCAACCACAGACTCATTCTTGTACCCTGTTGTGAATGTCAGTCAAATGGCCTCCTTCCAGAAAAGTAGGCCACTCTATCCACACATATTTACAGAAAAGTATCAAATTAGTAGTTTTCAGTTTCAGTCAGTCTAACCCTCATATAATTGATCATGTGTGTGTGAGCATGATAACAGTGGGTATAACCAGATCAGTATCCTTCCTTACCTGTGCGTGTCTGGCCCGAAGCTTGTTGAGGATGTTAGTTGCATCAAAGCCAGCGTTGTCACACAGCTGTCTGGGAATGACCTCCAGTGCTTTTGCGTAGGCTCCTATCAGCAGCTGCTGCTTGCCTGGGATGGTCCTGGAATAGTCCCTCAAATATTTGGACAACTCCATCTCTATAGCACCACCTCCAGCCACAATCGAGTCGTTCTGTAATTGAGATTACAAATTTTTTTCATTTGACAAAACGGTGTACATCAATTCTAGAATAAGTGAAAACGTTTCCAAATCTATTTCACAAGCTGTATTATGACCGAGAACACACCTTGATGGCTCTGCGTACAATCATAATGGCATCATGCAGCGATCGCTCGGTCTCCTCCATAAACTGCTCAGCTCCACCCCTCAGGATAAAGGTGCATGTGGTGGCCTTGGGGCAGCCCTTGAAGAAGTTGTACCTAGAAAAGTGGATCTAAACTTGTTCAGTCTGCACATTTTAATTTTGGTATATGCTTACAGACACACCGAAGTTACTCTCAATGGTCTACACATCTATAATGGTCATGCATGTTGCTGTTCACATGATGAAGGAAGTGCACATCACAGAGTGTGAATGAACCATCATTACCTCTCTCCTCCGACCTGCATCTCCTCAAAGAACTCGCAGGTACCTAGCGCATCATCAGTGAGGGAGCCAACACTTGTCTGGATAGAGCCACCGCAGGCCTGCAGACACCACAGTTACTCAGCTTTCTTAGGTTACTCAGGAATAGAGCTGCAACTAACGATTATTTTGATAATCGATTAATCTTTTGATTATTTCTTTGATTAAAAACTTTCACACTGAGCAATTTTGTCCTTGAAACATTGTGCAAATTGAAGGCTATGAAACGGGTATTAAATGTATCCAGGTGGCCTATTCTACATTGTGCAAATTTTTTTTTTACAAAAATATTAACATTACACATTGAAAACAAACACAACTGATTGCCCACAAGATTTAAAGCGGAAGTTAAATCACTACATTAAAAATGCTAAAAAAGTGGTATCCAAAGTGACATCACGGATACAAATAATCCATACTGAAATTCATTGCCGAATATTTTAATTATTGATTAGTTGTTGCAGCTCTATGCAGGATTCACAGTAATAGCCAATAAAATGCATATACAGGCACACAAATAAATAGATTTGTCATATTAAGTACATGTCTAGCTATGCTTTAGCAGCCATACAAAATCCTGACCAAAATATCAGTGACACAAATTTATATATAAGAAGAATTTATATTACACACACACATATCTCAAAGCAGTGGAACCTGGACCGCTGACCCAAGAGGAACCAAGACCATACATACCATCATGGTTCTCTTCAGATCCTCCTCCTGAACACGGCCAGCGCAGAACATATCTCTATCAGCAAAGTACTGCGTAGCAACATCACCGATGGGAAGTTTGGACAGCACCACTTTGGCTCCAGACTTGTAGATCTTCTCCAGCTTATCATACAGGATGTTCCATTCAGCATCCACAATGGCTTGATAGTCCTGGAGGACAGAGCGTGCGCGCACACACAGTATGGGAATTACTTAAACTGCACTTGAGAACCAAATAGCCAAGGAAAGGGATGGTACAATCTGGTGGTAGTTTAGGGTAGCAGACTACCGACCTCAACATTGTTGACACGGACTTCAGCGTTGTCCTTCTCTGCCTTCAGTTCCAGCTCAATGTTCAGGAGGGCGATCTTAGGTTTCTCGTAACATTTAGGCTGCATCTCAAAGCCAGCATAGGAGAAGGTCTTTTTAAAGGCCACACCAGCCACCAGCTGAGATTCCTGCAGAACCAAACAGTAGGGTTAATCATAAAATCCATACAGCTGGCTTTATACTCGTGTGGTATATCAGAGAACATATCAGAGATCAGACAACACTGAACATATTCAGTTCCTGCAATCTTGGAGCAATTGGTTGTTGAACATGTTTTATTAGACTTTTTTTTTTTAGAATCTCATTTGCATGAATATACTGAATTTATATTACAACAGTTAGCGGATACAGACGTTAACAAAAAGACTGGTCATACCATGTACCCATAGTACATAGAAAATCTTTTATGCTTGTTATTTATAACTGGGAGGTCCTGGGTTCTCACCTCCAAAGCTCCACCCTGAACTTTCTTCATGCCAATCATCTTGAGTGGCAGCAGCTCATCCAGCATCATCACTGCATCCACCACCATCTTGGAGAAAAATTCCTTCTGGACAGCGATCAGCTTCGAGTTCAGTGCTGTTGCAGCACACTTCTCCAACAAATGTCTCTGCTCCCTGAGAGAGAGAGAGAGAGAGAGAGAGAATTATTTCTTGCTAATAGTCAAAAACGTTATCCACACATTAACCTGTTTTAACAGAAGAAAACATTTGCAGTTAAATGTCCAAATTGACAAGCATCTGTTTTCTACTCAATAGCTGAACATGTCCATACTGAAGCTCCTTTATAATCTGTTAGCTAGATGATATGAAAGCATTGGGCTCAGACTCACTGCTTGTCATCCTTTTTGACGGTGACTGCAATCTCTTTAATCTTTTTCACGGCGAGCTGCGTGGCGGTGCGGAAAGCTCGGATGATGGTCTGCGGGTGGAGCCCGTCCTCTACGTATGGCTTCAGCTGCTTCAGAAACTCTGCCGCAATAAGCGTTACAGAGGTGGTGCCATCACCGACCTGGAGAGACGCACCCAAAAGTATGAGCTTGAGTATTTCCCGACACTGTAAATTACTTTCAAATTTGGAGGCACATTTAAATCTACACCTCAGCATCCTGAGACCTAGCAATGTCCACCAGGGTTTTGGCTGCAGGGTGAACCACATCCAGCAGCTTCAGGATGGTAGCTCCATCGTTAGAGATGGTGGCCTTACCTGCAAACACATACACAACTTCAGCACTCTTATTATCACTGCATCAGTATTAGAGGAACCCAAGTGACACTACTCTGATCACTCTCTGCCCATGACGGGTGTGATGACTTTGCAGACGTGAGGAAAATCTCATTCTCACCTCTGTTGTCGACGATGAGCTTGTCCATGCCACGGGGACCCAGCGTGGTGCGCACAGCCTCGGCAATCACCTGGCAGGCATTGATGTTGCTGACAAGCTGAGGGACACCCTGGGACGTGTCTGTACCCTCCTTCAGCAGGATTACCGGTGTGGGCTGTGAAGAGGAAAGAAATAAACAACTTAGCAAGGTCCAGAGGTACAAAATGCTCAGTGTGACTGGAATTTGTCAATTAAAGTAGTGACAGGATATCAGTAAAACCCTGCATGTGAACAGTACTTGTATTACTCTCTGTATGGCAGAGCATCCAAATAACCTGCCATGTATTACTGTCCTTCCAAAACGTAATCTGTTAGCACTTTAATGCAAGTTTTTAAGTTATCCATAGTCTAGCAATCTGATAAAATCTTCATTAGACTGTCTGTTCTCTTGCACTCCAATGTTAATAATTCTTGAATTTGATTTGTTCATAAGGTGTTGATTAATTTTCTAAAAGAGCACGGCTCTCCGACAGCTAATTCACAGAGACATACATGGTGGACGTCCCACATACAGGTGCATCTCAAAAAATTTTAATACTGTGGAAAAATTAAATTTCTTGAGTAATTTAATTTGTAAAAAAGGTGGAACTTTCAGATTTTCTAGATTCATTACACATACAGTTAAATATTGCAAGCCTTTTTTGTTTTAATCTTGATTACAGCATACAGCTCATGGAAATCAAGTATCAAAAATCCAGTATCGTGATTTTAGAATAAAGAATTTATAAAGAATAGAGAATTTAAAAGACAGAAAAGCAGAAGAGAAGAGCTCAAATCAGCTAATTAACTCAAAACACCTGCAAAGGTTCCCTGAGGCTTTAATCTCTCAGTCTGGTTCAATACACGCAACCACAATCATGGGTAAGATGAAAGTAAATTTTGCCTTTCATTTCAAATCAAGGTCCCAGGAAGAGTGGAGAGAAGTCCAGTGTGAAGTTTCCACAGTCAGTGGTGATTTGGGGTGCCATGTCATCTGCTGGTGTTGTTCCACTGAGTTTTCTCAAGTCGAGAGTCAATGCAGTGTCTTCCAGGAGATTTTAGACCACTTCATGCTTCCATCTGCTGACGAGCTTTATGGAGATGCTGATTTCCTTTTCCAGCAGGACTTGGCACCTGCCCACAGTGTCACAACTACCAGTAACTGGTTTGCTGACCATGGTGTTACTGCGCTTGATTGTCCAGCTGACTCACCTGACCTGAACCCCATAGAGAATCTATGAGACACCAGACCCAACAATACAGACTAGCTGAAGGCCGCCATCAAAGCAACCTGGGCTTCCAGAACACCTCAGCAGTGCCACAAGGCTGATTGCCTCCATGCCACGCCGCATTGATGCAGTAATTCACAAATAAGGAGCCCTGACCATGTATTGAGTGCATAAATTAACATAATTTTCAGAAGGTCGACATTTTTGTACCATAAATTCTTTATTCTAATATTTTGAGATACTGGATTTTTGATTTCCACGAGCTATAAGCCGTAATCAAGATTAAAACAAAAGGCTTGAAATAGTTGTAATGAACGTAGAATATATGGAAGTTCCACTTTTCGAAATAAATTATGGAAAAGAACCAAACCTTTCCACTTTTTCTTTTAGATGCACCTGTAAACCGTGACTAATAGGAAATTTTATTTATTTATATATATATATATATATATATATATATATATATATATATATATATATATATATATATATATATATATATATACACACACACACACACACACACACGTTTACCCTGATGTGGCGAGTAGATTTAACTTAAAATCTTTATTTATTATTATTAATTATTATTATATCTGCAATGGTGTGTGAGCTGGTCTCTGCCACCTAATGCATATGCTTCCAGGGTGGAGAATGTCCACTTGTTTGAACCCAGACTTCAAAATACTACAGTGTGTGTGTGAGAGAGATATTCATGCAATGTAGAGAAAATAAACCAGCTTCCGAGATGAACCCGGCAGTGATTCGTGGAGCAAATCATTTCGTTAGCAGTTCATATCCCCCGTTAGCTTGTTACCATGAAGAGGTGTGGCTTTTATCCCACATCGCAGCATCAGCTTAGAAACACTCACAATGTTCACAGTGACTCTTATTTCCCTCGTTTCAGCTTTTCAGACAGACCCAACTATCATGGAGACCAGATCTCACAAACCGAGAGGCGCGGATAAAGAACAAAAGCGTACAGTCCCGGCGGCTAACAGCCCCGCAGCTAGCGCCACTTTAACACGCTCAAATTCACAATTACAATCCGCTGTGGCGGAAATAAACCCATAGGTGCAGCCACCATAACGTCTTCTCACAGTATAATAACGCAAGGATGACTTATGATGAGTTCTCAGGACGGATGGAGGAGGATTAGCAGACAAAACAGGCATGATTGTACACTTACCATCATTTTTGCAGGCTAGAGAGGAAGACCGGTGCCGGGTGACGTTCCCACAATGCACTTGGAACTCTCTAGAACATCTTCTTCTGTTGCTTCTATTCTACGAGTCATGGCAAACGGTAGTGTATATCTCCCCCTGGTGGACAGTTTATGTAGCATGATTAAATATACAGATGGAATCTATTCTTTTCAGCAGCCTTGTTCCTTCTAGCCTTTTTATTTATTTATTTATTTATTTATTTTCCCCCACTGCTAGGAAAACAAATATTTTTCATTACATTAATTCAGGTAGGCCCTTAACAGTGCAACTGTGGACCTAAGTTCTCTTTCTTGGAAAAAGACTACCCTGTTTAATGACAAATTTCTCTCACTTCCCTGGCAACGATATCGATTCAATACAACTTAAAAACTTATCAGTTTAGCAGCTATTCTGTACATAATGCTGCCTGTTGTGGCTGCATCCCTGCTGAAAACAAACAAAAGCAAACAAACAAATACAAAAGTCTAATGGTTTCCACTACAAATAGTACACTTCAAACTATCAGATAATCATTACCCATTCCCATTACCCTTACATTACATTACTGGTCCTTAATGGTATCCACGAGAGATAACATGTCACCAAGAGAAGGCAACAGATTCAACCAATAGAGACCCATACTAACCATTACAGTTTCCAGTAAAACCAGTACAAGTCCCATTATAACCATTAAAAACATGACACATTCTTTGAGAGTTTCTATTGTTTTTGTTTTTGTTTGAAAGAAGGTATTGTTTCAACATGTTTACTCATCGAGCTGATAAGGAAAAGAAAACTCCACCCTCCACCCTTTCCTTATCAGCTAGATGAGTAACCATGTTGAAACAAGTATATTTTACAATTAAGTATATTTTACAAATATTGAAATATTTGTTAAGCGCTTAATGAGTGTGGTGCTTATTTGTTGATTGGTGCTTTATTTTTTTGAGGTTAGTGTAAACATCTTAGTCTGACCAGCAAACAGCTGCCATAACACAGACCAAGCTAGTCAAACAGTAGAAAGGAAAAAAAGTTCTGAATTACTGCCTCATCATAGTTTATTTATTTATTTATTTTTTTAATAATATAACACAACTGTGAGTTTATTAGAAAATACTGTATACCTGTATACAAGTTATCTGAAAAGTCTCCATACATAGGAGGAAATTAACACTTTTTAGCAAAATGTCTTTCAAAATTTTTCATACTTAGTTTATATTATATATATATTTTCACATATCCTATAAGAATGCCTTTGAATAAAGTTTAACATATTGAAATCATTCTTATCACTTTAACAGGAAACACTGGAAGCACATCACACATGAAACTGTTTCCAAACATGTTAACAAATTATTAAAGACTGGAAGTGTTGCGGACCGGCCGAGAAGGTGGACATCCACGAACATCCACTGATGAAGGTACAACCGTTGTGGTACTGGCAAACATAGTCCCCTATGTATGGAGACTTTTGGGACCCCCTGTAATTTAAACATGTACTGATCAGATTAGTCAAGTAATAAGTTGTAGAATACCTTACAAGCTGGCAAAGATGGTCTAAAAGTTTGACAAGCACATTTATATGGATGGAATAATATTGGTTTAATATCTGTATAGGATACTCTGAGTACGGAGAACTCTAGCGGTTGACAAAGGTCAAAAATGTCCCCCATTTTCCCAGTGTCCACTTGGTGTCACTATATGACAAGGCCCACAATATCAAGTTTGCTCAGTTCATATAATGACAGTCCAATCCTTCTCTTCTCAATCTTTACACTTAACTGGACCATGTCGCTCAGTGGTCACCAACCCTGTTCCTGAAGATCTGCTTTCCTGCAGATTTCATCTCCAGCCAAAATCTAACACACCTGTTTTAGTTGATCAAGAACTTCTTGATTAGATGATTAGATGGTCCTGTGGGCACGATTATGGTTGGCGCTAAAGTCTTCAGGAAGGTAGATCTCCAGAAACAGGGTTGGTGACTACTGATGTAGCTCCTTCAATCACAATTACTCGGAATAGCACTTACATTCATTTTTACTTCCCTTCATTTATCCTTTATACATTGTATTTTATTTATTTATTCATAATTGTTATGGTATTCTCCCTTTACTACTATTTTGCTACATTGTCATCTTTTATATAAATGAAGAAACACATGACTGCTAATTTGTGAAAACAATATTGTTTTACTCGGTAATATGCAACTCATCATAATAATGTGAAAATAGGACTTTCCTGCTCTCACACATACTCCTAAAAACATAAATCACTTGCTATTCATGTACGTGGCTACACACTTCATACTCTTCTGCAAATCTATGCAGAGACAGGCTATTTTCATCTGCGTAACTACAGATTTTTGTTTCTGTGGTTAGTTAATGTTGCTTGAGCTGCAGAGTTGGAACACTGTCCTCTCTCTCATGTGTCTGCAGTCTGTGGTTGTGCGGAAAGGTCGCAATGCTCACTGCTTTTAGACACATGCAATTATCAGGCATTTATACACATACGCAGCCTGCCTCGCCCTTTCAGAGGGTAGCCTTTAACGCAGATATTTCTGGATATAGTGGCAGACGACCCACCTACTTCTGAGTCCGTGCTTACGGTAGCTGTGAAATCTGACTTGCTCCATTCTGTTAGTTGAAGGCAAGCACTTAGTGCAGAAAACTGTCAAGCTGCATTTAATGTGTGTCAGGATGGCTGTTGAACGCATCTATCATGGAATTACTTAAGACATGCTCTTGAGGATAACATTAATCACTTGACATAACTTATTAATTCATTTAAAGTTAATCCATAATAACACATTGTCATCTTTTATATAAATGAGTCTTGGCACACCAGACTAGACAATGTTTAGTCTATCCAGTGTTTGAATTTTTAGGTTGCAAACCAGTTCTTGAATGTTCCACCCAGTAGGACCTCCATCCCTGTTCTTATAAAATTACAGGGAGATCTCTACAGCTCTCTCTGTCTTTCTGTCTTAGCCTCTGTCATTACCTTTCCATTTCCATCTCCTGCTTGCTTGGTGTGTCCTTTAATGCGGTAATGTGGTTTCATATCTTTACATGTGGTCCATGTGCAGTGGAGTGTATTTAGCTATCACATCCAGCAGTAATGAAAGGGCGGGTGGATTGCTAGATGGGAGTTATTTCACCATCATGGATGCTATGTGTATCTGATGGTATACTATCTTTAGCCATCTAGATGAAATGTAGTGATACAAGCGATCCTAATGAGGCAGGTGGATTTGCAAGTACACACACACACACACACACACACACACAAGGTGGCAGGACTTTGTGGGCAGCAAAATCCTGGATTGTTTTTTTCCTCTCTGTCATACTTAGATGACATAAAATGGGGAGGAAAATTAATTGCACTGGATCATGTAACCATAATGATATCAAATGCAATTTGTACAACATTTGATATCCTTAACATTTGATATCCACTATACAGCTGGGTGTAAACATGCCACACAATGTGACATGATTTCAATTCATAAGGCAATGCGTGAGTCTCAATCAGCTCCCTTGCTTCCTATGTGGTGAATCAGTACAGCATGTACATGAGTTCAGGCACTGGTAAAGACTCCGGCTCACTACACATTGGGACACTGATGACTCAATTTCCGGTGAAATAATCGTGTAAAAAAAACAACACAAAAAAAAAAAAACACAAATTTTTATTATATAAAAAAACAAAAAAAACAAATATTCAAAAAAAAAAAAAAAAAAAAAAAAAAAAAAAAAAAAAAAAAAAAAAAAAAAAAAAAAAAAAAAAAAAAAAAAAAAAAAAAAAAAAAAAAAAAAAAAAAAAACAACAAACAAAAAAAAAAAAAAAAAAAAATAAAAAAAAAAAAAAAAAAAAAAAAAAAAAAAAAAAAAAAAAAAAAAAAAAAAAATTAAAAAAAAAAAAAAAAAAAAAAAAAAAAAAAAAAAAAAAAAAAAAAAAAAAAAAAAAAAAAAAAAAAAAAAAAAAAAAAAAAAAAAAAATTATAAAAAAAAAAAAAAAAAAAAAAAAAAAAAAAAAAAAAAAAAATTTAAAAAAAAAAAAAAAAAAAAAAAAAAAAAAATGAGACCCACCCAACGATTTGATATTTGATGATACCACTGAATCTGCTACAGTGGGATTTAATAGTTGCTTCTGATCGATATATAAACAACTTTGTTCAGAATCTGGGGTAAGCCTACAGTCAATTTGTGAATGATGATGATGATGTAGAAAGGAATATGTGAAGTATCAGTGTTATGGGCAAATCACTGTACTAATCTATTTACACAACAGTTAAAAAAAAAAGAATATTTTTTTTACACACAAGTTGTCTCTTTTTAGTCATTTTAGTCATTGCTAATTAAATAGTCCTATTAAATATTAAATATCCTATCATTATACTCCTCTTATACAGTGCATAAAGAAATTGTGCATTGATATCATGACTTTACATGAAAATGCCAAGCTGGGCTTGTGTGTGTGTGTGTGTGTGTGTGTGTGTGTGTGTTGCAAAGAGTGTTGAAGTGGCAATAATTGGAAATCCATTCATCATTGATTCTTAAGCTATTACCTTGGTCTAATTGTGTGATTCAAGCACCTTCCAGGCTGAACATTATGGCTTTAGCCAGGTCATTAATCCCAACAACGTAAGTCATACTTCACAATTAAGCATGGCTCTTGACAAACCTGATCAATATTCTCTTAAAAAGAGCATCTTAACTACTGATTTGGGATCAGCACAAATTAAGCAGTAGAACAGATGGTTCAGGAGCTATTATGAAACACAGTACCCAATGGCAATTAACATATAGCTGTATTGGTGCCAGTACTCTGATAGAGCCACAATTTAAACATTAGCCACTGTGGCAGGTTAATTTTTTAAATAATTACAATTTGACAGATGATAATTACACATTCAGCAACATTTACTGTGCTTTATTCTACTGGTCCAATATTAAAAAGGGAGATAAGTGAATGCTAAGGACTTCATTTGGACGAGTATCACTGATATAATAGCTTTTTGAATGGTTTTTAAGAATGGTTTTTTTTTTGTTTTTTTTCAAGGACAAAGTCAAATCAGAGAGTCAGGAAACATGCCCTGCAGAGTCAAGTTGGCCACATTGGAGCCAGGATGTGCTACATTTATGTTGGTTACATCCAAAACCTCATACTGGCAAACTAAATAAGATATGTCACCTACAACACTTACTATTGTAGCCTGTTGTAGAGTATGTTCATATGTGACTTATATATGTGACGTATATATTTTCTTTTAGTGTAAAGCTGTACTAAATGTATTTAAAATCTATGGCTACAGTATTTATTACCTCCCTTATACGTAGGTGGTAGCAATATATCACTATTATCAATCATTCTCAGCAGTCACAGTGCGAACACTACAACTTAGGCTACTAGGCTGGCTAGCTAGACAACATGAATTAACTGGTTGGGGTATTCACAAGGAACACTGTAAACAGTTAAGCCTTTCATGTATATACATATGTATACACACATTTGAGACACTTTAAAGCCACTTTTGAATACCCACCGTAACCAGTTATTTAGTTCTTGCTATCTAGCTAGCCAGTCTTTTGTTTGCTTTTCCATTTTCTTTGTACAAGTAAATATATGTTTTTATAAAATATTGAAAAATAAAGGGGAGGCCATAGTGGCGTGTCTAAATTGTCCGTAGTGTATGAATGGGTGTGTGAGTGTGTATGTGATTGTACCCTGCGATGGATTAGCACCATGTCCAGGGTGTACCCCGCCTTGTGCCCGATTCTCCCTGGGATAGGCTCCAAGTTCCCCGTGACCCTGAAAAGGACAAGCGGTATAGAAGATGGATGGATGGATGGATGCCTCACTTTATTGTTTCAATAAAGTTCAATAAAACACCTACAAACCCTCTGTCTCTGAAGTTTTTTGTTAGGCTGAAAAAATTGTTTGCCATGAGATTGGCACCCCATCCAGGGTGCCCCCCCACCCCGAGTTAAGGTCCATCTCCATTCACACGAATCAAACTGATGCTGATGCTGTTGGAGCACACATGCTCTCTCTCTCTCTCTCTCTCTCTCTCTCTCTCTCTCTCTCACACACACACACACACACACAGATTCAGTTCCCACTGTTCAGTTTCAGTGCTCGCAGCTCCTGCTCTTCTCCTCCTCTGAGCTTGAAGCTCTCCTTCACCAAGGCACAGGTATTTGCATAAGTTATTATCGGCTATAAAGGAGCGACAGGAGCGTTCACTCAGCTCGGCTATGGATGAAGGAGACAGGGTGAGAGCGTAATTCGCTTTGAGAGGCCATCGTAAATTATTCTCCTACAGCGGAGGAGAAATCATTTTTGCCCTGCTGCTTACACTGTAGTGTTCTGGAAACTACGTGTAGAGGCGGATCAGCTCCAGAAACTAGTGCCATGGAGCCCAGCAGCGTGCTTTTCCTCTAGAGGACCAGCTGTGAGACGTAGGAAGCCGGCCCGGGGGGAGGGGCCCCCCCCCAAGGCTGCCCTGCTGTTGTGGCGCGTGCCCCCCGGGCCGGGGACCCTCAAACGGATGGACTGATGTAATATTTGCATGTCGGACTATACAGCCAGCATCCTATCATTAAATTATTTATGGAAAATAAGTAGTACTGGGAGTCACATATAGACGAGAAGGTGCTCAGTAAAACTCCTTTTACATGAACAAAACAAGTGTTCATATATTTATGACAACTTTTTTCTTTTTCTTTGGTAGGCCATCACTTTCATGAAAACAACAACAAATATAGGCTGCTACACTGTAGCTTTCCTTGTGGTTGATGTGGTACATTCAGTGGTATACATTTTTTTGGAAAGGTACATGTAGTGTATTTTTTTTTTGTTTGATTAAAAAGAATGAAGATTATATATTAAGTGCACAAAAGATGCACCCTTAAGGGTACCACTGCAGCAAAAATGACAGCACACTTTAGTACTTTTATTTCCTGAGAGTGTGGACTAAGTGGATGTTAATGAAGTGCTACAGTTATCTGTTAATTCAATACTCCCAAGTGTTAACACTAAAATTTTTTGTTGTGTCATTATGAGGCTTGAAATGCGATTAGGGGTCTGTGATGTCTGTGATGGACCCGCCACAAAACAACCGCACCCTCAGATGGCATAAAAAATTTTAATAATAAATAAAAAAAATTTTTTTTTTTTTTTGGGTTTGGTAAAAAAAAAAGGGAGGACAAACAACAGATTCCGTGGCTTGGTGACAAACAACTAACATGAAAGAAGTTTATAAAAGATGATGAGGGCACTTTAGGAAATATGAATCAATGAGTCACTTGAGTCTCAAGTTATAAATAGGTTATCAGATGCCACCAAAGATGACGGAAAATACGGAGTTCTCATTTGCTTAGAGTCTTAGAACAAATCTGTTAATTTGTGTGTGTTGCAGCAGGTCAGCAGGAGAAGAGGAAGCTAACCTAGTGAGGGACAAACCTCAAGCCATGACCGTCTAGCACCAGATTTCTGCCCCTTTGTTGCCAGAGAGACCACGACGAAGCCAGTACCTGCTTATAGAGAGCTTTGGTTTCTGTCAGACCAACAGTGGGTAAGCACTACTGGCTTTATAAAGCACAGGGGAAAAATAACTACTTGCCGCACAGCAACTAAACAGTAACTCACTTTTACAAGTATACTGGATAAATAATATGAATAATATGAAAAGGATTTACAGCACTTTTATACAGTCCATTTCTTTTATGGCAATTGTGTGTGTCATTATCTCAGTCATACACTGACAAGACAGCAAATGGTGTATAAAAAAGTGAACTGCTTATAATTGAGAGCATACCATCATATATATGTAAAATGGTGGTATGGGCATGTATGGCTGGTGGTAGAACTAACTCATTTATCTTTATTTATAATTAATAACTGCCATTGACAGCAGCATATTGATTTCTGATCTTTGCAGAGATATATTAAATTATGTCCTGCTTCTCCATAATAGTGTACAGAAAAGTATTACTGAAATCACTATGGGGCTGAATCATAGCCAATTACACAGTGTACTAAGGACAAAAGGACAGAAAACTTTGAGAAAATAGAAAATAGTTGGATTACAGGCCCGACAGTGCATCAGTATGCAAACCACTCAGAGTCTGGAGATGTCTGACAGTTTAATAACACAGAATTCAGGCAGGCAGTGATTGCAAAGGATTCGCAATCAGAGTACTCAACATTGACATTTCACGTTATGTTACAATTTGTATAATTACTCTTGGTCCCTTGAAATGGGGAGACTATGTAGAAGAGTGATGCGGCCATCAATTACACAAATCCCAAAGTAAAGCTGACATTCTGCACCTTAACTGGATTATTTTCTTTACAGTGTGCTGGGATACAGATCCCAAAAAAAGAAAAAGAAAAGAATCACTGTCCAATTGTTAATGGACTGCACTGTGTATGTTTTTACTTTCCAAAAAGTTTCATTTACTTGAACTTTGTGCGGTCATGTGTGAAATTAAGTTTTTTAGTTCATACCGACCACTAGCCTTATTTCATTGCACCAGTAAAATGCCTGAGAGTGTTCAGGGTGAATATGAGTAATTTAGCCAGATGCGCTGGTAATAGGCTACAGTTTGCTTTATGTGAAGGATTTTTTTTATGGTTTAAGGTTTTTTTGGGGGGGGGGTTTAAAAAATTGGACCCCAAAAAAATTTCCGACCCCAAATTTTTCCTCTTTTTTTTTTTTTTTTTTTTTTTTTCAACCAATATATATTTCTTTTTTTTTATTTATTTTTTTTTTAAACTTTTCGTGGTTTCTAGATTTTCATAATCCACAGCAGAATTGAAGTCTGACCTGCATTACGTAATATATTTAGAACGCTACATGGATGACATGGTATCAGGAAGACATGCGTCCATGCACGCTGATGTGTGTGTTGGTGCATGTGTGTGTGTGGGGGCCAGTGAGTCTGTAGTGCCTGAAGTAGATCCCCTCTTGATGACTGGATTATAGAGAGATCAGAAAAAGATAGAAATCAAAAGATAGTCTTCATAAAAGAATACCTGTAAAAACTTTCCTTGCCCTTGCTTGGTCTCTGTCTTTTACTGTTAAAATTGTTTGCTCCTTCATTATGTGTTTTTTCACCTTTCAGCCTAGTACTTTGCAAATGCATAAATGCTTAATTTGTTTATTCATGATATCATATTAAATAAATAGGAACACAATTCTCTGTATGCCCATTTGTAGAAACTCGTAAGCAAGCATTTAAATTTTACTGTGTAATGATATGCTAAAAAAGCTGGTTTGAGTTTAATCGAAAGGATTGGGAGTGATATTCTAACTTAGTGGTTCTCAACCAGGGCATGATTTGGATACTTGGTGTATTTTATTTAATTTCAAATAGAATGTGCTTAAATGAAAACCCCCACGTTCCCTCTCCCTCTGCATTTCCTTTTTGCTGAGGAGAGGCGGAGCTTAGGCCCTGTTTACACTAGTGCGTTTTCATTTTAAAATGCATAAGCTTTGGTACGGTTACGCCTGTCGTCTACACTACTCTGCATTTTTGTCAAAAGACACAGAAGATCCCGTTTTAGTTTGAAAATCCCGGCTTGCGTGTCAGTGTAAATAAACTGAAATGAATACTTTTGTAAACGAAGGCATGGCTTTGCCCACATTCGCCCCATGATTGGGTCTTCTGGATCATTGCGTATCCTACCCCTATTCGTCAAGAACCTACCTTATGACCGTTACGCTACCTTGATCGTATACACAACAACACAGAGACTGAACCGCAAGCTTTGCTGACTTTGTTGTCATACTTAGCAGCTATTGTGCAGATAAATTCTGTATTTTATAAAACCGCAGCTTTCTACATACGAGCGGTGTAAGTCCTAGATTGAAAACTGGTTTGCCACATGATAGGGGAAGCTTCGGGGGGCTTTAGTTACAAAAGCTAACTCATAAAATATAATAGGCATTTTATATAACTATAGCTTAGTCAGAGCAGTATGAAAATTATTTAATAAGAATGAACATATTTCGAAATGACTTTTCTATAAGTAATCCAAGTTTTCTGGTTGCTTTTCTGTAGTGTAGCTTTAGTCAGAAACTAGCAGCATGCTAATATTGATCAAAGGTAGGTTATTGATAGGTAGAAGGTTAGCTACTTTTAATACTGCTTTTTAGGAAAATCAATTAAATGAGTCTCATTATTAATAGATTTGTTTATGTAGCATCAATATAGCGACTTTAACTAGCAGCTAAGTCAGGCCTTATGAAAGCTAAAGAAATTCCACACATTTCATGTTACTATACATGAAGTCAGTTAGGGCACCTACTTTGTTCACGTCAGAGGTTATTTTAAAACAATCGAATAGCGTTAGATTTATTTACGCTTGAATTCACTGTATCAGAGTTCCAGTGGGTCAAACATTTACATACACCAAGCTGACTGCCTCTTTAAACAGATTGGAAGATTGCAGAAATTTAAGCTAATTGTCAGAATTAGGAGTTAATTGGGAGTGCACCTGTGACTGTATTAAATGAACTTGCTTTAGAGAAGGTATCTCTTTGCCCTTGGGAAAAATCCAAGCAATTTAGCCTAGATGTGAGAAAAAAAATGTGGACTTCCATAAATTCCAAAAACAACATAAATTTCCACAAAGATACAAGTAATTGTATGCCAATATAAAAATATTTGGACCATACAGACACTGAATCATTCAGCCTCAACGGCATCCATTGTTTATGAAGATGGGAATTGTGTAATATTCTTGACCTTCTTGTATACCAAAACAAACCTTACTTTTGGAAGATATTATAAGCATATTTCATGCCAGATTTGAAATTGAAGTGGGACTACTCTACAAATTTCTTCATCTTAAACTCTTTATTTAAGAGTTGGAAAATTTTTTTGAGCCAATGCCATTTCATTAATATAGCAAGAGTGCCAGGAAATGTATGCACATTCTGATTTGGCCCACAGGGGGAAAACGGAGTAATTAAAATAGATGGCAAAAGGAAATTGAGCCTTGCTAAGGAAGGCCTGCATTACAGAATGACTTGTCAGGACTGCAGCTGTCATCATTCAAACATCACTGAAGCTAGCGAACCAAGAGAGGCTCTTGTGAGGTGGTTACTTTCTACCACTCACTGTTAACAATTAAGAAGACATGGTTACATCCTGACTCAGTATATAAGCTTAGTAAATATATAATGGGATATTGACATTATATATATCCCATTATGGGACATCACCATTGTGATTGTCCTCTCATAGATCACTAACTAGCCAAGTATCTGCCATAACCTACAGGGGATTTAAAAGTCTACGCACACCTGTTAAATTGTAGGTTTTTGTGATGTAAAAAAAATAAAAATAAACTAAAGTTCATTTATGTATAATTTATTATACCTTTTTCACCTTTATTGTGAAATTGCTACATATAAAAATCAAGTGAAAAAACAACAGAAATGTTTTGGGAAAAACAAAAGAAAACCAAAAAACTTCCCATACCCAGCTTGAATAAGCGTGCACATCCGTTTCTAATTGGGAATATGGCCGTGTTAAGAATCAGCGAATCACATTCAAACTCATGTTAAATGCTAATTAATATACACCTCCCATCAGTTAAAATGACTGAACACCCCCAAATAAAGTAAAGTTGTTCCTATAAGATTTTCTAGGTAACATCCTTGGGCTGCAAAGAGCTTACAAATCTCGGGATCTCATTTTTGAAAATATCAATCAGGAGAGGGTTACAAAAATTTTTCCAAGGCACTGGACAGACCATGGAACACTGTAAAGACAATAATCAACAAGTGGAAAAAACATGGTATGGCAGTGACAGTACTAAGAACAGGATGTCCCTCTAAAATTGATGAGAAGATCAGGAAAAAACTGCCAAGAGGCCTACAGCAACATTAACAGAATTGCAGCCATTTCTGGGAAGTACTGGTTGCTCGCTACATGTGACAACAATCTCCCAAATTCTTCATATCTCTGGGATGACCTGAGGAGGGCTGTGCACAGGAGATGCCCAGCCAATTGGACAGAGTTGGAATGCTTTTGCAAGGAAGAATGTACCAAACTGATTGACTCTTACCCAAAAATATTGAATGCTGTGGAAAAATCTAAAGGTGTTTCAACTAAATATTAGTTTAAGGATGTGCACATTTATGCAACCAGGTTATTGTACAGTTTTTAATTTTCATTGTTTTTCACTTTAATTAATAGGTTAAACTTTCACAATGAAGGTAGAAAAGGTGACATGATTTATCTTGGTTTAAAATTTTTACCTCACAAAAACCTGACATTTTAATAGGGGTGTGTAGACTTCTGTATATCCACTGCACATGTGTCGTCGAGGTTGTTTTTACATATTTTATTTCGGACATTTTGGACTTGGGGACTTTTGAGCCCTGAGTCTGGTAAATTGCTGAAGTATGAATTATCTCACCTTTGAAGTACTAGTGCTTGCACTGAGATTATTTTGAAACCTCCATGTCTTGGGATGTCTGCACGGCTAATAATTTTCTTATACAAAAACAGCTCAGTGAGAAAATGCCTTTAACTGCAATGCGTTCTGGACGTTCGCTAACTTCTCACGAAAATAACAAAAATACAGCACCAACCAACAAATTTGCACATGTAAACTTAATTTAATTTGTTTCAGAAGGAGATTTCCTTTAACTCACTGTGCAGAAAAAGCTGTTTAATCCGAGAGACAGCAAGGACCTGCAAAGCCGTTCAGCAGTCTTAAGTCGCCTTTGTTTACGCATTTAATTTTTTGTACAGCGATAAGCTCCCTCTCTTCCTTAATAGATTTTGAGTGGACTATTGTTTTTTTTTTGTACTGTGCTTCTTTTTTTATTTTCATTGTATTTATGTTATGTTATGGTAATATGTTTTTACCACTACGTTAATTCTGCAGTCTATCTATCTATCTATCTATCTATCTATCTATCTATCTATCTATCTATCTATCTATCTATCTATCTATCTATCTATCTATCTATCTATCTATCTATCTATCTATCTATCTATCTATCTATCTATCTATCTATCTATCTATTTATCTATCGTTCTGTCTATCTATCTATCTATCTATCTATCTATCTATCTATCTATCTATCTATCTATCTATCTGTCTATCTGTCTATCTATCTATCTATCTATCTTTCCATCCATCGTGTCAAATTACACAGAGAAGGAGACAGCCTGCATGTGATTGTAAGCAAATGCATTTCAAAAAACACAACAAAAAAAACAAGGTCACTTTTCCTTAAAGGAACATTCAGTTATGTCAACTGATGTTTTAGCTGTTGGTATGTTTCATTTTCAGTCTTTTGTAAGATAATCTTTACACTTATATTTTGAAGCACTTGTCATGTGCGAAATTAAATTATCCACATTATCAACTTATTACAATATTTGATGGGCACCATCAATATATTCACTGTTCATTATATCTAGTCAACAGAATCCTGAAGCAGAAGTAAATTGGGACTGGACATCATTGTGGTAAACAGGTGCTGTTGTAGCTTTGACGTACTCTTAGAAAAACAAGTAAAATCGAAAAACCAGTATAATCTATTACCAATCTAGCAAATGTAATATCGACTACAACCTAAACTTACCATCTAAGTAATATGTCTGGTCAATAGGACTAAGAGAGCTGATGATTAAAGCTGGCAATGATGGCTGCTGGAGGTGGAAGGGGAGCAAAGGTAGGGAAAAATGATTAAATGGTGTGTAAGGGAGGATGAGGGAGAGAATTGGAACTGCAGTGCTTCAGAGGCAAGAAAAGAAAGAGTATGATTTGCGTAGTAGTACACAGATGAAAGAGTAGAGACAGATTGAGAGGTGAGCACCAGAATTAAAGTGGTCCTATGTGGAGCGAGATAAGAGATAAGATAAGATAGTATGGTCGATGGATTTTTCTGCCAGAAGTACTTCATTCAGGCTGGAATAGCTGTCTGGTCTTTTATTTAATTCCACTTCAGTCCAAGGATGTGTGCAGCTGAATTGCAACATTCTTCTACTTCCATCTCATGTTCTCTGACAGTTCTGTGGTGGAGACAAGATTGTAGAGACACTGTTCATATGTTTACCCTCCAGAACTACTGTCATGGTAGTTAAAGTGAGAGAATTTACCTCTAGTTCCTGTTAAACTACCACAGGACTGGCAGAGAGATAGAGAGCATGAGAAAGATTTACGAGGAACGCAAGTCCCCAAACCAATGTTTTATTTGACAGTAGCAGTCTGTAAACACTATTCCAACGATAAAGCCCGCATGTGTCACAGAGTACCCCTGGCTGAATGCCATTTTGCCCTTTGTGTGTGTGTGTGTGTGAGCGAGAGAGAGACAGACCAGCTTTCCCGCTGCTTGCTCAGTAGAAATGATAGCAGCATACAAGTTATATACAGCGCTGCACGAACGATACCACAGCCGAGTGAGCCTGATGATTGTCCTGATGGGCTTCATCTCGGGTTTGTAAATACTGCCTGCTTTATGAGAGGCTTTTAGTCAGTGATGTTTAATGATTGGAATCAAAGGCGGGGTCTTAAAAATTGATTTGAAGTGGTGGAGTTTCGCAGATTTGCAGATGCTGGCATCTTTCACCTAATTTTCTTAAAATTAGCTAGACATTACTCAAATTTATGACATGATGCTGTGCAATAATCATAAATAAAGATAGATATATTTATTTATTTATTTATTTATTCTTTTACAAAAATTGATTATGGCAGAAAATAAGAGATTATAACCGTTACTGTCCAGCTGCCTCGAAATGACTTTAGTTTTAGCAAGTTTTACACATTTTAATCTGTTTTGAAGAGTCTTAATTATGTATCACCCAGGTTTACAGCCACTTAAAGAAATAAGGTCCATTGTTTTATAACTTAGTCTCTATCTACCTACCGTAGTCTGTAGCATACTCTGTATGGACAAAAGTATATACAATGATTATAATCAGCAGTCCACAGACTTTAAATCTGGAATGGGATGTTCAACGAGTAAATCATAATCTTAAAATATGGGTGTCATAATTATGACACCCATATTTACTCGTTGAACATCCCATTCCAGATTTAGTCCCCTTTGCTGTTATAATAACCACCACTCTTCTGGAAAGGCTTATTTAATTAAATTAGATTTAATTAAAAACTTTGATTTTGCAGCATGGCTGTGGGGATTTGCCCATTCAGCCACAAGAGCATTACTGAGGTCAGGCACTGATGTAGGTTGAGGAGCTCTGGGGTGGATTGAGCATTCTAATTCATCCCAAAGGTGTTCATTCGAGGTCAGTTCTCTGTGCAGGATACTCACATTGTTCCAAATCAACCTTGGCGCATAACGTCTTTATGGAGCTCATTTTGTGCACAGGGGCATTGTCATGCTGGAACAGGTTTGGGCGTCTTAGTTCCAGTGAAGGAATTATAATGCTATAGCATACTAGGGCATCCTGTAGAATTGTGTACTTCTAAATTTGAGCAATGTTTACATATGGGATTGATGGTCAAGTGTCCACATATCTTTGGCCATGTAGTGTATGTGCACGCACCACAGGTAAGACTTTCCATATGTTTCCCTACACAGAAAAGAACAGAAAATCCACTTACACGGCTCCTGAGTGGCGCAACAGAAAATCGTTTGCTTTATCGTTGGGAGATCACAAGTTTGAATTGCAAAGAAACCATAGCCATCTGTGGCGAGGGAGCCAAGGGAGCAAAGATTGCCCGTGCTCTCTGGGTGAGAGTGGTGGCAGACTCTCTCTCCCCTGCCACTGACAGTGACAGTAGTCCGTTCTGGGTGTACATGAGATGATGTATGTGGAAGAAGGCAGACAGTGCTTTCCAGCGAGTGTGTTTCGCTGCCATCTGACACAGCATGATCAATAGTTAAAAAAGATGATTTCACGTGTATGGAGGAAATAAGAAATCATGACTCTTAAATATGAAGCCTGTAACAGTTCTACTCACAACAAAGGTCATAGAATGAGGTCACAGAATTCAAAAAGCCTCTTTTGTTTACTATTTATAGTGAAACATCACAATTGCAGCCATGGTAAGTGCACATATACTACAAATACAGTACAGAATATTGAATGATTTCAGATGACACACTCTGATATGCTGTAATTTTACTCTAATGCTGTTTAAACTTAACCATCCCTACACCATGTCCCTTTAATTAATTATTCAAACTGTACTAGCAGCATATAATACATATTTTTTGCAAGTGTGTGAATTTTATTTGCCAAAAACAATCATGTCTGTGCACTATTGGGATATAATATTATGTGTGTGTGTGTGTGTGTGTGTGTGTGTGTTTGTGCATGTATGATTGTCAGATGGGAGCTTCTCAGCTTCAAATGCAAGGGTTAGCGTGATCAAAGGCAGCGTTTAGCGCTGTGTGTTGCTATCACATCACCGGCAGCTCCACAATCAGCAGCTCCAATTATAGCTTTCAAAGAGGAAGTTGCTTTCTGTGTCTCTCTCTCTCTCTCTCTCTGTGTTTTTACCCCCACTGCAGCCCAGTGTCTGAACACATGGATTATGTGCTCTGCATAGAAAGAATAGCCCACGTCTTTCCTTAATCAAATTTTTATGGTTATTATTTTTACGTGATCCTGCAGCTTTTATTTCTTCATTTGTAGAAATTGCGTTGAGAACGTGTAGGCTTCATTTCTTGGTAACTGTCTTTTGTGTATTAATTAGAAGAATTGTAGGGGACAGGAAATGACTGATTCCGAAGGACAATGACATGAATATCTAAGCTGTATTCTACTCAATTTGACCCTGTACTTTTAAGTGATACTATAAGTATCCTACAATGATGTTCTCAAGGTTGGTGATAGGGGAACTGAAAGAACCACACACAGTGCTTTTGTGTTTTATTCCTTTCCTTTCCTTTATTCCTTTGTGGCTCTGTTGGAGGTGTTTTCTGGAATTTGTGTGTGCCTTTTAAAATGTCCTTTTATTATGTGTGAACTGTGGGTAGATTTCTGCGTTTTTTGTGTTGTTTTTTTTTGTAAGTTTTTTATATATTTTTTTTAAATCTCTGCATGTTTGCCTAAGGCTGTTCATAATTACATGTGCAAACATAGTTAATTAACAGCTACATTCCATATCTCATTTTGTTGACATATCCAGAAACGTGACCCCTATATTCATTTTAAATATATTAAATACCACTCACTTTCTCCGGCTCTGCCCTCCATTCACAAACTGGTGCACCTCGTACCCATACCACCCGACTCAGGTTAGGGAGCCATCCTGCCTGCGACCGATTCCCATAACTGCCAAGAGAGGAATCACCTGTATCACCTCGAACCTAAATGACTGAAGGGCCAGATATCAACAAATTTGGCATGATCCAATCAGAGGGTGAAGGCCCGTTCCAACAGATTTTGGTTTCAGATTGATGGCCAAACACTCCTTTTCTATCATGCTGTATTTAGTATCTCACAAGGAGAGCTTGCGGTTAATGTGTAGCATGGGGCGCTCCACCCTGTCCAGCGTGTGCGACGGCTCTCGATCCTCTGTCCAACAATATCCTCTTCCTCTGTCCCTCTGTCTGTAAAACAAAAGGGAGGGAGAAGTCAGGAGAATTTAAGAGTGGTCCACCAGAAAGCGCAGCTTTTACCTGGGTCAAAGCCTGCTGGCACCGCTCTGTCCACCGGGTCTGGCGCTCCCTTATTAGTGAGATCAGTCAGAGGGCTGGTGATGTCCAAATAATTTGGTATAAACCTCAAATAATAGCAAGCCAGCCCAAGAAACTCTCACCTCTTTTTTGGTCTTGAGTCTCGGGCAGGCTGCAATCATTGCTGTCTTATGAATTTGGGGAAGCACCTGACCTTGGCCCAAGTGGAAGCCCAGATACCACTCGTCCAATAACACACATCCTTGGGTTTGCTGTGAGTCCCCTTCATCTCAGTGATCTCAGACCAGCCCTCAGGTGCTGCATGTGCTGCTGCCAATCATTACTGTAGATAATAATGTCCTCTAAATAGGCAGTGGCATAAGCAGCGTGGGGATGGAGGATGAGACGCTGTCCATGTGTCGCTGAAATGTCATGTGGAAGGGTCACAAATTGGTGTTACCCAAACGGAGTGGAAAAGGCTGCTTTTTCAGAAAATATTGGACTCAAGGAGATCTGCTAATATCACTTTGTTAAATCCAGTGTCAAATATAAGCGAGCTGCACCTAACTGATCGAGCAGTTTGTCAATGTGATGCATTGGGTATGCTTCAAATTCAGGCAATGCATTGACTTTTCTAAAGTCCACACAAAAATCAACTGTCCTATCAGCTTTGGGCACCAATATCACTGGGCTACTCCAGTCAATGTGGGACTCTTCGATTACTCCCATGTCAAGCATAGCCTTGAGTTAATCTCAAAACACATTTTTCTGTGTTCGGGCAGACGATAGAGTCCTTTGTACCACCACCCCTGGGGTTGTCTCTATGTGGCGCTTTATGAGATTAGTGTGACTGGGTAGAGGTGAGAAAAACTCCGCCTGCAATTTAGCAACGTCAATTTATCAATGATTTGGTACAGAGAGAGGTGGTCTCCATAAGATTAAGGTGGATTGAGCCGCTGGTTTTAGATTTACCTCTGGTCTTAACTCCTCCCTCTCTGGAACAAGGTTGCCAAAGCCACAGGACACCCCTAAGCCACATGGTTTAAGGGAGGTTAAGGTTGTACACTTCTCCTGACCTCCCTCTATCCATTCACCTTACCTCACAATCGACATCTCCAACCCACCATGTGACCTCAAAGGGCCCTTGCCACTTGGTGAGTAATTTAGAGCTGGACGTGGCTAGTAAAAGGAGCAAAGTCTCACAAAATGGTGCAAACTCTCGCAGCTGAGTACCCCGTTATACAGCCAAGACTGACATTCTTACACTTGTAGCATATTCTCCTATGTTATGTGGCTTAAGGTGTGGAGTTTTTCTCGCAGGTCAAGAACGTATTGAATTTCACTTTTACTGTTAGAAGGCCCCTCCTGTCAATTTAATTGAATGATGTTGAGCATGCCACAAGGCTTCTGCCCATACAATAACTTGAATGGTGAAAATCCTGTGGAGGTTTGCAGGACCACTCGTACTGCAAATAACAGGGGTTCTAGCCACTTATCCCAATTTTGCGCATCGTCGTGAACTGACTTATGAATCATGTTTTTAAGCATTTGATTAAATCGTTCGACCACCTCATTCATTTGCGGATGATAAATACTGCTGTTAATCGGTTTAATCCACCAAAATTTGTAAAGCTTGCGTAGTGCCAGAAAAGATAGGGAAAGCGGGGAGGTGTGGCTGTCAAGTACAAGCTCCTGCTTCGGTCAAGCAGTGAGTCTATTCTTCATCTGGACATGTTTACATGTTATGGTGATTGCAAACGATTCATCAACTGGCGTTCATCAGTCCCTACATACTACTGGAATATCCCCATCATACCGATCTCGTGTGATCAGCTACCCCTGCACTTCCTAATTTTGATAGACTTTTAATTATTGGGGTTTCTAATATTCATGTATGTTGCCCAGTTTTCATAAAGACTTTATTATCCTTAGTGAGGCATTTGACCTAGTGCAGCTTGTGAAAGGTCCTGCTCAAATACAGGGCCACACACTAGATCTTGGAATGTCACATGGGATCTCTGTGTGTGATATTGAGATATGTGACCATAGCTTCTCTGACCATAAACCCATAATATTTAATATATCTCTGGCATCAAATATAGTCAAATCCCATGTGCCTGCTTACTTGCCCTGGAAGATATGTGTTACCACTTCTGCCTCCTTTTCATCATTGTTTGAGGAGTTTTCTCAATCTTCGGATCTTGCTTCACCTGATCTAAGTCCCGTTGAGCTTATTCTTTGTTTTAACTCTGCCTGCACTACTATCTTAGACTCTGTGGCCCTACTGAGGCCTAAACATCATAAAGCTACACCTGAGCCATGGTTGAACAGCACCACGCGTGCCTTGAGGCATGTAGAACGGCAGAAAGAAAATAGAAAAAGAAGCTTCAGATTTCATGTGAATTTTTAAAGGATTCTTTTTCCAAATATCAGAAGGCTGTGAGATCAGCCAAGTATGTGTATTTATCAGCTTTTATAGACAATCAAAATCCTAGAACACTTTTTAGTACAATTAATGTAGTGTTAAACCCGGTTGTTTCCATTTATCCTACAGAGTCAAAAGCTATGTGTGAACGTTTCTGCCAGTTTTTTTTTTTTTTATTACTAAGGCATCCGAGATTAGGCAGAATATTCACCTTGTTTATTATCCCGCTGTCCCATCAAACTATACTGGTGTTTTTAGTCAGTTCGCAACTACTTCTCTTTCTTTCTTGCATGATGTTGTAAACCGACTAAAGCCCACTGGCTCTTCCTTAGACATTGTTACCCCACGGTTACTTAAACAAGTGTTTGATGTAGTTGGTCGTACTCCTTTAAATTTGATTAATAAGTGCCTTTAATCAGGAGTTGTCCCTGACTATTTGAAGCTCGGTATAATCCAGATTTAAAAGGCTTCATCTTGATTCCTCAGGACTATCAAATTTTTGACCCATGTCTAACCTCTCTCTTTTTTTTTTATCAAAACAAGATTTTTAAAGGTTTAAGGAAATCTCATTCTACTGAGACAGCTCTCTTAAAAGGTTTAAACGATGTGTAATTAGCCACCGACGCCGTAGATTCTGTAGTGCTAGTACTTTTAGATCTGAGTGCTGCTTTTGACATTGTGGACCACAATGTTCTTTTGTCTCGGTTGTGGGCATAAGGGATTCAGCCTTTAGTAGGTTTAAATCGTACCTTATAAACAGCAGTTTTTCAGTCAATATAGGCAAATTTCACTCTGATGATATTCCTCTGACATGCAATATCCCCAAAGGTTCTACTCTAGCTCCCATACTGTTTTCTCTCTATATTCTGCCACTTGGTTCTATTTTTAAGAAATATGCTATATCTTACCACTGTTACACAGAGGACACACATTTATCTTCCTCTGAATCATGAGATTAGCTTAGACCCTGGGGTTGCTTGCCTTGTGGATGTTAAAGCATGGATATCTCTTTTTTTTATGTTTAAATGAGGTTAAAACAGAGATTGTTGTTTTTACCCCTTCTTATGCTAAGAATACAGCTAATTTAAATCTTGATGTCTTAACACCCTAACACTTATGTTAGGCCCTATGTGAAAAGTCTGCGAGTCTTTTTGGACACTGCACTAGAGCTGGATAGACAAGTTAATCAGGTTATAAAAGCTAGTTTTTTTTCAATTGCTAGCTTTGGCAAAAATATGATATATTACCCCTGTGTATGTTTTTGTTTCATGTGTGACTTGGTGCCTGTCTGATTGTATTTGATGGTTTTATTGTATAGCACATTGATCAACTGTAGTTGTTTATAATAGTGCTTTATAAATAATAAATTGATTGGTTGAATTTAATTGACATGAAAGAAGCAGTTAAATTGCTATGACCAGTCAGGATCTCATTTGGGATACTGACTCAGGGGATAACATGGAAGACTGTCTCCACAACATTACATGTGAATATTGTGGAGATATTGCAGAGAGGCACCACCACAGGATATTGCATTCCACTAGAACTAGCACAAAGTGATGCCCTCATACAGTTCTCATCTAATGGCCTGATGTAATGGTCCATGCCAATTCTTTCAAAGGAGATCTTGATTAATGGGAGTAGGTGAAGGGTGATTTTGGGGTGGACAGCAGATTCACCAGCTGATATTTGTGACACGCCTCGCACCACCTTTGCTGTGAATTCCCGGCCAATAGAAGCGGACTAAGAGACTGTTCAGAGGTTTATCCTGACCTAAGTGCCCCGCCATCAGTTTATGGTGAGCCCCCTAGTATAACAATTCCCAATGGCTTCTCGGAACCAAAAACTGAGTCATATCTTCCTGTGGGTGAATGTGCTGCACAGGCGTCAAGCAAGTCGTTTATACGCTGCTTCTGATCTCGACGCAGCTGGAGGAGGGCCTAATGCTGGGTCTGGTGGAGTATGATGAGGGATGTGATGAAGTCGGCCAGTGGTGAAGACTCCATATCGGCATCTTTCTCAGATCCCGAGTTTCGGCACCAGTGTCAGGCTTGGAACAGCTCAAAAGGTGTTTTATTTTCCTTTTCACTTTTCAGCTTATTTATTCACACACGCATGCACACACACGGCTTCATGCTGGTCAATCTCTCTCTCTCTCTCCCCCGAGGCACTCGTCTCTTTCTTTTTTATCATTCCTGCATTCCTTCCACTCGCTTTCTCTGGCTCTACTCTCCATTCATAAACCGGTGCTCGAGCACAAACATGCTTCCACAGTAACAATTAGCAAAAATCAATTAGTTGAAATGTTAGAGGTCAGGCTTCATTCATATGAAATCCAACAACATCCACCTTTTCACTTCTTAAAGTTATTCAAAACAGCCACATTTCACCTATTGACAAGGCTTTGGGGGGATTTAAAATGAGTGATTTTGATGGGTTTAATATAAATAAGAAAAGCAGTGACTGCCAGATGTGCTTCTAGCATCAGGTTTGAACTTTTGAACCCATAAAATGAGTTTTTAAGATTAGATTTTGCAGTATATAGCTGACTGGTGGATGTTGTTGTGTTTTACTATTGTACAGCTAATAGTTTTATTATCTGCAGCACAATTTTACACCAAGCTTCAGTTGAAAACTAGGATATGGTTGTGCGTTTCCAGAGCTAATTCTGAAGCTGAGAAGATGTGATTACTGAGCAAATGCTTTGGCGTTAAGTTCTTTTCTGATATGATTACTGAGTGAATGGTTCGGTGATGTGGTGTGTTCTGTAGTGGAACAGATTTACTTCTGGAGCTTGGTAAGCCAGTGGTGCCAGTGAGTCATTTCATTTTAAGTAGGATCCAATACTGTGCCCTTTCCCTTTTGAAAAAGAAAAAAAAAATAGAGGGAGAGAGACTGAATAACGTGTGCATTCATTTGAAGGACAGACGACAGACATAACCTTTTACTTCTCTTAAAAATTCAGGGAAAAGTAAAGCTATTAAATGATAGGTGCTTCCTCCACTCATCTACCTGCAATTTCAGTTGATCTCTGTTCTGTCCCTTAAATTTTTCATCTATTTAGATTTTACTACGTGCTTGAGTAACACTATCCCTTTTCAAGGCTATTGTAAGGGTTATGGACCTGATTGGGTTTAAGTTCCCAGAATTCTTCATAGGAATGCTGTTGAGACTACCCCAATTGAGTTTGTGAAGAAATGCATCTTCTACTGATTTATCTGAAAACAGCAATCTACACTATATGGCCAAATGTATGTGGACACCTGACCATCACACCCATATTCTTCCCCAAACTGTTACCACAAAGTTGGCTACACACAATTGTATCGGATGTCTTTGTATGCTCTTTGTAAACTCAAAAAGCATGTATGAGTGTGATATTCATGTCCACTTTTGACCATATAGTGTATATTATACTTTCATATCTGTAGCTAGAGCTGTAGCTTCTTTTACATATCGTTATATATTTTTAAATAGAGTATACATAGGGCATTTTAGCATATTAACCTTGGACATCTGAGCTTGGGGGCTTGAATCTCGCCTCTGCCCTGCGTACGTGTATGGAAAATGAATGGATGGATGTTGCTATTAGATTAAATCAAGCTCAAACAGTTTGGCTTTCTATAAAATGATGAGGATATATTGGGAGAGTATTTATACAATGATTGTTTCTGATGTAGTTTACAAAATAAATTAATAGTGTAATAAGGATACCTAGCTTACAACTTGACATCAGCTGTAGTCTCTCTCTCTCTCTCTCTCTCTCTCTCTCTCTAATGTCTACTTCCTCTCATTTGCAAAGTTGTACTAGCACTTTATGAAAGAGGAAGAAGCACTTCACCAATAATCAGTAGCTAGGGTTGCCACATGGTCTGGGCTTGTGTCTGGCTCAAGCTTGAAAGAAAAGAGTAGATCAGTTTCTCTTGTATATAATAAATAAAATAATTATATATATGTATTTATTTATTTATTTTTTTTTACCAGCATAATGTAGACATTTGAACAGATGCTAATTATCCAGTATGTTTTGGCAACATACAGAACATCCCAGTCACAAATGTACAACATTGGGTGTTTTATACAGTGACTACAGCATGTGATTAACTGGTTTAGACTTTTGGGTAGTTATACACATTACTGCTCTCTGTGTGACAGTTTGAAATTGCACTGTCAGCTTGTTGAAACAATTTTGCACTCTCTCTAGACAAGAAGCCAGAATGTGGTATAATGTTCCCGAGAACTGCACTAAGAGTTGGTAATCATGGGCTGCTGATGTACCTGTAGGTTCTAATGATAGCTCATTGCTAAGGTTCCTTCATATAGGTGTTGTCACAAGTAAGAAGGGCACACACATTTATGTAGTTTTTCTTTGTCTCTCTCCTGCTGCGCTGCCACCTGCTTGTTTGTTAGTGCTGGGTCATCTAGGCCATCGCTCTCTTTTCCTCTCCAAACACACTCAGGGTCGACGACTGATGAAGGTCACATTGACTGTGCTTACTTCAGTGGCTGTTCTCTAATCAGTGGGTGCCCAGATTAATAAGGCTGAGTCATTCCTGCTGAGATTCTGACACTGACCTCAGGCCTTTTTGAATAAAATTCAAACCTTGAAAACAGTGTAAACAGAGTGTAGACTTAGTGCTGAAAATTTTGCTTCTGTTTTTTTTTCATCCTCTATGGTTTTGCATTGTTCACTGTTTTTGCTTTCTTTGCTTTTTAAAAACCTTTTGTGTTGCCCGTCTGTGTGCTGCTCTCTTTTCCATGACGTTGGCCTTCCTCTCATTTATCTTTTGGTCTTCTCTTTGTCTTTTTTCCCTGATGTTCTGTCTCTCACTTCTGTTGTCATTTGCTGGTAATGGTGTGTGTAGGTAGACTTACCTTTAGCACTTTCTGCCTTGAGTGAATTTAATACACTTAAGGAGGCAGACCTGTGTGCACACTCAAACACACGCACACACGTATGCATGCACATAAACACACCCACACACACACACACACACAGTATAAGGTTTACGTTCTATGACCCATGAACTCAGTAACTCCCCTGCCTTGTACCCTGAGTCCCTTGGGATAGGCTCCAGGCTCCCCTGGAGGTTTTTCTTTGCCACCATCACCTCTAACTTGCTCATTAGGGACAAATTCATACATTTATTTCTGTAAAGTTGCTTTGGGCCAATGTCCATTGTTACTGGATTGAACTGAATTGAAATGTACAGCTAATTAAGATACATTGATACGGCATTAAACACTACCAAGGTTGAGTCTTTTGGTTGAGTGGTTTTCCATTAACATGCCATGCACTGTTCATTGCTGGGGCTGCAAAATTAGCTGGAATTCGATCCTCCACATTGCTGGGGTTGGAGTGGGTTGGGCTTGATAGGCAAAGCTGTGTGCTCACTACCTTGGCACTGAACATCTTAAGGGTACTGTGTTTGACTTTGACGTCCTCTGCGCTGACTGTGCAGTGATGCCTATGTCAGTATAACATGCTTGGCTGGCAGATTTAGACACTGGCTCAGAGTCTGAGACAGCTGTGATCTGGCCCAAGCCCAACACCCTAAACAGCTTGCTAGTCGCAACTATCCATGTTTGATGATAACCGATAAGTATAGCAAGAATCCCAGAAATCCTTTTTTAAATGAGTTCACTTTACAGTTCAATGCCCAGCCATACTTCTTGCACCTTATCAGAGGAGCACAAAGATGCTTTGTCTACTGTCATTTGTGAGAGATACTTCCAGGCTGATAATAATTATAAGTGAGCTGCAAAGTTCTGCTGGTCTCAGCAGGATCTAAGAAGGGGTCTGGGTTGACCCCTGTCAGCACTGAGAGGTTTGAAAGTCGTTTTGAAGGCTGTTTCTCGAATAGGGTTAGATGGTGAAATCGAAACCACAACACAAATGAATGCTTTGTCGCAACACTTGCAGAGTTCACTATACCACAGTGCAAGGTTTTTTTTGTATTGACAGCTGTCAAAGAGGACTTATTTTCAAGAGTCAGGCCCTATTACCAAACTCTTCAACCCTTGTGTCAATTAAAAAAAGGTACATAAATAGAGGACAAAAATACTCATGTCCAAAATCGCTCATAAAAATATTATATATTAATATTTTTTCCACTTTCATTTACTTCAGTTATTTTTACTAGCATAAGTTCTGATCATAACTACCAAACATTCATTCATTTTCAGAATTTTAACCCTTTAAACACGGTTTCTATGCATGATGCAAAAATCTTCAAAGCTCACTAACCTTCTTTGTCTTTTATTTGTTTATTAATTTTCATATGATTCATTTACATGTGATTCATTTACATGTGATTAATTTACGTATGACTCATTTTCATGTGATTCATAATCAAGCAATTCATTTACATATGATTCATTTACGGATGATTAATTTACATGTGATTCATATACATGTGATTCATTTACTAATTTGAATGAACAAAGTAACCTTCTTTGACTCATATACAAAGGGTGGGATTTGTGATTTCCAGTACAATATCATTTCTTTCTTTCAAACTGTTTACACACACATAAAATTTTCAGTATACACATACAAACCATAACTCTGATATCCATACAAACACACACACTCACACACAGTTATAGCTACATCATTTATTCAGTTGGTCTGCAGCGCTCTATAATACAGCAGAATAAGAAAAAGGAAAATCATGTATTTTCCCCAGAAGCTAAACCTGAGAAAATAGAACACATTTCAGAAAATTAAAACAAAATTAAATGTTTTGAAACCTTGTCAACAAAATAAAAGCCTATTAACACCTAGAATGCATGATTTTATGCTTAAACGTCACAGGGATTAAATATTGCAGTTTGAATGGGTTTCAATAGGGATATTTTTGAGTGTAACTATTTTGTGTACCTACTTTAAAATAGATTTATCAAAGCAAATGCACACCATTTGCAAAATGTATGCTGTTTGCATTCACACAGACAAAATTATGAAATGAAAAAAATGAAAATGGCAAAAGTGTCCATAATGACGCACAAGGGTTTATGTGTTCTGGCTAATCTGATAAATAATTAGCATGTGTTGCTGGCGGTCTGCATATTGCATCAGCCATTGCAGGGTATTGCAGCACCATGGGTCTCCTTATGGTCTCAAAGGCTAAGGTGCCTCTACCCACCATGATCCCCTAGGAGGATGGTGAGGAGAAATTCTCTATGTGCTGGAGTTCCTTAAGGGCCCTTTTATCTAAGAAAACTGCCTATTTGCTTGTATTCATCATTTCATTAAAATGAATAGGCGAATTACATGCTCTGGAAATAAGCCAGGCCAGAATCTAGGGTGACGTTGTGGTTGACGTTGGGATTTTGGTCCAAGCTTATGTCACCCAATTTTGTGAACCCGTTGATTGACCTTGCATCCTTCAGTAAGGCTGAGCCTGCAGAATGTTCCTTGTAGTGCTACGTGACTGGATGCCAGCCAACTGATCATCGGACCAATTGTTTATCTGTCATGGAGGAAAACGCAGGGAGTACCGTTGTTTAAGCAGAGGCTGGCCCACTGTGTGGTGAGCATCATCACTTTGGCATACAGATTCAGGGGTGTTATTTAGAGGTGTGCCACACCCTGAGGTCTATGCTGCTGCTATCTAGGCAACACTGTGCTTCCACCTTGTAGATATTCGACAAGGTTAGCATTGTGCCGGCCAGTAGTGCAAGTGAAGTGGTCATCTCCAAACACTTTTCAGGGTAGTCCTAATGTGAGTCCTGTTCCTGATGACATTACACCCAGTGAGAAGGTTCAAGATGGCCGTGTGATGGCAATACTTATTGGTGTCACTACTTGACGTTATTGGAAGGCTGAGGCCCGAATGTGCTCATGCACAAGGATGTATCCAAGTGTTTTGCATGACCCCTGTAACATGGTACAGGGCAGGGGTTGCTTAGTGGTTAAGATTTTGGACTAATGCTAGGAAGATTGTGAATTCAAATCCCAGCACTGTCAAGCTGCCACTGTTGGGCCGTTGGGAAAGGCCCTTAACCCTGAACTGCTCAGCTGTATAAATGAGATAAATGTAAGTCACTCTGGATAAGGGCGTCTGCCAAATGGCAAAAAATGTCCAAAAAAAAAAAAGTTATTTTCAGTTGTCGCAAAAGTCTGTCCTTTTATGAGAAACAAACATGGAAATGATAATCAGCTGCACCCAGCAAAATATATCAGGAGTTAATATGAGTTTTTAATCTTGGGAAGCTATTTTTCAATTAGTAGGCTAGCTAGCTACCTGGGCTCATATGGGGCTTTCCGTTTGAATCCACCATCTTTTAAGACCTATTGCATCTTTTAAGACCTATTGAAAAGGGTCTTTTGTGCCTACATTCAGCAGTAGTGCCTTTAATATGAATATTTTTTATATAATCATGTGAATATTGATGGACTCTGTCCCCATCAGAGTCTTTGATGGACACCAGCCATCATTAAGCTTAATTGGTTTTGCCTTGTGGAGTCAATAGTAAGATGGACATAGTCAATAGCTTTGGATGGCATCATGCCTCATAACACACCTGTCATGGATGGCAAATCTTGACTGATGGCATGCATATACAGGCTTTAAAACTTTGTTTAGTGTTTGACTCTTTTGTTCTTTTTCTCCATGAATGATAGCGCAATGTTTGTGAATGGAATTGAACTCTGGGCCATGATATCTATATGTTACTTTCCTTGTGAGAATACATTGCTCCTTGGAGCACCTACAATATGCAAATATGTCTCGCTTTTGGTGTATTGCATTTGTACACAAATGATAATAATGTATGCAAAAACGCACTTCAGCTGGCATAGCAATACTAAACAAACTCTCTTCCAACACTCAAGCTACTGTCAGCTTTAGAGAAAAAAACACACACACACACAAAACACAAAACAAGTATTTCTGTGCACCAGCACTAACAATTTTCACAGAAATTTTCACCTGAATGTGCACTGTGAGAGTGTTGCTTGCATCTCAAGGCATCACACCCAGAATAGCGCTGGTGTTGTGTGCTGCCTGGATCTGTCACAGCTCAGCACAGCAGGTGAGAGGAAACTTTAGCTGTCAGTGTACAGAGGTTAGGATTCAAGATCAGTGCATAATACAAGTGTGGATTTAGAGGAGAGAACAGGGTGACCTGGTATGGAAAAGCTTTAAAATCATCTCATCTTTGATTTGACAGGAGGCTGTAATCTCTTGTAATGGCTGTAATGGCATGATCGCAACAATTAACACTAAATTACTGAAACTGATAACCCAAAGACATCACCGCCACCCATTTCTCCAATACTATCTGTCTGTTTCCCACCCTTCCTTTCTTAATTCAGTCTGCATTTTCATTCATTTCATCATGGCAATGTGCTCCATTCCATTGCCTTTATTGGTGTAATTAAAACGAAACCGACCCAAACAGTTCACTCTTGATTAAAACATTCTTACTGAGTAGCAGCAATGCCTTAGTGCTGATTAGTATGGATGCTTTCTTTAATAAGCTTGTTGAGTCTGTCTTTAAGTAGCACGTCTCTGCTTAACGGTTTAATTCCTCTAAAGTACTATTAAGCACTGTTGCCTTAAGATCATGCTATGTTCAATAAAAGATTGTTGAATCTACTACATTAAATATCTAACAATATAGTTTGCTTATTCATTGTAATTTATTGACAGTCATGATACACTACATTATTTTCCAGCCAGTTTCATTTCTAGAACATGGCTGTGTGTATATATGTACTGTCAGTATCAGTACACATAAATATATCCTTCATCAAGAATTCATTTCATTACATGAACTAAAACCTTCCTTCTACTTTCCAACACTGTGAATAGGATTTATATTGTCTACAGGTTTCTAGTTTGCCTATGGTCCTTGAGATTTTTTGTAACCTTTCTCTCTTGCAGACTAACCTCATTATGTGCTTAGCCCTGTGGGGCTCTTCCTGTCAACAGAAGGACTCCTTTGATTGCCAATTTTCTTTCCAGTTATTTCATTAAGGCCGTTACACTGACAAGACCTGACTGCTTACCTTTACCTTCTGAGTATTGCTTGCTTTTTTCCAGCCATGCGTCTTGTGCATAATGTGTGATAACTGCAGGGCAGAATGCGAGAACAACATGAAATCTTTGTTGTCCTAATTGGTTGTTATATTTCCCAGATTAGCCGTGTATGTCGTTTTTTTGGCATTCTAAGCAAGAGAATAAATAACATCAAGCCTAGTTTAAAGCTATATACATTTTACTATTGCTCTAGTTCTACAAAATGGAACTTTTGAGATGGAACTCATTTGGTTTAACTCAAGGCAATCTGCTAGTCCCCCGAGCTTAAATTGGTGTTCTTACAGGCAGCACTTGGAGTCTTGTGCCTGCTACTAAGAGATCTCTCAATCAGGTCATAATGAGCAGTTGCCTTGTCCATGGAACTGCCAGCGTTCTTAACCATGTGCACTTTCAGCTCTGAGTCTGCTCAGAGCAAGGCAATATGAAAAAAAGGATGAGATTTCGGAGTCCTTTGCTTATGATTATGTTCAAACGCTGTTGACAAGTACTGGGTACCTACTGATATGTTGTTTGTGATTTCAGGATCTTGCCAGACAAACTGAGTTTGAAGCCAAGGTCATTAAAGAATCTCTGGAGATCTGAAGATTGCAAGCTGTGAAATGAATGTTTATTTAAAGGAAAGATGTGATCCTTTTATTTGAGCAAAACTCTTATAAATCTTAATATACCTGCAACTTAATAAATAAAATCTAATACAGTATTTTCTATACCGTAACTATACCATTCAAACAAACATAATTGTCTGAAATGTATTATTTTCTTTATTTTTTAAGAGTGTTAGATTTGTTTTTTGTTGTAAGATTGTATGTTTCTCTAAGCCAGACTGCATTACAATTGTATTACAATCAGAGGGTTTTATTGGATTCATTTTATTAGCTCAATATACTAGCTAGTGAGCTAGTGACCATTATGGTAAATGGTAAATGTGCACTTATATATCGCTTTTATCCAAAGCGCTTTACACTGTGTCTCATTCACCCATTCAGCAATAACGATACTTATCCAGAGTTGCCCTTGCAAATTTCTGGCTAGCTTTGTTATGATAAGATATCGTTCATCTGTACACTACAATGCAGAAAAGCAGTTTATAGTATATTACTTACAACAAACTATATTGAGTCATTCTTACTGTATGACATATCCTTGTCACAATGCTATATACAGCGCCTTCCATTAATATTGGCATCCTTTGGTAAATATGAGCAAAGGAGGCTGTGAAAAATCGTCTTAATTGTTTACTTGTTTAACCTTTTGATCTTTTGTTTAAAAATATTAACAGAAATACTCTATAATTGCATACAAAAAAAAATCATCCAAAAACAATTATTTGCACTTTTAGTTTAACACTTTGTGCGACCTCCCTTTGCCAAGATAACTCTGAGTCTTCTCCTATAATACTGATGAGGTTGGAGAATACATGGCAAGGGATCTGAGACCATTCCTCCATACAGAATCTCTCCAGAGCCTTCAAATTTCAAGGACCACACTGGTGGACTGGTGTCTCATTCACACACACACACACACCAATGGTAGCAGAGCTGCCATGCAAGGCGCTAACTTGCCATCAGGAGCAACTTGGGGTTCAGTGTCTTGCCCAAGGACACTTCGGCATGTGGAGTCACCCAGGCCGGGAATCGAACCGCCAACCCTACGATTAGTGGACAACCCACTCTACCAACTGCGCCACAGCCGCCCACAGCTTATGTATATATTAATAAAATTAAACCTAGCAAGCTAGTGTAATACTGAGTAGTGCAATACTGAGAGGTTTAGAGCAGTTAAACATAAATAGATAACTGACCCATTCATATGGATTCTTCTTGTAATACAAACCGGTTTCAACACAACAACAGGCATGGTGTAGATGTTGGATAGAGTCTCCAAAGTAGCTTCTGTAGGGATGTTGACAGAGCTGGCAACCTCAATAAAGCAAACTGGGCTGAGCCATGATTTAACTGACCATGATCATGATTTCTGAAAAATAAATACATGTGATATGTCTATTGCAGCAATAACGATACTTATCCAGAGTTGCCCTTGCAAATTTCTGGCTAGCTTTGTTATGATAAGATATCGTTCATCTGTACACTACAATGCAGAAAAGCAGTTTATAGTATATTACTTCCAACAAACTATATTGAGTCATTCTTAGTGTATGACATATCCTTGTCACAATGCTATATACAGCGCCTTCCATTAATATTGGCATCCTTTGGTAAATATGAGCAAAGGAGGCTGTGAAAAATCGTCTTAATTGTTTAACCTTTTGATCTTTTGTTTAAAAATATTAACAGAAATACTCTATAATTGCATACAAAACACAGGTTCATCCAAAAACAATTATTTGCACCCTTTTAGTTTAATACTTTGTGCAACCTCCCTTTGCCAAGATAACTCTGAGTCTTCTCCTATAATACTGATGAGGTTGGAGAATACATGGCAAGGGATCTGAGACCATTCCTCCATACAGAATCTCTCCAGAGCCTTCAAATTTCAAGGACCACACTGGTGGACTCTCCTCTTCCGTTCACCCTACAGGTTTTCTATGTGTTTCAAGTCAGGGGACTGGGATGGCCATGGCAGGATCTTGATTTTGTGGTCAGTAAACCATTTTTGTGTTGATTTTGATTTATGTTTTGCATCATTGTCCTGCTGGGAGATCCAACCACGGCCCAGAGGGCTCTGTACTACTATGTATACTATGTAAATAATTCCACTCAATAATTCTAAGCTGTTATTCACCATGCAAGACCTCTAGTTACTATAACAATTCATCTTTACCTTTGCTCTTGATATTCTGGCTATGTAGTCCATTCTTTGCGTCCACTCATTAAATCTCAACTCTCTCCTGTTGGCGTGAGAATCTTATAACCCAGCTTTGGTGAGCTTTAAAAATGGCTTGGCAGAGTGTGAGTGTGGCAGCCCTTTGCCATGAGGAGGTTTAGCAGGAAGCCTTCCCTCAGCAGGCTGCAAAAAAACTGTCACATACTATATTTGGCCATCTTCACTGCACACAGCATCCTGTAAGACATTTGTTGTGATGGAGTGAGGGAGGGATGGAGAGAACATATGTCACCGCATGTCTGGGCAGCAGAAATATGGTGCATTTTGAAAAGGTTAAAAAGGTTTCCAGAGAGTTAACAACTAATTTGACTTAGAACCCCTCCTGATAGAGGGCATAAGACGTGTACTACGTGCTTCAGTGTGTGTGTGTGTGTGTGTGTGTGTGTGTGTGTGTACAGCTGTGTGTTTGTGAAGGGCACATGCAAGATGAGAGTGAAGTTAATGAAGTGAATTTCGAAAGGGTCTCACCAAAGATAATTAGGACAGAATAAAGCAGCACACACACATACACACACGCACACACACACACACACACACACACACACACACACACACAAATATGACTTTGCAAATGGAAAGCACCTACAGCACACACAATCAACCTGCTCAATACAGATAATCATGACACACACATGGTGTCTCTACAGAGACACTCACTGTCCTTGGGAAACAAAGGGATGTGGTCCTGACTCAAATTAATTGAACCAATTAAGGATTGGAATTCTGGTGTGAGGAGCAATTTTCATACACACACAGAGCAATACGGGTGAAATGGAAAATAGGGTGGACAAAGGACAAATGTCAAGCACTGTGTGAGAGAGTGTGTGAGTGTGTGTGAGTGTGTGTGTGAAAAATAAACACCTACAGACACCACTCTGATGCAGTCACAGCCTGCTCTGGAGCATCCTGGCCTCAACATCCTCTTTCATCATTTTTGTTCTCGTTCTTTAATACATACATTAACAAAAAACGAACCCATCCAGAAAATGTACAGGCTCTCTACATGAGGTGCTGCTCAGAGTTTACTTCTCCTTAAGGAGAATTAGCCATGTCATAATACTAAGTATCTTTGAATATATAAAGCAGAATTAAAAAAATAATAAAAGATTCTTAATTTTCTCTGATTTATACCTTTGATTTTTCTTCTTAGTTAGACAGAGAATCACACAGAGTCTCATCATCTACCACTATTATCATCTTATTGTCTCTCTTTTTCAATTTCGGAGTGAGACATTATGGAAAACATGTCCCCCCCCACCCTTCATTCTTCTTTAGTATGGAAACACTAGGTGTGAGGAGGGGATACACCTAGGATGCCAGTTCATTACAGGACACAATTAACATGTTTTAAATCTCACATCTTTGTATACATTTTCTGCTTTTAATGCAATTGCTACTATTTGCCTCAGAGAATGAGGGAAGGAAAAAGGGAGGAAAGAGAGTGAGAGAGAGAGAGAGAGAGAGAGAGAATTAATTAAACAGACAAGCTCTCTTGTCCAGCTGTTAGCATTGTAAAAAATAATATAACTCTGTCTTTATTGATAATCCACCAAACACCAGTTTTAAAACACATGCATACATATAGTGCAGTGTAGGTTCATACACACATTACCATATAATACACACAGATAGCAAGTATCTGATCTTATTTGACATCAGATCTAATATCTATCTATATATATCAAATGGAGTACACGGTCAAAACAACAAAAAATGTGTCATTAGTAATATACTAGGTTGTATATACAAACACATTTTGAGCACTCAATAGACAAGTCAAGCATTTAAAAACAACTTTTGCTGACCGAAGTGCTGTACACAGAGAGTTCACGTCTAACGGTTCCAAAGAATCAAATACAATCCATTTGAAGAAAAAGAAACATACAAATAATAATGCTAATATAAAAAAAGCAATAATAAAAGAAAGCATAAAATAGAGGAGATTAAGAAGAGGGCAAGCAAATATTAAAATTTTTAACAGACAGAATAAAATTACCAGGAGAGAAAATGCCAGAAAAGAAAATGCCAAAATGTTCATGTTTTATGGTGACATGGTGCTAATTTAAGGTTAAATTCAATCCATCCATCTTCTACCACTTACTCCTTTTCAGGGTCACAGGGGAACCTGGAGCCTATCCCAGGGAGCATCGGGCACAAAGTGGGGTACACCCTGGACAGGGTGCTAGTCCATCGCAGGGCACAATCAGTTATACACTACGGACACTTTAGACATACCAATCAACCTACCATGCATGTCTTTGAACTGGGAAACCCCGCAGCACGGGGAGAACATGAAAACTCCGCACACACGCTCCTGGCGGGAACCGAACTACGGACCCTGGAGGTGTGAGGCGAACGTGCTAACCCCTAATCCACCGTGCGCCCCGGTTAAATTCAATAAAATTATTAAAAACAGAATTATAAATACATTGTTTCTTTGTTCAAGTCACTTCAGGGATGCCTTCCCAATTTGCATCCCGCATGTACACCACTTTCTAACACGAGCTTAATTGCATTTGTTCGTTAACATTTTCTTTTTGCAGTCCGTATTAACTACTTGCTGTGACAATAATTGTTTGTCAGTAAAACACTTTGTGATGATTATGCTCCTGCTTTGTTCGTGATAAACCTGTACTGTACTGATGCCTATATTTGAATTTGTAAGGAGTCCAACACTGGGTTTTTGGTTTCATTCTAGTTTTGGCTGTTTTGTGCATCACTACACACTTGTTTACCTTTACAGATGCAATGATACACATTTACAAAAGAGGTTAATTGGACATTTTGTATATACAGTATCTGCATTGGAGTAAAACATGTTTTGGTGCAGTCAGGCCCAACATTTCAGCAGACTTTTCTGTATCTATTTCCCCCCTGCCCAGATAGATTACATGGTTCAGTAGATTGTACATTATACTCTGTGGAGGGAAATGCAATTATTCATATTTTTATTGAGTCGGATCTGTATACACAATGCAAGGTCGACCCTCAGTTAGCAGTAGACTACTAGCACTTTGGTGAATTCATTATGTTTTAGAAGCAAATGCTATTGAACCTAACATTCACGATTCATAGGCATGAATGTGCTTGCTGTGAGGTGTGTGTGTGTGTGTGTGTGTGTGTGTGTGTGTGTGTGTGTGTGTGTGTGTGGTACAGTAGTTAAACATTGCTTTTACTGATTGATGAGGACAGGGAGAATATCAGTGTTAGGAGATTTCTGAAGAGAGACAAAAAGGGAAATATTGATGCAGAGTGCACTGAGTAGAGTGCTTTTCATCATGTGTAGTGAATATAATCACACACTCATACATAATACATACACAACATACACATGTACATGTGCTTTAGATAGTCTGTGCTTTAGATAGTCCGATTGCAGTAGTTCCCATAACCCTTAAAAATCTCTCTCAGCATTCTCTCAGTCTTAGACAGTTTCTGACAGGGAAACACTCTGTTGTCGGGTTCTTTAAAGAGACCCTGCAAATGATATAAAGCATAGAATATTTTGGCTTTCAGGATTGATAATCATAATTTTTTCCGTCTCTGTGAACGCTCTAACATGACAAGTCGCTGATGTCACAAGTAAGGTGATAAGTTTACAAACGCATTGCAGAATCTGCAAAATATTAAGAATTTATATATTGCCCTGAATAAGCTTTTTCACATAACAGATGTTTACATGTAGTCCACAAGACACAATAATAACTGAATTTACACAAATGGACCTGTCCAAAACTTTACATATGCTTGATTATTAATATTGTGTTGTTAACCGGATGAGCAATGACTGTTTTTATATTTTGTGATAGTTGTTCATGAGTCCCTTCTTTGTCCTGAGCAGTTAAACTGCACACTGTTCTTCAGAAAAATCCTCCAGGTACTGCACAATCTTTACTTTTTCAGCATCTTTTGCATATTTGACCCCTTTAAACATTGTCTATATGATGTTGAGATCCATCTTTTCACACTGAGGACAATTGAGGGACTCGTACACAACTATTACAAAAGGTGCAAACATTCACTGATTCTCAAGCAGGTAACACGATGCATTAAGAGCCGGGGGGTATTTTGAACCGGGTGATTGGTGTAAACTGTTACTGTGGTTGGAGTATGGTGAAGGAAGTATTGGTGAGTTTTTGAGAAAGAAATGAAACCATCTTTCTTGTTTTGTTCTGTATAATCTGTTTTGTATTTAATTGGCTTTAGAGGGAAACAGACCCAAGTGTGCTCCCAGCCTGCCTGCTACACACACACACACACACACACACACACATACACGCACATACACAAGCATAGTGCTGAAATGTTATATCCTGCTGCTGCTGGGCCTCCACCTGCTCATGTATATATCTGTTTATATATATTCATAAATATTCTCACAGACAGGCTTTTAGCCACCCACCACATGCAAAATGTTGTTCATTTGATTAATAACAGGCCCAGAGTCACACACACGCACACACACAAAACACAAAGAAGAAAAGAGAGAGAGCAGGGTGTGAGGGTGTGTGTGTGTGTGTGTGGGGGGGGGGATGAAGGACATAACATTTACAGGTTGATTTAATTATTTTATTACTATTATTGTTCAAAATATAAATCAATAAACAGTGAAGTGCAGTGAAACTGGCATAGTATATTGTGTGTGTGTGTGTGTGTGTGTGTGTGTGTGTGTGTGTGTGTGTGTACGTCAGACTCATGAAATGTCATCAATGGCCAGACAGTGTGCATTCTGTCAGAAACAATCAAATCTCCACTGTTGTGCCCCAAGGACACAAAAAAAAAAAAAAAAAAAAAAAAAAAAAAAAAAAAAAAAAGAGAGAGAGAGAGACCAACACCAACAAATTAGGGGGTGTGTATTATATTACAGTACACTTTAGAAACTTGGCAGACAATAATGAAACGAGTATTTTGCAGCAGGGGAATAAAGAAAGAGGTGTTGACATATGGAAGAGGGTGAGTGAAGAGCTGGTGATGTGACAGGAGCATGGAAGATAGGTGAAGGGAGGATGAAACTTGGGGGATCAATGGCAACAGATAAAGGAAAGGGCCAGAAACCTACCACAGGCTCTTTAAATATCAGATTATGAAGCTTTTTGGAAAATTTGATATTACATCCAGGAGTGGAGACATTGGTGTATTGAGGTGGCATTCCAACCAGATGCAAGGTAAAACTCAACCTGCTTTAAGACACATCAGACAAAGGGTTGCATTTAAATTCTAAACCATCTCATTATGCTATAAACCATCTCTGATGGTGGAATGCTGATGCGTCAAGATCAGCACTGACATTTTTATGTCCACTGTCATCAGTAATTGTAATATCACTAACTATAACATTGAATAATTACCTGAAACCTTCCTATTGAATTGGTTTCTAAACTAATGGTATTGAAACTGTATTGAGATTGTATCACTTTCAATCTCTTTCTTTTTGTTTCTTCAGAGCTCGACCCAACTGAGAAGATCTTAACAACTGCTCTGGAGGACTGACGATCCTGAACCATGCATCTCACCCCCCAAACCCTCTTTTTTCTTTTCCCTTTACTTTTTCTTATCTCTTTCTCCGTCCCCTCAAATGCTGGCTCAAATGACCTACTCTCCTCCAATGCCAACTGTTCCCAAGGTGCTGTCTGCTCTGAGGGTGTGATCTTACCAGTATGGAACCCTCAGAATCCCTCAGTGGGTGATAAGGTGGCTCGCTCCATCGTCTACTTTGTGGCCCTGGTGTATATGTTCCTAGGGATGTCGATCATTGCAGATCGCTTTATGTCTTCTATTGAGGTAATCACCTCCCAAGAAAAGGAGATCACCATCAAGAGGCCCAATGGCGAGACCTGCACGGCTACAGTGCGCATCTGGAATGAGACCGTCTCCAACTTAACCCTTATGGCTCTTGGATCTTCAGCTCCTGAGATTCTGCTTTCAGTCATTGAGGTGTGTGGGCACCATTTTGAGGCTGGAGATCTTGGCCCAAGCACCATCGTGGGAAGTGCTGCCTTCAACATGTTTGTCATCATTGGCCTCTGTGTCTACGTGGTGCCTGATGGTGAGACAAGGAAGGTCAAGCACCTGCGAGTCTTCTTTGTGACAGCGGCATGGAGTATCTTTGCTTATGTTTGGCTCTATGTCATCCTCTGTCTCTCATCCCCTGGTGAGGTGGAGGTCTGGGAGGCTGTGCTCACCTTCTTCTTTTTCCCCGTGTGCGTGGTGCAGGCGTGGGTCGCCGACCGCCGCCTGTTCTTCTACAAGTATAATCGCAAGCACTACCGTGCCGACAAGAGCCATGGCATTGTGGTGGAGACAGAAGGAGCGGATGAAGGAGTGAAGGAGACCACCTTCAACAAGATGGACATGTTGGAGCTGGACGGCATGGCAGCCCACCTGGATGGAATGCTGGGAGGAGAGGATGGACTAGTTGGACGTGATCATGAGGATGAGGCCAGGAGAGACATGGCCAGGACACTGAAGGAGCTCAAGCAGAGACACCCAGATAAAGACATGGAGCAGCTTATAGAGATGGCCAACTATCAGGTATGGCTGAGTTCATAGAAGTCTTTAATCCAGTGGCATTACAGGAGGATTCTGTACATCTGGACAGATAAATCATAGACAAAGCTCTTACACAAGATGTGCAACAAGACATCTCACAATAAGAAGCTTTCTTTTCTATCGAGTCTATCTGCATTATATCTGACTATTTTTCTGATTTTATATGAAATAACAGTATGTTATTTCATGTTCTTACTCTCAGGTGCTGATGCAGCAGCAGAAGAGCCGAGCGTTTTACCGTATCCAGGCCACACGGATGATGACCGGAGCAGGGAACATTCTGAAGAAGCATGCAGCCGATCAGGCCCGGAAGGTGGTGAGCAGTGGAGAGACACGGGAGCAGGAGGATGACCCTTACACCACACGCCTGGAGTTTGAGCCTGCAATCTACCAGTGCTTTGAAAACTGTGGCCTGCTAAAACTCACAGTGGCGAGGCATGGGGGAGATGCAGGGTGCACTGTAAAGGTGACTTTATTCAGACTTTAACTTCTGCAAGACAAATACCATGCAACCAATTGATCGCATTTTCAGGCCAAAGTAAGACTTTTATTGCAACCTGAATCATGATAATGACTCTTTATTGATCACATATACATATGCACAGTGAAATTCTTCTCTTCACATACCCCAGCATGTCAGGAAGTTGGGGTCAGAGCACCCCAACGGAGCAGAGAGGGTTAAGGGCCTTGCTCAAGGGCCCAACAGTGGCAGCTTGGCAGTGCTGGGGTTGAACCCTTGACCTTCTCATCAGTAACCCAGAGCCTTAACCACCAAGCCACCATAGTCCATATCATAAACATGTGATTTTCACCTCGATGCTATTGAATGATTATGAACTGATCAATGTATTGTTATGATCTTAATGTATATCTACATTTTTTTATTAAGGCTTCAGTAGAACCCCTTTCAAACAAATGTAACCAAAGAATGTATATAACCAAAATTCAGCAGAGATAAAAATAATCAGGAATCCCCAAATCATGATTTCTTTAAGAGATTTAATGATGCAAAGGATATTTGCCTATACACAACGTCTTATCATTTCCCCCCGTAGTCCTCTAAGCTACTAATAAATAAATAAAAATAAACAAATCCCCTCCCCTTACATTCCTCCCCATACTTTTGATTTGCTTAAAGATATCGCTAGAACATCTGCATCTATCTCTCTCATTGTCCTCTAACCTGTGTATCACCCTAGGTTGACTTTCGTACAGAAGATGGCACTGCCAATGCCGGCTCTGATTATGAATTTGCTGAAGGCACGCTGGTCTTCAAGCCTGGAGAGACTCTTAAAGAAGTGACTGTGGGCATAATCGACGATGACATCTTTGAGGAGGATGAGTACTTCTACGTGCACCTGAGCAACCCACGCATTGTGGACGGGACCGATGGTCACCTGGCGGGTGGGGGCACTCCAGCTCTGAAGGCGGCTCTGGGAGAGGCTCACATGGCCACGGTGACCATCTATGATGATGACCATGCTGGAATCTTCACGTTTGAGAACGAGTCGGCACGGGTCAGCGAGAGCGTGGGCATCATGCAGGTGAAGGTCCAGAGGACGTCTGGCGCCCGGGGTCTTGTCGCCGTCCCCTACCGCACCATCGATGGTACAGCTCGTGGTGGAGAAGACTATGAGGAAGCTTCTGGAAAACTGGAGTTCAAAAATGACGAGACCATGTAAGTAGGCAAATGCTTGTATGTGTATTTATTTTATTTTTGTTAATCCTTTGGACTGTTTACTCTTTATGTGTGTGTGTGTGTGTGTGTGTGTGTGTGTGTGTGTGTGAGTGTGTGAGTGAGAGAGAGAGAGTGTATGTTTGTTTAAAGGTGTTTTTATTTGTTTGTGTGTGGTTGGGGTTTTCAAGCATGTGTCAGAATTGTTTTTGAGCCAAGACACTGTGGCACAAGGGTTTGGGTTATTTTTAGAGTGTTTTCTTGGGAGACTGTGTACGTGTGTGTCTGTGTGTGTGTGTGTTGTGTGTGTGAGTGTGTGAATATGTCTCCATGAGTAATGTTCACTCTCATCTGAAGGTGTAGACATTTTTTCAGATAAACAGCAGATTCGGAGATATAGCATTGAGATTCAATAAGGTGTTAGTAGCAATAGACTGCATGTGTTTGTCTATTTGTTAGTGGCAGCAGAGTTTAAAAACAGCATCAATTTGTGTGTGTGTGTGTGTGTGTGTGTGTGTGTGTGTGTGTGTGTGTGGCAGCAGTGGCTCAGTGGTTAAAAGCTCTGGGTTACTGATTATAAGGTCAAGCCCCAGCACCGCTAAGCTGTACCACTGTTTGGCCCTTGAGCAAGGCTCTTAACCCGCAATTGCTCAGTTGTATAAATGAAATAAATGTTTGTTGCTCTGGATAAGGGCATCTGCCAAAAGCCATAAATGTAAATGTGTGTGTGTGTGTGTGTTCGTGCACATATTAAAGGATTATTCACATCATTCAGCCATATTGCTTGTGACATCACTCTCAGGCAAATACTCATTGAGCTGATTTCTCATTGAGCTGAAAGGAAGACAAAAAAGCTCAATTGTACTCAACAGATAACTTTGAAAAACATCAAGAAATTACCAGTAACAGTACTTCACAGGACACAGACTGTAGGTAGCTAGATAATTAGATTAACGTTAACTACTTAGCTATTTAGCATTAATGCTATCGTCTGCTTATATTGCTAACTATACCTCACTGTACCTAACTATACCTAACACCACGGAAGCTGTCCCATCAGTGACTTGGAGTGTCAAATTTAAACAAACTATTTGGTCAGAAAAGACATGAACAGCATGCATTAGTTTCATAAACATTAGAAACACTAAACACTATGGTCTCATTAAAAACTAATTAATATTAACTAGCTAAATAAACAAGGTGGGAAATATTACCTACACCCTATATAATGATAATGAGTTCACGTATATATTACAGCACAGTGGAATTCTTCTCTTCTCATACCCCAGCATGTTAGGAAGTTGGGGTCAGAGCACAGGGTCAGCCATGATACAGCGTCCCTGGAGCAGAGAGGGTTAAGGGCCTTGCTCAAGGGCCCAACAGTGGCAGCTTGAACCCCTGATCAGTAACCCAGAGCCTTAACCGCTAAACCATCACTGCCCCCTATATAACTACACTACACCCTATATAACCTTACCCTAAAATAAAGATTGTCATTCTGCAATACACTGTACTCTTGGAAAAATCTGACCTCTGACAGAAGTGCAACGTGATAGTCATTTCAAATCAGTAACTCGGGCAGCATCTACCTTGCTTGAGTTCTCTGCCATGAACAAGGCTGATGTCACAACAACATCACTTTTTCAACAATAAACAGAACTCCTTTTGCATTACTTGATAAAACTCGATTTTACTTGATATGTAGCGTCTCTTTTCTGAAAAAGTGTGCAAAGATGTTATATATCATCTCTGGTTATTATTCACACATAAATAATGTATGGAGATCTTATTAATATGTTTATTAAATTATGTGTTTATCCATTTTCTTTGTTAAAGAACACGCCTTGCCTTATTTTTGAAGTAATATTTTACTTATTGTTAGGCTACATTAAATATAATCTGTCTTTGTGAAGGTGTTACTACAGGAGTGGAGAAGATAATGTGTGAGCATGCTAATAAATACCTGTGTACTTGTTAGTTTTGCTTTGTTAAAACTTTCATCAACAACCACGTGGTAGTATGATTCAATCTCCGTGTGACGTCCCAAACAATATGGAAATTAAGCGAAAAGCAAGTGAAATGTGACCTGCTGGAGCAACAGCTGTAGAAAACGTTAGAAATAAATACAAATTGAATGAGCAATTGCAGGGGAGGAAAGAGAGAGAGAGAGAGAGAGAGAGAGAGAGAAATCTTTGTAGCAGCATCTTGTTAAGCAGGTATGTCGAGATTGATTAGGCACAGAGAAACAGAGACAGATCTGAAGATTACAGGCATTACTTTGTGTTTGCAACTGTCGCTGTTGATGTCTGTCTATTTTCATACCTCCCCTTTGTTGTGCTCTCTTTTTGTCTCCATCATTCTATTTTCCTACCTTTGCTTGCCTCTTACTGTCTAATACAGTCTTCCTCTGTCCACATTTTCCTCTTTTCCATTCCCGATTTCCCCGGTGATCCCAGTTTCAGCCCTGTCTTTCATTATCCTCCCGCAGGCCTTCATCAGCCCCCTGCCTCAGCTCTCTCCCTCGCTGCCTGTCTTTCATTCATTCTAGCGTATCCTATCTCTCCTGCATATTCCTGCTCTCTGCACAAACTGATGAGGCTCAACGATGTACAGTAAGCCTCATCTCTCGCTTCATCGTCGTCTGCATCCAATCTCCCACCTCTTGCTCTTTTCATTAACACTCACTTCCCTCAGACTTTCCCCTCTCACGCTCTTCACATTCGAGACTTTTAGATAAACTAGTGCAGGCCTGGGTATGTGTGGGGGGGGGGGGGGGGGGGAAAGGGGGGGGGGGGGGGGGAAAAAAGGGGGGAAAAAAAGGAAATTTAAAACCAGGCTTAGGAGTAAATCCCTCATTCCATGCAATTTATCACACTTGCATCATGGAGAATTTTTAGAAATGCACAAACACACACTCACACATACACACACACACACACACACACCGAAGTACACACACTTCTTGCATCTTCCATCACTTCAGTCCTCTGATCCTCAGTAGTGGCTTTCACGCTCAAATTCTCAGCTATTCCAGTTTACACACAAACACCGGTTTGTGCGGTCTTGTTAATTTTGTACTTTCTCCCTTTTGACCCTTTTTACACAGTCACACACTCCGGTTCTTTAATCTCTCTCCTCCACATCCTCTCTATTTAGGTACACACAGATCTTGATATCGAATCAGATTTCATATCTTCTAGTCAAATCCAGCATTTCAGAGCATGTGATTAAAAAAACATTTTTGATTTACTGGCACCTTGTCCAGGGTGTACCCTGCCTTGTGCCCGATGCTTCCTGGGATAGGCTCCAGGTTCCCTGCGACCCTGAAGGAGTAAGCAGTTGAAGATGAATGGATGGATTTTTGATTTTTCAATTTTGACCCGTTTTGATTGCAATTTTTTTATTTCTAATTTCAGCACAATATCTAGTTCTCCTCTGTTGCATCCCCGAGGAGGGCGACAGCTAACTCTTTCTTCCTTTGAGACGTGTGAACCCAGCCACGGCATCTTTTTGAACTGTCACTCATGCAACATCATAAGGGAGCCGAACATGCTTGAATTGCGTGTACATTAGCTCACAGATGACCGAGAATGGCGTGCCTCACTCTGTTCGACAGAGAAAGAACATTTCCCACACAAAAGCAAGGGTATGGCTAATTATTCTGTGCAAAAACTGTGTTGTGGACTTTGTGATGGCATTATCAGGACTTAAACTTGTGTTTTTAGAGTGTTCATGTTGACCTTACTGACCTTACACGTTCTACTCAGTTACCATGAGGAAGTAGCAGGCTGTGTATACTTACTGTGCAGTGTCAAGGTCAAGTGGCTAATTTAGGTGCATTATCTCTCATCTTAAGCACAAAGAAATAATGTTGAATACACACATCATTAAACGTTTGTTTTTAAATTATACAAGGGACAAAAAAAAGACATATTAGCAAGTGGAAATACCTTGAATATAATCACGTTTATCTAGAATTTTCTATTATAATATTACAATAAAGCAAATATAAGATTATGAAACCTATTTCAAGACATTTGAACTTGAAATGCTGTAGTCTTGTTCTATTTCAATTTAAGCATGTATTTTTGTAGAAAGAAGCAACATGACCTGCCAATAGAGTAAGAAAAGTACAAGCCTGAAATGAGTAATAATGTCCAGAAATAGATTTAATGATTTTGTGTTTGGTTTATTGTAATCTTATAATATAAAATACTAGATACATTTAACTATATTCAGAATATTTTCACTTGCTAAGATTACTTTTTTTGCAGTGTATCTGATCAGTATTTGATTATCAGTTCATGATCATAGTATCATATGGAAAATGCATCTCTACTTCTTATCTTTCTCTGCTTCACTTAAACACCCACACACACACACACACACACACACACACACACACACTGAATTCTGTGGTGTTTGTTCATCTTGTCCTCTCCTTTCTTTAGAGTGACCCAGAAAGCACTCCCCAAGCCGAGCCTAAATCCACACCAGAAATACCCAAAGAGCTTATAACTCTGTGAAGTTATGTGCAGAGCTGTGTGTGTGTGTGTGTCTGTGTGTGTGTGTGTGTTGGTGTGTGTGTGTGTGTGTGTGTGTGTGTGTGTGTGTGTGTGTGTGTGTATGTAAAAGTAGAGCATGGCCCCTCGGGTGATGCTTCATGGGGGGGGGTCCTCCTGCTCCAAACTGCTCAGCAACCTGTTCACCATCTACAGCCTGACCCAGTAAAGACACACACACACCACACACACACACACACACACACACACACACACACACTTGAAGTTAGAAACCCTCCTCTCCGCTACTTTCCTCTACATGCAATTTTGTGTGTGCTTGTATGCTTGACTGTGTGAAGCTCAAACTTTCCTGTCTGAGACCTGCGTTTTGAACATTTTATATCTTGTCAAATGACACCTGTTGTGCTTTTTTTTTTTTTTGTCAAAAACAGAGTGTAGTCTCAGAAAACATAGCCCTTTATCCAGGTTCATTGCAACGTAATGGCATCTTTGATCCCAGGCCTTTTTGTAAACACAGAGAAAGCAAAATAAAAAAGAAGGTCCACCCACACTTCTTGTCTCTCTGTCCATCTCTACATTATGTTTCTGAGCAGGTACGTCTCTCACAAGTGAATAAGTACCATCATGCTTTGTGAAGGAGTGTGTCATGTAAGCATGGTAATGGCTCTCAAGAGAAAATGCTCTATTCATGCTGGGATGACGCAACAGGATAAATGTTTGGTATTCGAGTTCAGGAATTAACAGTCGCCGTGCAAAATAGTTCAGTATGAAAGTAGGGTCATTTTTATGCATAAGAGGAAAGAGTCAGTGTTGAAGCTGTTGCATTGCTGCACTTATTCAGATTAAAGTATTAGCATGACAAAACAAATCAATGCTTCTCTTTCCAACACTGCTTTGAATAATCAAGCCATTATAAGCACCCACAGAACATATGTGCAATACAGCATACAACAATAAGTGTAGCTCTAGTAATGCCCTCTTATCTTCCTCTTAACTTACATAACTAGCAGGCTAGTTATCTGCTAGCATTGAGCATGAAGTTGACGGTAAACACAAATATTCGTTGTTGTGTTGTTGTTTTTTGTATCTGTTAATCTAACAGTAGCCAAATCTTTCAAAATATACCATGAAAACCTTAACTACTGTACAAACATGAACTAAGATGGCTCTTTGGCTAGCTTAGCACACACATGCTGAGGCTAAACATGTTCCATGTTATTCTCTAATAATTTGCATAAAAGACATGATAGCTTTAAGCCATTGAGCCCGTTTTGTGCACAATATGAGCTGAACGGTGGGGTTTTAATTGGAGAAAGGTAAATTACATGGAAAATTGTGCAACTATAAAAAGAACCCTGTCAAGTATTAGTAATTTGTACCATAACACACAATAGCCTCTCCACTATATGCATATATCGCTTTGCTTATTTGTAAGTCGCTTTGGATAAAAGCGTCTGCCAAGTGAATAAATGTAATGTAAATGTAAGTCCACATGAAAACGGTAGATTAATCTATTTCAATAGTTTTTTGCTGTTTAGGAGCCATCCAGAATACATGCGGTGTTTATTTGCACATGTAGTTATGACCCAAAATATAATTTGCAGATACAATAATAGACACATAAATGCTACAGACTAATACTTCATCTGGAACAAGGTTGCTGCAAATGGAAAAAGAAAAAAGAGGCTAACCTTTTGCTTTTCATTCATTTGCTCTTCCTCATACTCCCTCAGTACCACTTTGTATTTTCCTCCCTTCCTTCATCCCTCCATCAATATCCATTCAAATCAATATTTTTCATTATTCCTCTTTCCCTACTAGTATGAATGTCAACCTATATCATTACACACACATGTAGTGTATATGTACACACCCTGTGCAGAGCACTAATTAGAGTGCACAGATGTAGGGATGTGGACGTTGCACACTGCTGGTTGCTCACATGATTAGAGCCCTCATGTTGGACTCATTGTAATGAGACGTTGTAATCACGCTCCCCTCTCTGATGCCGGGCAGCAGTCTCCAAGGGCGTACACGCAGACCGGTCGTTAGTCGGCCACATTAAGAGATTAAGATCTACATATGGCATCCACTAATGGTCAAAAAGAAGTTCAGTCAATTCTGAACTCCTCCATGATCATATACTGCATGTGGTTTTAAAAGTTTTCTCTTACCCAAGTTTTATCAGCCCAACCTTTAACTTCATGTCATTGATATGTGTGGCCGTAGCTCGGTTGCTGCTTCCCAGACGTGTCTGAGGGCTTTTCCACTTGGGCTTTTGGGTTTTAGATTGACATTGAGCTTCAGTATGATTTGTAGTCCAGTTATTGGAAATCTGATTACGTAACCATAGAACTGCAGCCCTAAAGAAAGCAAGTGATTGGAATCGGCTATTAGAATGGCTTTGAGAGGATATGATGTATTGTAAAGACAACAAGGTTTGAAACACAGCTCTCTTGCGTGACAGAGGATGAGTGACCGCCAGCGTGTGTTGCCATAGCAATAAGTCCAGAGGTAGTTTGTTAAGTGAATGTGATAGCAACTGGTTTTGCTGTAGAGAAAGCACAGAAAAGAATATGATGCAAAGCGCTGTTAATAGATCACACACTCAAGAGTTTATGTGTAGCAGCAGGATATGAGTGCGCTCTTCCTCTTCCTTTGTTTCTTTCTTATTATCTCACTTCATTTGCGACTCTGCAGTGTGGAGGTGTGTGATTAAGAGTCTTATCTTCTTGTAAGACGTGAAATATGTTATAATTAATTATGCTACTCATCTTATTCTTATTATATCTTGCTATATCTTATTATATCTCCTTCTCTTGCTACCTTTCTATTTATCCCTCATTTTATCTCTCTTTGTCTTTAATTAGGAGTAGTCAGGTCCTGGGCCAATCCGTCGAGCTCTACAGTGTTCTTTGCGCTCTGTGGTACTGTGCTGAGCAGCTCATCATCACTCTCTCTGTTCATTCTCTCTGTTCACCTTAACCTGTAGATATCCATGTAGTAATTGTATTTAGAGAGAGCTTTTCATAATAGGTATCGTCACTGGACTACATGCTCATTGTGCAAGCCAGAAGCTGCGAAATAAAGGGAAAACGTCTTTGAATTACAATAAGGAAGATACTCTGAAAGGAACCAATACTCAATAGAGGAACTTGCGCAATTGCTCTGGGCCTGGGAATCAACTTTAGTTTGACACATTGGTCACGTACGCCACTATTGCTGATTTTAGGTTACAGGCAGTCAGGATGGTTACTACGAAATTACCAAGAACATACCAAAAACAGAAATTACCAAAATCACAAAACAACATTTAGGGGAAGCACAATAGAAATGTTTTCTCATAAGGTGACATTCCCATTTCTACCACTATAGATAAAATCTATCAGAACAACTAAGTGTTTTTCATAGCCATTCCATTATATAACCTGTATACATAGGAACAAAATGATTTTTCCCCAGGACCATGGTACCACACATAACAATACAGTGGCACAGTACACAGGACCACATAAAGTGCAAATAAACAACTGGTGATAATGTGAGACAAGTGCAAACAATACAATAAATATACAGGACAATAAATACAGTATACAGAACAGTGGAAGCCAACAAGACTGGACAGGAGAAAGAGTGTTGAGTGGAAAAAAAAGTAGTGCAAAAATTGTCCTGAGTGGAAAAAAAAGTAGTGCAAAAAAACTGTTGACATAGCAGCTATTGTGATTGTGAAAGCAGCAATTGATTGTAGTAGCAGCAATAAGAGTCATAATAACAATTTGTCCAATAAGTGCAATTATAAAATGCAGGTTACAAAGTGCAGTTGGCCAGTGATGGATGTTCAATCTTGGGCTGTTGGGAGGTTTAGATTTGTAAAGGCGAGTGCTGATAGGCAGCAGTGTGTTGAGCATTCTGACTTCCTCAGGGAAGTAACTGTTGCAGAGTCTTATGCTGGTGGCATAGATCCTCTGGTACCTTCTACAAGATGGCAGATAGGTGAAAAGTCCATGAGAGTGGTCATCCACTCTGCTGGTGACATTAATACCAGTCTATTAACAACTCTTATTCATACCTAATATAGTATACGCAGTATGGTCAGTGGGTGGAGCTGGCGGATTGACAGGAGCAGGGAAAGTGACGTGGCAAAGCTTCAACCAATCACATGCTCAGCTTCAGCTACAGCTTCATCATTTAAAGCAGGGGTCTGCAATATTATACACAAGGGGCTGTTGTGGTAGCAGGGGTTTGTTCTAACTAAGCAGGAGCAAACCTGTTAGGACTGACTGGGACAGTGGTGGCTCAGTGGTTACAGCTCTGGATTACTGCTCAGCAGCTTGTACGTTTGAATCCCAATACTGTCAACCTGCCACTGTTGGACTCTTGAGCAAGGCCCTTAACCCTCAACAGCTCAGCTCAATTGTAAGTTGGTGCATATTAAAGCATCTGCCAAATATGTAAATGATTACACAAGTGGAAAATGGGTTCCTTGCTTAAATGAAACTGGAATGAAAGCCATTTACAGATTACTTATAACTGATTGGGACAGAAGGGATGAGAACAATAGAGCAGATAGCTATGTTCATGAAAGTTGCTTGAAGGAATGCTACATGAATGCCATATATTGCTTAGGGTTCCATTTGTGAAGCAGATGAACCAGAACAAAGAGGTATAGCTAAATGTTACCACTGTAACTTATGCGTCCAGCACAAAAGACGGATAGCCACTGCCATTGTGCCCTTGATCTAAGCCTGTAACTCCTGTGGGACTGTCACTGTACTCATGACACTTGTGTGTAAATGACACAATCAGGTAAGTGCCATCGTGTCACAGAGCAGTGGGTGGGAAAGAAGTAAGTTCGAGGGTTTGAAATGTTTTCATGGAAGCGAAGGCAGCTTCTAGCAGGTCCCTTGTCATCCCTTAGACAGACAGGAAGGGGTTTGAAGTGTACAGTGAGCTCTGCTGGGATTCTGGTATTTAGGCAGAATTGTGCACCATTGCAACAGAAACCTGACTCCTCTGGAGGACGACTCCATAATAGGAAAATACAAGATGTGTGGTTAGTCATCAGGAACATACTGCTTACCAAGCTAAAATACAATACCTGCCAGCTTTACTATCCATCAACCAACCTTCTAATTATCTAGTTACTACTTATTTGATTGTGACTGACATTGAAGTTGTTTGTCTGTTCCAATCTATGAGCAGTTGCTGCCTGCTGTCTTAGTGAGGAACTATAGTGGTTTGAATGTAACATTCAGTCTGTGGCTAAGGGTGTGTCTGCAGAGCTGTATTTTTGGAATTATATTATGCAAGTTATAATTAAGCCTTATAGCTGCTTTCACGTTCTTCTCGAGCCTCCAAACTCCTTCTATTATGAGATTAAAGTAGCTTAATTATCATGACAGAGACCAGTGTTGATGAGGTAGTCTTTTAATATATTTTTAAACGGCAGACCTTTCTGTGCATGTGTGAGTGAGTGTGTAGATGTGTATTGTGGGTGAGCTGTATTCGAACAGGCAGAGGATACTGGCAGCAGCAAGAATTAAGGAGAGAGTGGCACTGTAGATTAGGAGAGTGACAGAAATAGAGCAAGGATGTGCATTTCAAGAGGAATGTATTAGGATCTTAAAGGTGATATGACATTCTTTTCAGACATTTTTGTGTTATTTTTGAGTACCCACGAAAAGCATTTTGTGGTTTTATTCTGAAAACCATGTCTATGATCAGCAAATAGACAATGAATAAAGACCCTTTCAAAATGTTTACATTTTGTTGTATCAAATGGTACTTGCTGTTCCTGATCGAAACCACACAACATACCAATGCTAAGAATTCACTGTATTTTGGGGAAAAGAGAGCGAGAGAGAGAGAGAGAGAGAGAGAGAGACAGAGAGAGAGAGAGAATTTAACTGACAGAATTGAAATTTCCTAATTTCTTACGTATTCACCCCAGAGTCAATATTTGGTAGAGGCATCTTTGGGAGCAACTACAGCTAACAGTCTTTTGGGGGCATTTCTCCAAAGGATATCACAGCTGGATTTGGATATTTTCCTCCACTCTTTGCAGAACTGTTCAAGCTGGGAGAGGTTAGCTGGTTTTCACTAATGGACCGCAAACTTTAGTTTACAGAACTTTAATTAGATTTAGGTCAGGGCTTTGACTAGGCCACTCCAGACCATCCACCTTGTTCCTAGCAAGCCACTCCATGGTAGCTTTTTCTTTATGCTTGGGATCATCATCCTGTTGAAATATGAATTTCCAACCTTATTTCAGAAATTCTGCAGATTTTATCAGGTTCATCCCCAGAATCTCCCTGTAGATAAGAAATATCCTCACAACATTATGCTTCCACCAGCATGCTTCACAGAAGGATGGTGTTGTTTTTGTAATGTCCATATTGGCATTCATGCCAAAAAGTTCTTCTTTGGTTTCATCTGGCCACAAAACCTTTTGCCAGTTTGTTGCAGGATCCTTCAGGTGTCTTTTTGCAAACTTCATATGGGACTCCAGATGGACCCATATATATATTATATATAGACCAGATGTATGCAATGTCTTTGATATTGTTCTGTGGGCATGTTTTCCTCTGTTGGCTATAAAATCCTGTAGGTCTTTCCATTTGGCATAAGAAGACTTGAATTGAAGTGCCTTCTTTTCTGGTCGTCTAGTTATAACGGACACCCAGATTTTAGCAGATTGTGGGTGGTGCCATGCACTTTCCACTTCTTAATGATGGATTTAACAGTGTTCTGGGGTATCTTCAAAACCTTGGAAATCTTTTTATATCCTTCACCTGATGTGTTTCTTTCCACAGCTTTGTCACAGAGTTGTTTCAGGAGGTCTTTGGATCCCATGTTGCTGCCGTTGTGTGGATCTGCACACGATCCTAATATTAGAAATGTTTTATTGTTAGCTTTGGCATTGTTCAATGTTGTGTATAGATTACCTAGGAAAAAGAAATAGATTTATTCTATTCAAATTCCAGTTTATAGACCAACTAAATGTGAAAATGGTGTGTATTCATTTTCAATACACTGTATTTTTAATAAATGGTTGTGAAACTGGAAATTCTGTCTTTCCAAATCACAGGCTATTAAAATTTATAAGTAGAGTTAATCAAATAAGGAGTAAGCTTTTCATGTGCTATTGATTAGTAGTGGGACTGATTAAATTAGGTTGGTGCAGAATGTAACATACACAGCATTTGAATGAGTGCATGATACCTTGGTATGCAACATATGCTTGTGACTGAACGTCGATATTCATTTTATAGAAGGTGTTACAAATAAGTTGCATATGAATGTTGTTGCCCCCCGTGAACCCATTACAAGGCATGGCGTTATAGGAAAATACTCAACAGTGGGATGGAGTAATGTCTCATGACATGAAGTGGCATCAATGAAGTTATATTACTGATTTAGTCACTGAATGCAGTATCACTGACATTTTAGCAGCTATTAACAATCATTCCCTCACCAGACTCTCCTTTTACCTCTCTTGATGTTAATAATAAGAAAGTCCTCGGTCCTCAAAACTCTCTAGTCATGAAAAACTTAATACTGACTGTTAAAAAGAGCTGACACCAGAGACATGCTAAATAAACAATATACATGTTAAATAAATGCCTCCTTACAGAAAGCTACAAGAGTCTACACTACAGTTTATCAACTTGGAAGATTGTAAAGTAACCATCACTTACCCTGCTGAATTAGATAAAAGCATGCTCAACAAAAGAGGTGTATGTTTCACATAAATAAAAGCAGGCATCTTTGAAATCAGTGTTTTTACTCTAGACATTTATGTACAGTATAAAAAAAATAGCTTCCTGGAAGAGTGTAACTTCAGCCAAAATACATACGGTAGTGTGTCAGCTTTGTGTAAAGTTGCGAACTCTTCAAAATATCTTTTTGTTTGTGCTGATGTGAAATAGAAATGGCTCACACAGCAGGCCCACTGTTAGTATAGCAGGACTGTAACCATACGGTCTGCATTGTATCTCATAATTATCCAGCTATCTATATTACAATTCTTTCTCGAGATATATATATATATATATATATATATATATATATATATATATATATATATATATATATATATATATATATATATATATATGGCAGGGAGGAGGGCTAGCTTAGCTTTGGCTTCAGAGACAGAAGATTTAAGAGCAGTAAAAACTTTAAGCTTTTACTTTAAGGTACTGTAGGTAATGTAAGACATTCACATGTGATACCAATGTCCCAAATTAATAAAGTATTTGCAGTGAAGTGCTGGCTGTGATTAGGCATAATATAAATCTGCTCATAGTCACTCATTAGCAAGATTCATATTTCCACCTGCATTTTCCCCTCCATCTTTTCACTTGAGCTGTGACCTGATTAGTCAGATGAAAAAAATAAACACACACACTTGAGATCACTCAGCACTTCTGAAAAGTTTTTGAAAGGTGTTCTGAATAAGTGTGAGCAGCAGCAGTCACAATCTAACAACCTTATTACTTATTACTGTTTTCCATTGGACTACGTGCAAAATGTGCTGGTGGAGGAATAAACCAGCCTAATGTGTGTGCACAGCTTAACTTCTTGCTGTGCGCACCCAAGTAGAAGGACATGTCATTTTGATTTTGTTGTGACTTTGCTTGCGAGCAGAAGGGTGTTGCTAAGCTATATTTAACTTCACTTAAATTGTTCTTGCTTGTGCTGTATGTTAATTTTAGCCATGGGACGATCACAATGAATATTTAAATGTATTTCTCATGAGTCTGTGGTTCTAAATGCTGCTTAGAGAAGAAAAGCCACCTGGTACAGACTTCACATTTGCTTAATATTTCAGAAACAAACTAATCTGTAAAAGCATGGAAATGACAAGAAAAGGCAATTTTCTGTTAGGACTGTTAAACACTGGGGGGCCTGAACACATGCAGCTTTCATGTAGTGACCAGGTAGTGGATCGTGCTTATCGATTAGTTCTTACTGATGTGTGCTAAATCAATAAAGTTGACAGAAACTCTGGAAGTGAGTATGTATGTGTGTGCACATGTGTTTATATGTGTGACAGAATCAGGGAGAGAAAGAGGTGTAAGTAAGCAGCAGGATAGGAGGTGTGGAGTGATTAAAATTGATGAGAGATTAAGATAGAGAGAGAGAGAGTTGTGAGAGGAAAGCCGATGCCCAGGCCAACTGTTGGCATGGTGAGGAAGATGGCCTGTGGACGCTGCTGACAGCTTGGCACTTTGCAAGACGCTGCCACGAGCGTGACCTCAGTCAATCACACGTTCACCTTCACCTCCTGATGAGACATCTCTATGAAATACTGTGAGAGCTTTGGGTCAGACTGCCAACCATACAAAATATTTTTCAGCACATAAAACATTTATAAGCAAGAAGGGATGAATAGGTAATGAGAGAGGAAAAAAGTGAAAGGGCAAGCGAGAGGGAGAGCGAGAGTGAGTGATGTGGTTGTTTAAACATACATGAAGACACAAAAATGAATTGGGTATATTATAAATGGCAAGTGAGGAAGAGCAAACTAGTTTCTCATAGAACAAAAGGAAGATGGATAAACCAGTATAAATGTTTAATGAAAAAGAAAAAATATGAAATTCGACATTTAAGCCAAAGATTTTTTTTTTCTATAAAGAAAAAAAAAGTCCATACTAATCATATCTTTGATTTTTTTCTAAAATATAAATGACCATCTCTTTATGGATATGTTTCTGACAACCTTGTCTCACACCTTATAGTTACTGGTATGAATAGAGATTTCTCAGGACATTGTATATGTGAATGAAATTCAGCCACATAATCCATGTTTGTTAGAATTGTATGATAAACAAGATAATCCATAAATCCACCATGAAAACCACAAACATTTTAAGAGGAACATGCAGAAAATAGAAATAGGGGATTTTTGCATTTTTTGAAAACCTTTTCTAAATATTTATCTCAGTTAGAAATCTTTCCTGTGGCGTTGGTGACACTCTTTCACACAATATGAATGTGTGTTCCTCTTCAAGTCTTAAAGTGTGATTTTAGGATTATCCCAGGATACAGTCAGAGAGCCACTGTTAAACCAAAATCTCTAATCTTTAACTGTTCAGCTACATGATTGAACTGTTCATTTGTATCAGGGCTATATTTGAGGATGCTGTATAACGTTCTCATGGGGTTGAATGTTTAGTTAATTCACGATTAAACGTAAGTCCACATCAAAATGAAATCGATAACTGTTGAAAACTGATCTCCAGGTTAATATTAAATATTAAAACTTGCCATTCAGGGACTCCCGAGACGCAGAACAGAAAAAAGTGTTTGCCCAGGGAGCACGGCCAATTTTGCTCTTTTGGCTCACAGCCACTGTGGCATCATCGGGACTCGAAATCCCGCACTGGTGACACTGCCATCCATGGCCTGGAGCCAAGAGAACAAAATTGGCCATGCTCTCTGGGTGAGAAAATTGTCATACACTCTCTCCGCTGTCGATCACAGTGACACTTGCCAATTGCTGTTGTCTGTGAGCACATGCATGCAGAAGAGGGCAGATAGCACATTCCTCCAATTGTGTTACACTGTGCTGTGACAGAGTCTGAGCAGCATTTTGAAAAGATGCGGTTGGGTGGCTTCGTGTATCTCGAAGAAGCATGTGTTCATCTTCACGCTCCCCGGTTGGTGGACACAGGAATGTTACTTTGTTAATGTTACTTAAGGTGTATTAAGGCCATTGTTCACGGTTTGTTCATCTTAACTAATCGGATAATGTCAGTTAAGGAAACTTAATGTAAAGGGTTACTGCTTTTGTCAGTTTTGATGTCTCATAATACATTAAGTGACAATGTTAAGTGACCGATATATTAACATAAGGTTGTGTTATGACACTTACATTACATTACATTAGAATGTCATGACTTTGTGCACTTATATTATGTTCCAGTATTTATATTCCAATTAAGCTGACTTTGAAAATAATGTCACTTCATTACCGTTGTACAGTGAACTAGTCTCATATACAAAAATCAGTCTAGGCAGTGTTATATCTCCTCGAAATTTGATGGATCTGGAGAGATTCTGTATGGAGGAACGGTCTCAGATCCCTTGCCATGTATTCTCCAACCTCAGACATTATAGGAGAAGACTCAGAGCTGTGATCTTGGCAAAGGGAGGTAGCACAAAGTATTGATTAAAAGGGTGCCAATAATTGTTGCACACCTATATTTAACAGTTTAATTATTTTATTTTTTTTGTAAACCTGTGTTGTGTTTGCAATTGTGTAATATCCATGAGAGCAGAGTATTTTTGTGAATGTTTTTCAACAAAAGATCAAAAGGTTAAACATATTTAACATATTCTTATATTTACCAAGGGTGCCAATATTAGTGGAGAGCACTGTATGGTTGCATGTTGCATTGCATATACACATCTTTTAAATGAATATGTAAAATAGAGCAGAGAGAACCCCTGGATATGAGAGAGCATTTAGTTTTATATGCAACTGCATTGCATATAAAACAAATTGTGCTGTACTGCTTTAGGCAGTCTCTATTATCTTACACACTTTGACTGTGTGCTTGATGTTCATACATTACTATATCATTTTTTTAGATGATTTCTCTCTCTCTCTCTCTCTCTCTCTCTCTCTCTCTCTCTCTCTCTCTCTCTCTCTCTCTTTCTGTCTCACCACATAGTATAATGTAGTGAAGCATTGAATGCAGGAGTATGAGGCACTTTAGGCTACAGTTTGTAGTTTTCATGGACAGGATATTAAGACACAGACAAGAAAGGAGATGTATCCAGAATGGAGGACAGGGCTAGAGACTTCCATGTTATTTGCAGTTGATGTTCTTTTGACAGCATCTGGACTGGATCTCCTTTGTGCACTCGATCCTCACTGCTAAGTATTTGGGGATGAAAATCAGCACAGAGGTCAAGGTTCTCTCCCAGAAAAGAGCAGGGTGCTCCACTGAGGTGAAGCGAGAGACCGTGCCCCTGGTGTAGGAGTTAAAATATCTTGGGATCTTCTTCACAAGTGACGATCAGGTCAACAGCAGCAGGTTAACAGTCGCTATACCGGTCTGTGTTGGTGAAGCAGAAGATCTGGTCCATCTATGATCCTATTCTCACCTCTGATCACAAGCTGTTGCTAGTGACTGTAAGAAAAAAGATTGTGAATAATAAGGTGCCTTGGCAAGTAGAGCCATTGCTCCTGCAAAATGTGATGAGCCAGTTGGGATGGTCCAGGTCCTCTATAAGGATACACCCTGGTTGGCTCCCACTAGACAGAGACACGGGATAAACCCAGGACCTGATAGCAGATGATATCTCATAGTTGACTTAGGAACATCTGTGGATCTGCTTGTTAAAGCTTGAATCTTTAGTCAGGGATAGACACGCCTGAGCTGAACATCTCAGCCCATTAGCACCATCACCCCCACAAGAAAAAGCAGAAGGAAATGAATGAATAATGCATCAAATTGAATTTATATGACAAACAACAGGAATGATAAAACATGGTGGCACAGTGGCTCTCTGAGGGACGACATTCCTCTGCGTTTTGCCAACATGTGGTACATCAGAGACATGTTAAACCGATGCAGCCTAAGACCTCATAAACATACGCTTCTATGCCCCACCGCAGAGAGAGATAGCGTGTCTATGGGTTATTTGCAGGGTGTGTGTGTGTGTGTACATGTCTGTATATGTGTGTGTGTACAGGTGGGAGCAGGTGGTGAATTTTGGAGAAAATGAGCAGCTCATAAATGATAGATTTCCCAGACCCTTTGCTTAGATGCAGTCTCATTTTACTTTTTTTTCTTTCTATCTCTCTGTCCACATACATGCACATAACGAGGCAAAACAAATATGCAGTTTCATCTGAACAGACAGATCATCTGCGATCTGTCTACACACTCACACACACACACACACACACACACACACACACACACACACACACACACACACACACACTAGATGATGTCTCTGCCTAGATTTGCGGTTATTTGTGGAGCATTTGCATGATTATATATACTGTACATTTGCATGATTAGATGATTAATGCTGTTTAGTCTATGTACCTCTAGAAATGATTGTGTGTGTGTGTGTGTGTTTGTTTTACAATGACAAGACTTTGTTGAAAAAACAAACCTACTTACATACTTTATAGAGGCTTTAGTGTTGAGTGTATGTGTGTGTGAGAGAAAGAGAGAGATATGTCTCTATACACTCCAGCTTCTATTAGCTGTTCTTTGGTATTATCAGTCAAGCCAGTTCAGAGATAAGAGAGCGTGTTTAAAGATAACTTTTGAGTCTGTGTGTGTGTGTGTTTGTGTGTGTGTGTTTGTTTACATGTTCCTGTTTGAGTGCGCTTTCAGAAGGCTTTCACTCTCCCTCTGTCTCCAGCAGTGGCATCGATTCTACATTGGCACCCTTAAGCGAGAGCTTGTTGCCCCTGCTACTTTAAGGGCCTTTGGTTTGATTTAATGCCACTCTAAGTGGATGACTTTTTGAAAATGGCTTTCTTTGGATGCAAAAACACTCACAGAAATGAGAAGCGTTTGTCACTGGTGCTTTAAGAGATGCACGAACGGCACACTCTGACCAGCAGGAGCTGTTCGAGTTCAGGTGTCCGTGCATAGTAATAAATCTCTGGCCATATGCTCTTTATAGACACTATGCCCTATGATGAAATCTCTGTAGCCTTCTCTGTGTGTATGAGTGTAAGTGTGTGCGTATACGTGTGTGTCAGACAGGGTGGAAGAAGGATAAAGACAGAACAGACAAGATCTTAATTGTGCAGCTGGATTGTTTTCAAGAAGGCGAGCAGGAAAATCAAATAAGAGACATGGGGGATGGAATAGAGGGGAGTGAGAAATGATGCAAACAAGAGGAATAATAGTGGAATGAACGAGACCATGTGAGCGATGGGAGGAAAACACATTTTCAATTGTAGCATATAAATAACATGAAGTAATGGCATGTCAGTCTCCCCGACTGTCTGTAAAAGTACTGGAAGAAAAACAATATATAAAAAAAAATATACATATACGGTATGTTATCTGAAAACAAGAGACACCATGCATATACAGAGGAAGAAAATTAATTAATAGAACAGACGTAATAAAATCGTAAAGGCGACATTTGTCAGGAGTGTTGAATTATTGCTTCGGGGGGGAAATGGTTGTTATGACTTTGTTTCTGTACTCCTTTTTAACATAACCTCATCAACGTGCTCTATCTATTTCAATCTCTGACCCCATATCCCTTACCCTGTTAACTCAAGTGAAGTTTTTTAGATGACCCCTTGGAGTAGTGAGGAAATATGCCAATGAGTCAACCGGCTCAGAACGCACTCAGAAATAGCTGCAGTAATATGAAAATTAATTTCCGGTTCTGAAAAAAAGAAAATGGCTGACAAAACTGTGTATAAGGGTAAGTCTGAGTAATAAATGAATCAAATGCTTCAATAAAAACAGTAGTGAATGAAACAAAGTCAATATCTGGTGTGACAAAAAAATAAAAATAAAAATAGTATACTCCGGTACAAAGAAAGGTTGTACTAAAAAGGAATAGGGTGGCTAAAACTTTTGCACAGTACTATATATTTAAGGTGTCAGGCGGAAGATACAGTAACATTTACAACCCAGCTGACAAAACAGTCAAACATCACAGAAATTCAAATAGTTTCCACTACAAATACCATTGCAAACCATCAGCTAACCATTATAACCATTACCATTATTGGTCCTTAATGTTATCCACTAGACATAAAATGCCACCAATACAAGGCAAACAAAATTACCAGTAGAGACCCAAAGAGACCATTACAATTTCCATTAAAACCAACACAATTCCTATTATAACCATTAAAACCATTGCAAATTTTATGAGGGTTTCTATTGGGTTTGTTTTTTTTTCAGAAGGGATGTTAAGAGTCCTTATTTATTTGTTTGTTTATTTATTTATTTATTTTCACAGGCAAACAAATAAAAAAATGTGGAGTAGAATCAGAGTCAAGAAACAGACAGAAGTCAGGCGATATGCAAACAGCATTACTTGGGTAAAAGACAAAGACATAAAGCAGGAAACGTAGTAACGTAGTTACTAGTTGTAACCATAAACACAATCTCAAGAGAACATAAGACACTGAGAATATATAGGCTGCGTCTGAAATCATGTATTATTTCAGTTCCTACTGCATTCGATTCAGTACCTACTCCTTGGCCATTGATACAGTACGTACTGATTGGTATAAGTGTGTTGTATGAATACATCTACCATGTTGGCATTGTCATGTGACCTACAACTTCAAAGGAGCCGACACGCGTCCTTCCGCGTTTTTTTGATTCGGACAGCTCTTCCACGCCAGTCCCGTTGCATTATGGGATAGCGCAGAATCCACTGATTCCGTACTGCAGGATTACGGTGGAAGCAGTAGGTCATCCGGGTATTTCTCACCTACTGTTTTATGAATACTGTCAAGTCGAACATGCTGCTCCTTTTCGCCTACTGTATAGTAGGGTAGTAGGAATATTCGGACGCAGCCCTATTGTGTTGTAGTGAAGTGGGTACTTGTATACTGTGGCTGTGATTGGCTGTGCATGATTAGAATGAAGGTGAATGCGAACGTGGGAGGGTTTGTGATGGCTGTTCGGTGCTGTAGTCCTCGGCATCCATGTTTATAAGCCACTCTGTGGTGAACTCTTTTCCCCCCTTCATCGCTCATTCCGTCTTTATTGAGAAAGCATCTCCAATTTAATTTTCTAACCTGATTTTAATTCAATGTGGATTAATGACGAGGTAGCACAGTGATGGTAGAGTTGCGATCGAATAATCTAAGACTTCACTGTGGGGACATTTGTTTCTCTCTTCCTCTTTTACTCATTTAATCTGTTTCCTCTTCCTCTCGTCACTAGTGGATCTTGAACATTGAGCTGCACACTTTTCCCCTTGAGCCAGTTTCTCTCGTACACTCAGTCATTATCTCTTCTCTCTCCTTAAGTAGCTCTCTTGACTGCACTTTCTGGTGCAGATGTGCCTCTGAGAGTTGTTTCTTTGCGCACGTGTGTGTGTGAGTATATGAAGTGCAAGTGTAAATCTTTGATGCATTATTGTGCACAAAATGGCAGGGTAAGTTCTGCATGAATACATTCTATGATTGGTGGATGAAGTGTATTGTTACCTTCTGCTCAGTCTGTTGTATAACTGAGACAGTCACATGTAAAATACGATTTCTGTTCTGTCTATTTACAGGAAAATTATTGAAGTGAAGATCATTGATGATGAGGAGTATGAGAAAAACAAAATCTTCACGATTGAATTGGGCGAGCCTGTTCTCCTGGAGATTGGACAGAAACATGGTAAAATTGTCTGTGTGTGTGTGTGTGTGTGTGTGTTTGTATCAGTGTGTGTAATGCTTAGTACTAGGGGTGAGCGATATGTAAGGAATAAAGCATAAATCATGTGCTGTTACATGAAAATGACAAATAATGTATAATGGGGTGGTGCGATGGGATGCAGATGGCCGTTACCGCCCCAAAGTTGATTACTTTTCTATAACTGCACATCTTTGAGTGTTTTATTCCTCTTACACCACAACAATTTGCTGTTTCAATTTTTTCATTAATTAAATAACGTCATACTTTTTATCCATTTATAGTTACATTTAATCACTTACATTGAGACTCCTCCCAAAAATGCTAAATATAGAAAAATGAGCCATGTACATTTATTTTTTATTATAGAAATGATATTATATTAATATTAAGCTGTGACTTGTCATGCAGCTGGAACTACGTGTTATAGAGAATCTGTCCTTCTGACCAATCAGAAATGAGAATTCAACAGCTCTATGGTATAAACACAAATATCACTTCCCAGTATTCGCAGTGGAATTGGCCAGTAATATAAAAGTACTGACAATACACACCATAATTCCAGAAATTATGTACTATATCAATCACAATATCAATATATATCACGCCGCCCAACCCTACTCAGTACAGGACACAATTCTTACTCCTAATAGCTCATACGCATGTTCTCTCTTTTGCAGAATGAACGTAAAAATCTTCTAATATAATCACCAGCATTAATGACCATCAAACCTCAGACACGCACTAGAGCCTTAACACATGCACTGTAGAGACCCTTACTAATGAGATGACACTCATTAGCTAACATCTACCAAATCAAGTGTCCCAAGGATCAATATCATCATCCTGTCCACAGGATAACAAAGTGTTATTGTATACAGTACATTCACAGAAAACCACTGTCATTGCGCCTTACATTCAGTTTAATACAAGCTGCACAGGCCAGATTTCTAAAGAGAAAGAGTGTGTGAGAAAGAGAGAGAGAGATGTAGAAATTAAATGAAGAGAGTGATTTTGACAGAAAGAAATGACATTTCTGATTTAGCGTAGTTCACTTTTGACATAATATCATCTTCAGAGCAGATGTTTATGGTGAGTATAAGGTGCAAACACCTAGCTGTAAAGCGATTTGTTACCTCCGTGAAATAATTGGCTGCCACAGGATCAGCTAGAGCAAATGTAGTGACTGTAGACTATCACCTTGCTTTAGTGTTAATTACATAGCCTGTCCTGGCATGGCCTCCTCATTCCCACACCTTATTCTGGTATTCAGTTAACACCATGAGTCTCCTGAGATTTATTTAACTCCTGCGCTTTGGGAGCTAAAAGGAGACATGTGCCTCTCTGTTAGCCAATTTCTTTCTTATCAGTCTCTGTCTCTCTGTCTTTGTCTTTGTCTCTCTCTCACACACACACACACACACACATGCTATCTCTCTCTCTCTCTCTCTCTCTCTCTCTCTCTCTCTCTCTCTCTCTCTCTCTCTTTCTCTCTCTCTCTCTCTCTCTCTCTCTCTCTCTCTCTCTCTCTCTCTCTCTCTAGGGGACTCCAATGAGAAAAAGCCTGCAGTAGGAGCAGAGGAAGAAGAGGTAGCTAAGATGGGATGTCCCAGTCTAGGAGACCACAGCAGGCTGGAAGTGGTGATTGAGGAATCCTATGAGTTTAAGGTAACAATAAGAAATATTAAGGAAATTCCAGCATGTCTCAGCAGTGTGCAGTATTCTGTCACACAGTACATTACATTTCTCAGCTTTTGGAGAATTTTTTTTGACTGATTTTGTGTTATTTTCTCATATCTATCTATTCTTCAATGTTCTGTCATGTGTACCCCAACAAGCCAGAAAGACATCCTCGTTCAGACAATAATTTGTGGTATACTGTAGCTTGAGCAAGACATGAGGAATGGGCTTTCTCAGTATTCCGGCACTGCTCTAGAGGCTGTCACTTCACCACTGTTACAATACACCATTAGGCAAAAAACATGCACATCACATTTTTATGAAAAATATATCATAAATCAGGAGGTACATTTCTAAAGTTCTAGATACGAATTGATAAAATACCCCTCTGCATGCACCATTGTACAAAAATATTGGGCCAGGGGCCATGGTAGCTTAGTGGTTAGCACGTTTGCCTCACACCCCCAGATTTGGGGGGTTTGAATCTCAACTCCACCCTGTGTGCATGTTCTCTTCATGCTTTGGAGGTTTCCTCTGGGTACTCTGGTTTCCTCCTCCACTGCAAAGACATGTATTGTAGGCTGATTGGCATTTCCAAATTGTCCGTAGTGTATGAATCCAATATGATAATTATAAGTCCAAACTGCATCATTATAGCTTCCAGGTCCACTTTGTTCTGTCATCTGTGAATATCACATTTACTTCCTAAATATTAGGAAGTCTAAAGTCCAATCGTTTTCTAACATCATTAGATTGTCATGTTATTGATTTGAAATGTTACTGTTTAATATGTAAAGTGCACTTTGTGTGTGTGTGTTTTTGTGTGTGTGTAGAGCACAGTAGATAAGCTCATTAAAAAGACCAATCTGGCTCTGGTAGTTGGAAGCAGCAGCTGGAGGGAGCAGTTTGTCAGCGCGGTTACCGTGAGCGCAGGTAGGCTGCATCACTTGTCAGTTACTGTACAGGCAGAGACTAGATCTGACTACTTGGCTTGAGAATACACTTAGCCTCTATGTGCTATCGAAATGGATAATTAAAAGAATCTAATGACTAAACACAGGGGTTAATCCAGTCTGACCTAACGTCAGTCCCCAGTGGTTTGATTGATGACTTGATGGTCTGATCCGTATTTATTCTGCACTGCCCTTTCTCAGCTGTTATGCAACATGAAATATTCATGAACGGTCTGCTTTTCATAGCCTAAACTTTGCCCCTGTGCACTTTAGGTGACGATGATGAGGAAGAGAGTGGCGAAGAGCGCCTTCCTTCCTGCTTCGACTACATCATGCACTTCCTTACGGTCTTCTGGAAAGTTCTGTTTGCCTTCGTGCCACCCACTGAGTACTGGAACGGCTGGGCATGCTTCATCGTTTCGATCTCTTTGATTGGCATGTTAACAGCAGTGACGGGTGATCTGGCCTCTCACTTCGGCTGCACCATCGGCCTGAAGGACTCCGTTACCGCCGTGGTGTTTGTAGCACTGGGCACATCAGTACCAGGTCTATAAGAGAATGAATGTATCATATGGGTTATGTATTATATGTATATTATATAACAGCGATTCAACTTTATGCTGATCTGTTTGACAAAACTTACACACTTAAACCAAGGTTTAATTGAGAATGAATGAAATCAATAAATTCTCAGGTGAAATTGGTCATTTTAAAACATTTTCACGTGTCAGACAAATCTGCAGCAGACATCAGGACTGGTGTTACACGTGGCTTAGTGGTTAACACGTTTGCCTCGCATCTCCAGGGTTGGGGTTTCAAATCCCACCTCTCCCTGTGCTTCGGTGGTTTCCTCTGGGTACCGGTACCGGTTTCCTCCCTAGTCTAAAGACATGTACTGTAGGCTGATTGGCATTTCCAAATTGTCCATAGTGTGTGAGATTGTGCCCTGCGATGGGTCAGCACCCTGTCCAGGTTGTCCCCCGAGTTCCGTGCGATAGACTCCAGGCTCCCCAGTGACCCTGTGTATGATAAGCGGTATGAAAAATGTATGATGGATGGATGGATATGTTGTAGCCTGTTAGCAGGATAAATTGATTAATTAAAGGTCGGCTCAAACTATATTCTTTCCTTCTTTTCCTGTCTTCCACAGACACCTTTGCCAGTAAGGTAGCTGCCATTCAGGACCAGTATGCTGACGCTTCCATTGGGAACGTGACGGGCAGCAACGCGGTGAACGTGTTCCTGGGCATCGGTGTGGCGTGGACCATCGCCGCCGTGTACTGGCGCAGCAAGGGCAAAGCCTTCTACGTGGACCCAGGCTCTCTGGCGTTCTCTGTCACACTCTTCACTGCGCTATGTGTGGTGAGTGTGAGCGTGCTGCTGTATCGCCGCCGCGCCTCGGTGGCTGGAGGAGAGCTGGGTGGGCCACGGACTTGCAAACTGGTGACATCATTATTTTTCATTGGTCTTTGGCTTATTTACATTTTACTGGCCTCACTGGAAGCTTACTGCCACATTCCTGGATTCTGAGACAGAAATAAAGCATGTGAAGAGACTTTAAGTTCACGTCTCACACTAGATAAGCAGCTTCATTAACGTTTTAGTATTTAAATGGACTGTGAGTGTCATGTCCCACAATTCCACCCCCCGTTAATCCTTCTCGCTTCTCTAATGAAGTACCTTACTGTGGATTCTTTTGTCCCTTTGCCTTACTCTAAGAACTGTTAAAAATCGTCTATTCTAGTAACCAACGAGCCTTTTTCTTCCCCTCTTTCCTGTCTGAGCCAATTCAAAGCTCCTTTTTCAGATAGAAGGACATCTGACTATGTTTTTCTACACTTTTTGAATGGCGTCAAGTGTCAGTATTCTTATCGTGTAATTGTCATTATGGTATTTTAAAAAGACATTTGGAGCTAGACGGCCTGTCAGTGACTAAGTGGATAAAATGATGGCCTTGCTCTACATGTCTACTTGTTAAAGCCTGCTTCAAAATGGAAGAAAACAGCAGAGGATGTGGACAGATAATAAGCGGAATAATTATTTGAAGGAAGAGACACGCCGAGAAAAGCAACACAAAAGACCGTGAGACAGGTTTGAAAATGATTTGGATGGTGCTGAAGATTACATACTATTTAAAGCTGCATGAGCTGGATTTGCAGACCCTGCTGACACCTGGACGTACGCTAAAGAGGATTTCCAGTGACGACTTCCTGCTGACACATTAAGCTAATTTAGTCCAAGGACGCATTCTGTTTTTGTTTTTTTTCGGAACGGTTAAAGGCACGTACCTGAAACTCGAGCATGCCTTGAAGAAGAAAGAGCTGAGCTATGCCATGGTGATTTATATGGACAGTAGGAGGTGGCATTTACAACATGGCCACCACCCCCAACATGCCAAGGGGAGAAGTGTTACTATGGAAATACCGAACAGAAACAGGAAATGACCTTTGCCATGTGTGTTCAGTGCTTGTACTGTACACATGCTCTGTCCCTGCTTGTGTGTCTATAGGAACTCACTGACTTGTTCCAAAATACAAGTATTATTATTATTATTATTATTATTATTATTTTATATCGATTACTTCGTTCTTGATGTCCAAGTCCAATGGTACTGTACGTGTCACTGTTTGTCTGTGGTCACAGTCAGTATTTGTTCCAGCTGGCTTTAATCTGTGCTGTGAAGATAAAGTGTCTGTGACTATTTGTGTAGTGATTGAATAGGAGAGGGAGAACGAAACAGGGAAAGTTATGACTACTTCCTCCTTCTTCGTCTCCTCCTCTTCCTCCTATCTCAATCCTCTGTGTTTCTGTGCTCAGAATAGTCATACACCACAAAGAAGAAAAACGGAGACAGAGAGGGGGAAAAAAAGAAATGTGTGACAGATTTAGTACTTGTGCAGATCTTTAGCTATTCTAAGTAGCTACTGATGCCTGATCCATTGTTTTGAGTGATAGAATGCATGTGTGGGGTATTTTTAGCTATCACTGTTGCTAGGCGACCATTGCAGAGTCATTGTCTTATGTGTGTGTGTGTGTGTGTGTGTGTGTGTGTGTGTGTGTTAAGCGCCTTATAAGATAGCTACTTTTCTTTCTGGTTGTCTGGTTGCTCTTAATAAATTGGAGTGCCAACCCAAAGCATCACGATGCGGAAATAAGTGTTATAATTGCATTCCATATCCAGATAGCCAGAGTGTGTGTTGTGTGTGTGTGTGTGTGAGAGAGAGTGAGAGTTAGAGAGAGATACAGAGAGAGGTTTAATGCTGAGTTGTTTGTGATTTAATATTTAGAATGATCAGTTATGAGAAAGTAGCATTAACACACTTATACTTTACACACACAATTATAAAGTATACATCTGTGTGTTTGTGTGTGTGTGTGTGAGTGAGTGCGTGTGTGTGTGTTGTTGTTGTTGGCTTCTCTCTTCCTGACTTCTTTACTCTCACTTAGATTGTCACAGAATCTTGACAGGCAGAAAGAAAAGGACACACACACATAGTGTCACTCATTAAGTCATTATCTGGTAAATAATAAGCACTAGAGAAGCTTACAACAAAAAAAAAAAAAAAAAAAATTTCTTTGTGTGTTTTGTTTTTGTACTTTGATTCTACCAATATTTGTTTTTAGCAGTAATTAATTAGATTTATGTATTTATGTATGAGTGGGGTGTATTATGTACTTAGATGTAATGATATGGAGCATGTCCAAAAAAAAAAGAAGAAGCAAAAATAGCAAATGGCAAATATCCACAGGGAGCTATTATGTCACACAACGTGTGTGTGTGTGTGTGTGTGTGTGTGTGTGTGAGTATTATCCATGAATCGACCATGCCTGCGTATGTGTTCATGTTTATTTCATCACCCAGTCCTGTCTGTGAACGTTTCCCTGCTCCCTCCCTCTGCTTACAAGCCCTTGAGTATTTAATTCCCATCTCTTTGCTTTTATTCACACCGTGTTCCCTTCCACGAACCACCAAGTGCTTTCCATCGGCGTAGATCTCATTAAGATATTTAAAAATCCTTTTTATTTCTTTTTTCTGCCTTCTTGTTTAATTTGAGTTACTGAGTTTCTTACTCTGAGATCCAGGTTGGTGTGGGAGCCGGTGTCTATGTGTCAGGATGTGTGTAGGTCATTTAGAGACCTTGTGTGCTCACATCATTTGCATGTTTCATCATCTTTAACCTTGTTCGTCCTCATGTGTGCTTTTAGAAAATGTCATCTCAAGATATTTTTAAACATGAGCGAGTTCTGAAAGTTGTTTACAAAGACGCCATACTTTCTTTTAAATCAGAATTAAATTTGAACACCATCCTGATGCCGATGATGTGAACTGTAATTTGTGGATGCACTTCGGTTCTAACGCTCTATCAGCCTCGTGTCTATATACCATGTCTTTAGTGTATGTGTGATTACTACAGGCAAGAATAGAAAAGAACAGAAAATCACACATGCTACAGATGTGGCAGATGCATATTAGCTCACAAAATGCTGGAGCAGTCCTTTAAGATGATGCTTTTTTCAAAAACATTGGGTCAGAGACTCCTGAATGTGTTCAGGAGAGAAAAATAGAGTGTGTTTGTCTCTACGTAGACGTTCCTCCTGTCACTCTGTCATCCATCCATTCGCTTGAAAAGACACAAAAAATGAGAGGAAGGGAAAATGAGGGAAAACAGAAAATTATAGTCCCTCTGGAAGAAGAGTTCTGTGCTTAAAATATGAATGAGGGACTGAGTGATCTGAACATAAATGAAAAATAAAATAAAAAATCAGTGTGGAGGTCGACTGATTACAGCTTGCTTCAGCAGCATGCCAAGAAATGGAACAAATGTTGAATATTGTGGCCTTCACATGACATCAAAGTGCTCTTCTGCAACTGAAAAATCTGTGTCATGAAGATCTCAATCATTATTTTAAAAATTGGTTCTTTATTGTTTAAGAAAATATCATGCAGTTATAAAAAAGTCATTTTTAGTATAAAATCTACCATGAATCCAACAATTAACATTTTGACAAATTTATCAAATTGACTTCTGTAATATCTGTCAAGATAGGATGTGGTTTGAGTGTGTACATAGTAACCCATGTGGGGTTATACATATATATATGGATATATATATATATATATATAAGGTGAGTTCTTATGTCTTTTAAACATCAACACATCTGGAACTGATGTCTTCAGTAGCATCACAATCATCTCTTAAGCTCCAGTGACTACCAATCATCTCTTATCATGATAATCATCTCTTATCATGATTTAAGGACCTAACAAATTGACTTCTGTAATATCTGTCAAGATAGCATGTGGTTTGAGTGTTTCCATAGTAAACCATGTGGATTACAAGTTCTATAGGTAGAAATGTGTGTATATATATATATATATATATATATATATATATATATATATATATATATATATATATTATATATATATATATATATATATATATATGGTGAGTTCTTACATCGTTTAAACATCATCACATCTGGAACTGATGTCTTCAGTAGCATCACAATCATCTGTTAAGCTCCAGTGACTACCCAGAGTTGGTTAGAATCCAGCTTTCTTCATATGACTACTGTATATAAGAAAAGAATTAAAATAGTGAAAACAAATGCTCAAGTCATTGCAGAGGATCAAAAAGGGGGAAAAAATCTTTAAAAAATAGCCCTGCGTGCATCGAATCATCTTCCTGATAATAGAACCCATTGACTTTATACATATATAATGCAGACAAATACAGAGATTCAATTTTCCTGCTGAGTTTTCAGATCACACCAGGTACATTCCACTGAACAAGTTTTTTAGCTGTCGCTCTGAATATGTACATCTGAGCATCATTTAAAGGAATATCCTCTTCCTGTTTAATCAGTCTGTCGTCCAGTTCCATCAGGGTAGAATGACATGACACACTACACTCTTACTCAACATGGAAAGGTCAGAAAGTATCAGTAAGGATTCTGCCTCAGTAGTTAATTTTCTAAATAAACTGAACATGCTACTCCAAAGTAGTGGGTAGTTATCTAAAAACACTAACTCATTTACAGTGAAGTGCCTGAAAAATTCTACCCTCAGAAACTTAAACTCAATAATAATAAACTCAGGCTTATTATTCAGTTATTAGGTTTTTGATTCATCTTAAAGCATGAGATTAAGTAAGTAATATGAATCATTCAGTAGACTAATAAGTAACTCCCTTGTACAGTTATAAGAGTGAGGAATGTAAATCTGGACTCAGAGATGGCTACAGCGGATTGAAGAATGAAAATTTATAGTAAAATGAAAGTATAGATGTGTCCAAATCTTATTAAAATCAGTGTGGAAGTGTCAATAATGAAACTCTAAAAGTGGCTACTTTTAAATGTACACAAGTATTAAATGTAAAATGTAAATGAATTGAACTGATTAAATTAAGTAGGTCACGTCACACGACAAATTCTGACAATTCTTGATCGTTTTTTTTTATAAATTGATGAATTTGATTGGATAAAAATACAATTCTGATAATTTAAAAATAAATAAAATGTGCAGGAGACCATTCTACTGATGTGTAGTGTACAGTCATTGGTTGGATGAGAGCAGATGAGACCTTCATGATTCGAGACCTTCATGAGTCCTTTGAAGGTTTGAATAAAAATGGAATGACATGAATGTAAAAATGTACAAAGCACAAACAAACTTTTACATAAAACGCAATTAACTGAGTACAAGTTCAGTTTCACTAATACTCAATAAAGAATGCAGTGCTCTCTAAAATTGGCACCCTTGGAAAATATGAGCAAAGAAGGCTGTGAAAAATTGTCTTTACTTTTTAACCTTTTGATCTTTTGTTTAAAAACAATCACAAAAATACTCTGCTCTCATGCATATTAAACAATTGCAAACACAACACAGGTTCATCAAAAAAACTACTGTTAAATATAGGCGTGCAACAATTATTTGCACCCTTTTAGTTTAATACTTTGTGCGACCTCCCTTTGCCAAGATAACTCTGAGTCTTCTCCTATAATACTGATGAGGTTGGAGAATACATGGCAAGGGATCTGAGACCATTCCTCCATACAGAATCTCTCCAGAGCCTTCAAATTTCAAGGACCACACTGGTGGACTCTCCTCTTCCGTTCACCCTACAGGTTTTCTATGTGTTTCAAGTCAGGGGACTGGGATGGCCATGGCAGGATCTTGATTTTGTGATCGGTAAACAGTTTTGTGTTGATTTTGATGTATGTTTTGGATCATTGTCCTGCTGGAAGATCCAACCATAACCCATTTTAAGCTTTCTGGCAGAGACAGTCAGGTTTTCATTTAATTTCTGTTGAAGATTATTAGACCTATTTCAAGCCATTTGTACTCATTTCAGGCTTGAAATATTCTATTGTTCTATTTGCAGATAATTTTACTAATTTTAAGCATCTATTTCTAAAAAGAAGCACAATTATCTGCCAATAGGATAAAAATAATACAGGCTTGAAATAAATAATAATGTCTAGTCATAGGTTTAATTACCTTATAATAAAAAATAACATACATTTTCACTTGGTAAGGGTACATTCCATCTCGAATGGTCCAGTACAGGTTGCTGGACTGTTTTTAATTTTCCTTTTAAAAATTATAAAAATTATATTTGAGTATTTGCATTGCAAAAATCACCATTTGTAATTTTTTTATTTTTATTTTATTTTACTTGGTTTAACTATGACGGCCATCTTTGTCATAGCACACAACACATTTAGATTATACAGCCGTTTATGGAAACCGCAATATCTCGGCTCAGGATGGGCCTAGCTCATTGGAACAGAAACTTGATCTTTACAGCACATTGCAACGTGTGGGTATATGTATATAAACATTTTGCACATTCATGATCCTTAGACTTCGAACTTCGGTCTAAATGTAATGTTCAAGATTGCTCACAGTTCCACTTTTAGGATCAATTCATAATGAGAAGGGATCAAATCTCCATCTTATTTTTTAGGGGGTACCTAGGTAAGTATAGTGTGCAGGAAGAACATTTCAGATTCGAGACTTCTTTATTATAATTTTTTTTATGGGGGTGAGAAAGTGCAATTTAAAAAAATCTCACTTTTGGTTTGAATATCACTGAAGGGGGACCAGATACAAACCTGAAATTTCCACAGAAATAAGTCCTCTCTAGTAACATTCTGCTGTAAAATTTGTGAGTTTGAGATTGGAGGTAAACTCTGCAGGACAGTAGATCTCGAGGGCCAGATCTGAAGAACTACCCTGATCTATCATGTTGATACAGGTGTATGGTTTGTATGCGTGAATACATTTTATCCAAATATAGTTTTACAGTGTTCAGTTAGGTGTTTTACAAATGAACAGTGTCATAAACAGAGCTATAATGTTGTTTCTCCTGTGATAAAAGCAGTAAGTGATTTCTGAGCCTAGATATTGTGGTTTCCGTAAACACTTATATAACCAAAATGTGGGTGATTTTACAATTTTACAACACCCATATAATGGAGGCAATCACCCAAAAAAATTATTATTGGACCACATGAGATGGAATGACCCTAAAATTACTTTTTTGTTTTTTGTTTTTTTCAGTGCTGAAGGGAAACCTGTGAGATTTCATAACTTGACTTTAGGTTCAAAAATAAGAAGTGAAACATTCAGTGAGTGCTAAATGTCTTGACAAAATTCGGTTTTTATTGAATGTACAGTTAAGTATATCATTTATCGAGGAAATAAAAATTACATCCAAAGTAATGATTTTCCCTTTCACAAGGTAAAGCAGTACGTTCTCTACATACAGTGTTTCAGTAAGAAAGATACAGAACGAAAAGAATACTGGAAAGAGAGAGACAGTGGAAACGCAGAAAAACATATACCACATATACTTGGTTAAAGCTGCGACTTGAGGCAAAATAAAATTAGCCCTTGGCAAAGTGTTTATATTCACCATACAAGCTGAATATGGCTGTGGCACTAAACTCCATATTTAGCAAATAAAAATAATTCCACAGTATTACTCAACCCCTGCTCTCTTTTTCAGACAAAGTAATCACTGGGCAAAATAAAAACTCAAATATTTACTTGCACACTGTACCGACTACTGTACCTGGATCTAAAGGGTCGATATAAAAATCTGCTTGCAAGATCTTTCTAATACAAACCCAATTCCAAAAAAGTTGGGACGCTGTGTAAAATGTAAATAAATGTAAATAAAATCAGAACGCAATAATTTGCAAATCTCATAAACTCGTATGTTATTCACAGTAGAACATAGAAAACATATCAAACTTTTGTTTATACGGAGTGAATGTGTGGTTTAAAGAAAAAAAAAAAAAAACACCGGTCATTTTGAATTTGATGGCCACAACACGTCTGAAAAAAGGTTTGGACAGAGGCAACAAAATGCTGGAAAAGTAAGTGTGACTAAAAAGAAACAGCTGAAGGAACATTTTGCAATTAATTAGGTTAATTGGCAACAGATCAGTAACATGACTGGGTATAAAAGAAGTATCTGAGAGAGGCAGAGTCTATCAGAGGTAAAGATGGGCAGAGGTTCACCAATCTACAATTTGTGGAACAATTTCAGAATAACCTCCAACTCTTTTTTTAGTAATACTTACTTTTCCAGCCTGTTTGTTGCCCCGTGCTGCAGTCACGAAATTCAAAATAACCTTTTTTTCCCCTTAAAATAGGACATTTACTCAGTTTAAACATGTGATATGTTTTCTATGTGCTATTGTGCATAACATATGGGTTTATGAGTTTTGCAAATCATTGCATTCTATTATTATTTACATTTTACACAGTGCCCCAATTTTTTTTTGGAATTGGGATTGTACATAAAAGCTGTAAAAACCAAAGAGAACATAAAAATGCACCAATGAGGACATGGGTAAATCTGTAAATAGCAGTATGAATGATTTTAGAGAATTGTCCTTAAAATATAAAAAGGTAAAAGATTTACAAGGTCCTCACTTTGTAAGAAATACATGCTCACTTTAGTGTCACTAGCATAGTTAAATACAGAGGTGAGGTGAAGCGAGGACCAAGTTTAGAGGATGAATATCATCTGTGCCACGTACGACTTGAGATAAAATTTGTAAAATAATAAAAACAGTTAGTTGAGCATGTTCGAGTGCTCATATCGAGGTGTTTTTCTGCTTAGACAGACAGGCAGCAGACGACAGTTTGAGGGGTTAAGGAAATGATCAGTGTGTGTGTGGAAACTCGGGGACAAACCCTTAGACGCCCGACATCTTTGACATCCCAAGAAGTTTCTTATCAGGTGTAAAACCACATTCACAAGAACTCACACAGACACGCAGCTGATATTATCCTTAACCCCAACTCTAGTCAGTAGTAGAATACACATAAAACTACATACGTCTGATTAATACAATCCAGACACACTGTAATCATTGATATTTCACTAGTCTGACATAACGATACATGTCTAGACCATATCAGATACACAAATCAATCAAAGAGTCTTTAAAAATCAACATGTACAACAAGGATCCTCATTGTACAGCACTTGACAAGAAGTACCATTGCTCCTGTTTAGAATTTTAAAGCTTTAAACACTCCATACTAACATAATAAAGACCTCAAGGTGGTCTGTAGAGCTCAAGCACATCCTCATACATTCTCTCACACACATACACACAGAGCGTACCCTTTATATTCTTCAAAATTTACAACAAGCTTTTCCGCTCTCAGTGTGAGCTAGTAATGCCTGCACCGTCCCAACATTATTTACTCAACAATCATCCCATCAAATGGTCCGGTAATAGCTACTAACACTAACTGCGCACATTACCACTTAGAATCTCACACACTGCAAGGTCTGATCCTTCTCTCATAATGAAGTGTGCAAGCGCTCCTTTAGGGCCCATATCACTCTCAGAGTGTCACTGCGTGATGGGAGCTCATTCGATTGTGTTTAAAAAGCAATGGAGCAGTGCGTTTTTGACTTTGGTACAGTGGATGGAAGTGTCAGCCTAGAAAGCTCGCTGGAGCTCGGCCATCTTTCCACGAGTCAGATGATCCACGAGAACAACACTGAGGACAAGAGGAAAAGACGTAGGGATTTTAGGGAATGAGAGTGTGCTCGGTCTAGACAGACTATTCAGTCTAGACCTTTGCTTTACTATGCATGTGAAAAATATGTGCAAAGCATGAGACATGTTGTAATCAACATCCATCCATCCATTTTCCATACCGCTTATCCTACACAGGGGAGCCTGGAGTCTGTCCCATGGAACTCCAGGCACAAGACGGGGGACACCCTGGACGGAGTACCAACCCATCGCAAGGCACAATCCCATACACATTCACACACTATGGACAATTTGGAAATGCCAATCAGCCTACAATACAGGTCGTTCGACTGGGAGAGGAAACCAGAGTGCACGGAGGAAACCCCCGAAGCACTGGAAGAACATGCAAGCTCTGCGGACACAGGGTGGAGTCGGGGTTTGAACCTCTGTAGGTGTGAGGCAAATGCACTAACCACTAAGCATATTGTAATCAACATATTACAAATCATTTTTGGCTAGCTTAAAATATCCAACGGTTTTCCATAAGGACGTGCCTGCGCCATTTTTCATTTTCACATCAATTTCTAACCAATATGATACTAGCATGTTCTAGGTAACCAAGCTGATTCCCTGGGGTGGGGGGAGAGTGAGGATCTGTTGCAATGTGATGTGAAACACAACAGGGTGTGATGGAGCACGATATAAATACGCGTGGAACAGATTGGGAACTATGTCAAATCCGATTCAACACTAATCCATAGGTTCAAGCTAGTGGCGCCCCATGTCGGACTGATGCATTGATTAATTTCTAAAATACATCTGTTGAAGCTGCTATATTTTGCCTCCCTGCATTTGAAATTCTGTAGCCTACTGGCTTATTTTTTCCCCAGTCATAGTAAACAACCCCATTCCATCCAAAAGTGCAACTGTATTAAGTTGTCTGGTCGATCCAGAGCCCTCGGCAATACAGGCCGACGAGGAAATCGGACCTGCCGTCTCTGGAGCCTCTTTGAATTGCCAGCGAGAAGAAGAAAGCATAATGAAGATGAACTACGGGTTCAGAAAAACCAGATCCCCATTTGAGAACCCAACCTAAAATGTGAATACATTAAAAGTTCTAAAATAAAATGAATTGAACCCTATAAACGTATACACTCGTACTGCATGTTCATGTATGTTCGGTAACATGGCTAAAACTGGCTACACCTGACCCCTCATACCACACACTCTTCTAGCTTCACATTCTATTAAACCGAGCACCAGGAATTAGCGAATTATCGAGAGTGTGAAGAGTTGACATGAACAACAGAAACAACGTCCAGTTTCCTGAACGGAAGTGTTTTTGGAAGTGCAGCGCATGGGATTGGCACACCAATTACACACAGAATTAGAGCAGGGATTAGATTAAGCCACACCGCACACACAGCTGTAGGGAAGGAGAGAGACATATATATGGAGTGATGGTGGGACAATGGAGGACGGGGGATGGGGGGGAAGACAGGGGGAGGGGGAACTATGCATTACTGGGAAAAAACAAAAACAAAATTCATCACGTCCATAATCTTTCTCTTGCACCCCCCCAGGCCCACCAAACACACACACACACACACACACAAGATCAATTACGGTGATGTGTTTCAGACGCTGCAGAAATATGCAGTGGGAATTAACTTTATAGTCCCGTAGGGAGGAGAGATGATGGCCTGGCTTATAGGATTGCCCATCTGTGCATTATTATGTAAACAAGTACCATTCAGATTATGACTTGCGTTCGTAGCTCCCAGTCACTAAACTCACTCCACCACTAAAGCCACACTGCCACCTGCTGGACAATGCAGAGCACTACAGTGAACGCCCCCTTCTCCCTCATATCATACCACAGAAATAAATAAGAGTCTCTCTTGTTTAAAAACAAAACAAACAACTTTCCCTCCATTCCACAAGTGCTTAACAGAGACATGGGTATATATTTTAAGGTTAAAGCAAGAGAACAATCCAAAAGAAATTTGATTAAAAGAAAAAAAAAAGATATAAAGGGGGTATGTGAAAAATAAAACATTACTGAAATCTTTTAAAAACATTTAAACACCTTTCAGTAATACTACTTCTATCACCGTAATCCAGTGAGAAAAATGGCATGATGAGACAGGAGTGACGAAGTAGGAGTTAGATGGCCGTGAGCTCCGATTCGGACGTTATGGTGCTGGAGGATGAGGAGTCGCCCAGCGAGGCTGTGCTGTTATCCAGGCTCGAGTTGTGATAGGGCGAGTTGAAAGGGGGCGTGCTGCAGTTGGAGGGTGGGCCTGAGCCAGCACTGTCGTGGTTAGATAGTTGGCCCAACAGGGCATCGCTGCGCAGGCCTTTGCTCTCTAGCTCGCCCTGCAGGTAGCGGCAGATCTCCTCGGGTAAGCGATCGAGCTCGGCGTCACAGTCGCGCTCCAAACGCAGCCGGTGCTGCAGTGAGAAATACACTCGGCATTATGGATGGAAATAAAGTAAACAATAAGCCAAAGAGGAGAATGACAAGTGTGTGTGTGTGTGTGTGTGCGCATGAAAGAAGAGCAGGATGGACAGACCAGTGGTTGCTCCTCGTCTATTTTCTGTAAGAGCTCTCTCTGCTGGTTCTTCAGCTTCTCCTGCCGTTTCTCCTGAGTTTCATCCAACTGTAAGGAGAAAAAAAAATTAATTAAAGCTGATATGCATGCAGTGTTGGGTGAAAGACTAGTCAAATTAAGACATTGGTAGGAATTTATACAGTGGCGTGTAGTTGCCTTGAAACATTACTTTAGAACTGGCACACAGCCGTGAGGTTGTGAAGCACGAGTGTTTGTCCGGCTTTAATCACTCCATACAGGATGTTCGCTGTATGGAGTTTATCCTTACAATCCTGAAAGGATTGAATTTAACGCTGATTTATGCTTTTGGCATTCAATGTCTTGTGAATAGTGATTGAATGGAGACTGTTGAATGGTACTGTAGTTAATGCATAAAGTTTCACAAAAGTGCTGCCACAGTGTTTTTATACCATTCTGACCACATGTGCAATTAGGGATCTGACAAGCATTAGTCAGGCATCACATTCTGATACCACATAAACAAACAGACTGACCGTCTCCCTCAAATCTACACAATAAACCAAATTAAGACAAAGAGCTAGCTGGGAAATAATTATTGGCCTAAATAGGATTTGGAGAACATTAGTTTTTTGTGTTTTGTTTGCGCTGTCATCAGTCCCTTTTACATTTACAATTGTAAATGAGACCACGTTTCAAGTCAAGTGTCACTGCATGTTAGTTTTCAGACTTTCATTTATTTATTTTTTTTAATTACCTATACTATACAAAACCAATATTTTGATATGAAAAACCCTGATATAAAATATTGCCTCGACCACCCTGCCCTACATACAGTATATTTATATTTGTGACAACAAGGCTACATGGAGAGAGACGCGTTTCTACTTTGACAGGAGACTTCATTTGAAATATATGAAAAAACACACTCACCTTGCGCAGTGAATTCACTGAGTCCTGGATATGCTTCTTATTTATCTCGTTCACTTCCCTTGAGACAGAGACAGAGAGAGAGAGAGACAGAGAGAGAGAGACTATTGATGGAGAGCAAGATACTGTCATATGACCATGGCTCAGTCACACTGCAAACCTTGCTTTCTGTCCTATTTTATATTTTTCCTAAGGCAAGATATTAGGAGACAGTTGGATGAATGATATAATAAATCATTAGATAAAATAGATAGAATAAAAACTGGTCTGAGGAAGGTGGAAGTGGAGTTGTTTACACAGGGAATTTACTCACGTCTCAGCCTTGTCTTTATCCCCCTTCTTGGCTTCAATAATGCTGTTCTGCCTTTTCCTATCTAAAATCTTCTGCAACTCCTTCTTCTCTCTGGTGAGATGGAAAGATGTTGAACACTGTTAAAGTTACACACATACACACTAACAGAGAAGAGTGTGTGTGTGTGTGAGAGAGAGAGAGAGAGAGAGAAGATAGATGGGGAGGAGATGTGGCTTACTTGTCACATATGTCCTTGAGTTTCTTGATCTGGGTTATCTGGCAATCCTCAGCGACTACTTTTAGTTTCTTAAACGACTGTGAAGGAGCGAGACAAACACGGTTCAGTGTCATTCAATTACATTCAGGGGTTTTTTTTGTTTTTTTTAACACCCTGTAGTTTAGTATTTTTAATTCACGTTTCGGATATATTTACAAAGAAAAATGGCTGACTTTTCATTTTATTCACATGATCAATAAGAACCAATTCTAAGCACTTCTAGTATACATGTGTAGCAGCATGGGGAATCTGTTAACATGATAAAACTTATATAGTATATATAAAATACTTATATAAATATATATATATAAAATAAAATTAAGTGGCTGGATTTACTCACTTAAACTACATACAAAAAATAAATCCATACATGTTTTGAGTGAAGTATCTTTTTAATTCTTTCTCTTGACACCTAAAATTTTGAAAATAATGTGCCATTGCAAAATGTCTAAAACTACAACAGTTTTTCTTACTCTGTGTGGGGAAAAAAAAGGAAATATACAATTAGAGATGTCTAGTGTAGTTTTTTTTTTGCTATGTAGGCGTGTTTCTGTGCATAAATGCACTTCCATTATTACATGTTGTCATGTTCCATTTTACAATTTAACAGAATACTCAAAATACATAAACTTGTTTAAATGAGAAATAATAAATGTTTACTTATATCAGATAGCGTTGCATTTTTTTCCTTTATGTAATTTTGCCTAAAGTTTGAAAAATATATCACATTTTGAGAGCCCTTCAATGATGACCTTCGACAATGCCAAGGGATTTCAGAAAAGGATCCGAGTTACGCAACATGGCATTTTTTTTGGATACGTCAAAGTTAAAGCCCTTTTTGTTTTGTATTACTACCCCAATTTATTTATTTATTTATATATATTTAAAAAATTAATTAAGAATGACTTGTCATTTGGTAACATCATGCCTGTAAAAGGTTAAAGATTCGCTACTGCAGTGCAGGAACAGCACAGACCCACCATCCCTCAAGGTACACGGAACACGTGCATCAAGACTGTTCTCTGTACTCCTCCACAAGTGGTGGAATAAACTTTGCCTGGCTGTCTGAATAACTGAGTTACTGGGTGTCTTCAAAATGAAGACTAGATACCCATGTCTTCGCCAAGCACTTAAATTAGCACTTAGTTATTCTAATTTTTAAAAATCCCATGACTAATTTGTTTTCTAGTCTTAGTCACTGACCTAGTGTACTATTAGAGTAGAGACGGCAAAGCACTTGTGAGAGAGTGTGTGTGTGTGTGTTTGTGGTACCTCTTCAAGATGAGCATATTTCTTTTCTCTTTCCAGCTGGTGTTGTTTCTTTCGCAGTTCAAGTAGCTCCTGCATCTGCCACTCTCTCAGTTGCACGGTCTGCTTTTCCAGCTCCACCTCCAGAGCACTCAGCTCAGTCCTCACAGACTCCTCAGGCTCACTGGCAACACACAAACATACACAGTAAATAATGCATGAAGTATATACAGTGAAACCGCTTCCATGTTCTTTATTTCCCCCGTACTTTTTCTTCACGCTGAGTCGCAGCTTTTTCTCCACTTGACTCTTGCGTCTCTGCATGTCCAAGTTCAGCTGGTTGCATCTCATCTTCTGTTCCTTACTGAGGGCCCACACCTAACACACACAGACAATACATATATACAATGTGGTTGGACTTTAAAATTGGCAGAACACTTTTTTTTTTTTACTGTTCCTAATATTTATAAGTTATAAAGTAAAAAAAAAGAAAAGAAAAAGAAAAGAAAAAAAGCAGATTGTTTAAGTCCACATGTTCTACTTTTAGTCTCATGTCTATCAAAACACCAGTTGGCAGTTTTCCAGCTAAATGAACATTGTGTCCTGACATAGGAAAATTGTGTGTGTACCTTTTTGAGGTGCTTCTTGCGGAGCTCTTTGAGTTCTTTGCACTGTTTCTTCAACAACTTCACGTAGGACTTCTGCTGCTTCAGCTCTTCAATGGACTGAGGCTCTACCACTGTAAGACAAACGCACACATGCATATTGAGAGAAATTTGGCCTGGTTCAGCGCTCCAAGTTTGATGAGGGGGATGGTGATGATGATGATGATGATGGTGCCATACCTGTTAATATATTGAGGACCAAGTCTTCTTTCTGGGCTAAAGTATTACACACAGTGAGAAGCAGGTCACTCAGTATACAAGCATGAGGGGAGATGGTATGTCATGTCAGACACACCCACATATACACGTACACACACACTTCACGAAACATGGATTCATCTTAAAATATGTGATAGCAAATGAACAGGAGCCAAGAGTTTCAATGTTACTTTATTGTTTTTTTTTTTTTTTTTTTTTTTACCTGGAGCAGTCAATACTTCAGCCACTGCAGGTGGGAGGGGCGCTGGAGGCAAAATGAACGTGCACTCAACATTAGGTGCAATGCTGAAATCCGGTTTCTCTCCTTCATCTGGCTTCACGTGGACTCGCTGCAAGAAAACACACACACACACACACACGCACAGCAGATTAGACAGAGGACATGTTTCAATATTGGTTGATATTATAATAATTTTAATCAAATATTACCACACACCTTATTGACCTCGTTGTTGTCCTCAATGAGCACGGCCAGCTGCCTCTCTCTCTGATCCAGCACATGCTTGATTGGATTGGTCAGAGCCTCGGCATACTCTAAACACACACAATAATAAGAACGAGACCGTTTGTGTTATTCTGTACTCCACTGCATTGAATTTGAGAAGAACAATAATTTGCACAACTCCACTATAATAAAGCTCCTACATCCACAAGGTTATGAACTAAGACAAGATGCGGTTCCAGAACATTTATTTTCCTGTGAATGCACCTGCTGCAAACCTTCAAGATATATCACAAAATCCCTTATAAAACATTTACCAATATGTAGCAATATATGTGAATTTCTCCATGTATTCATTCAATACATATACCATAATTTTCGGACTATTGAGCGCACCCACTAATTTTAAAAAGCAAAAAAAAAAAATTGTACATATATAGGACACACCTGTCTATAAGCCGCAGGTGTCCATGTTGTAACATGAGATATTGACACAAAGATTTTTTTAACTTTTAATTAAATACGTACCGTAAATGCTTTTTTCCCCGAACAGTGCCTGTAACACGGCTGGTTAAATTTTTTTTAAAATACAGTTGCCTATCAGGCAAAGTCATTGATTGCTATCTTGATCTTCCTCCTGCGCACTAAAACCACTATCTTCTTCAGTCGTCTTCTTCAGTGTCGGAATTGAACAGCCTCCGAATTACCGGTACTTCGTCACACACCACCTCTGAAAGCTTCTGTCATCTTTTTGCATAGAGTCAGTTCTTCACGCTACTGTCTCCACCGTCTCACCATCGATTCATTGATGCCAAGCTTACATGCAGAAGCTCTATTTCCTTCTTCGACAGCCAGATCGATCGCCTTTAACTTGAAAGCGGCATCATAAGCATTTCTTTTTAGTGTGAGTGCATTTGATTTAATTCGAATAGTTTCATTGGTCCACTGTGACCTGTTCGGTAATTTCATTGGTCTGATGTGACAAGGCTAAATGTTTTGCCGGTGTACAAGACGGGACTGGGGGCGGATGTAGGTGCAGATCTAAGTCTTTATTAAACACGTAACTCAATAAACAAAGAAAACTCGGTCTTCACCAGAAAACGAGAAACTGGAATCGTGGCATAAAACAAGATCATGAATCAAGGCATGGAAACAAACGATACAAACGACATCACCTATCTAACCTTTACCAACTATAATACTGAGCGAAGTGCTCAGTAACCGAGGGGTGTAAACAGTAAACATAATCAAACCAAACCATGGACACCTGGGGCACATTAAAGACACTTCAACTAAACTAAATGCTCAAGCAGGAAGCAAGCGTACCAAAACAAAGTCACGTGACCAGTCAGGAGCCGTGCCACAGTGCCCTCTGCTGGCCGTGGTGTAACATGAAGCTCGTTAGCCCGTAAAAATCCGTAAATTAGCCCCATCATTATTTAAGCCGCAGTGTACAAAGCGTGTGAAAAAAGTAGCGGCTTACAGTCCGGAAATTACGGTACATGTTTTGAAACTCTTTATATTCAAGCCTGTGCATGAATAAATGAAAATCCTGCGTAATCAAATGCATTGCAGTATAAAACAGCCGCTATGATTTACATATATTACACGACATTATCATCGGATTGAACACATTTATAGGATTTAACACTATAAAATAACCTGAAATGTCAAACAAAAATGATTTTTATATTACAATTTTAGATTAGAATGTTATAAATATTAAAATGTAATAGAACAGTATTGCTTTCAAAAAAATTGTTGAATACTATGATCCATTTACTCACCCATACAAGAAAAGTGGTAATTAAATGTTTCTGCATAACAACAAACAAACTAAAGAGCAGTAAACAGTAATAAATTGAACAACGTCAATATTTGGTGTGATGACCCTTTGGTTTAAAAATAAAAATTAGTAACCACAGGTACAATTAGTGCAGTTTTATAAGGAAATTAGCTTTATTTTTAGTTTTGCTAAATTTTATTTTACTAAGTTTTTATTTATTTATTAAGAAATTTCCAGCAGCCTTCGTTGTGTTTTTTTTTATCTGAAAAGTGTCTCTTACATAATATGCTGCGTTCTTTACTGACATACAAACATTTTTCTATAACATTTAATTATTTTGCTGAAAAACTAATGTTTGGGAATCTAAAATGTTTTTGTACTGACTCGACAATGTAGAAGTCATAAAATACAATTCATTAATAAAGTTTGTACTTAAAACAAAAAAAAGAGAGACTTTTGCACAGTACAGTACTGTATAAGTATTCTTATACCATATGAGACATTTTAAATAAGCTACATACAAGTTAGAGAAACAGATATGTATCTTCAGTAAAAATGGCTTGGAAAATGTAGATGACGTTTCCTGCTGGTGCTCATGGGATATGGGGTAAATGGTGTGCTGTCTCACCTTGGTGCTCATTGGGAATATAGTCCTGAACTTCAGTGTATACAAAGAGAGAGGCTAGCAGGAGTGGCTGATTGAGCTCATTCTTCAGATTAATGTAATGGTATCCTGTAACACACACACAAGCACAGTACACAAAACTTCACTGAAAAATCACAAAATATGGCCACAGTTAAGCATGTATATGTGTGTTTTTTTAGAGTAGAATGGATTACATGCCGTGAAAATACTCATTAACTTCTGCAAAGAAAACACTTTCCAGTTAAATGTCAATTTTTAAGCTCAAGACAATGTTTCCCCTCCAGGTGTTATTAATGCCTGGACTACAGGAAGTTGAAGAAGATATTAGAGGCATGTGGGCATGTTACAGTTGGTTTCACTCACTGCCAAATCTTTGAAAGACTGGCTTCAGGCACGTATTTGTCGCAAACCTAGCACTAACCTGAACGTAAAGCCACCACTGGTAAGATCCGATGGCCTACGAACTTCCCATTCTCTTCAAAGACAGCTACTCTTAGTGATGCTAGTGTGGGCAACACCACCTACAGACAGAGAGAGAGACAGAGAGAGAGAGAGAGAGAGAGAGAGAGAGAGAGAGGAGACCATGAGAGAGAGAGGGAGAAAGAGAGAGAGAGGGAGACAGACAGAGAGAGAGAGAGAGAGAGAGAGAGAGAGAGAGAGAGAGAGAGAGAGATTAGATAATGTAGATTTTAACCTTCTACTGTAAAGGATCATACATTCTAGTGTAAAATTAATGTTGACTTTGGACAACATGGACAAAATCTAGCATTATGATTATATTGCTGTTTTAGAGCTTGGTTATGGAAAAAGGATTTGTTTGTTGCAGAATATGAAGGCTTCCTGATGGATTCGTCACTGCTCAGGACACTCATAACAACCTATGCAAATTTTAGAAACCTACATATTGAAGACTTGCATGATTTGCAGTAATATAAACACCAACATTAACAAGGACATGTAACAAATGATATCTTGTACTGCTCTAATCCATAAGATGTAAACATATGTACAATATCTGCACAGTAGTGACCTTAATAAAGACAAAAGGCTCTTCCTCCCAGACTGGGTCCATCGAGTTGTTATTAGAGGTTTTGGTGCGGTACTTCCTCTTGGTGTCAGTAGGCAGTCCAAACATGTCCACCTCAACATACACACCCACCTTCTTATCAGTCAGAAACTGACCGGACATAATCTAAATGTGAGAGACATCAAATACGTATACAAATCAGCACAAACATATAGTGACTCGGCATAATATTTGATGAACTACATAAATACAACACACACAGTACACTACCTTGATCTTAACAGTGTTAGCCACGATGCCATCCACTATGTTCTCAGTGAAGGGGTCAAAGTGTTTGTCTGCGCGCCTCATGAACTCAGGCTTGAGCAGGTAGCCACTGCCGCCGTTATACTCGAACACACCCATGTTCAGCTGCATAGGCAGATCTGACGCAAACACACAAAAGACGCTTCAAATAACAGTGTGTTTATCTTAATTCATAAGCTTGAACTTTGTGGCTTTTTAAATGCAAAGCACTTTACAAACCCTGGAACTAGCTAACAAACTAACAAAGATTCTAACTAACAAGCAAACCCATCCATCTGTTTTCTGTACCACTTCTCCTACACAGGGTCACGGGGAGCCTGGAGTCTCGGGGGACACCCTGGATGAGGTGCCTAGGAGAGATGGGGTACTCGGTCCCGGACTTGGACTCGAGTCCTATTATGAACAAACTCGGACATGTCACGTGCACTCAGGTAAATTTGCACTCGAACTTGACAGGGACTCGCACGTTTTTCCGAGTACAGTCGAGTTCGCGTTATGCGTAACATGAAAAGAAAGATAAAAAAATAAATAACAGCATAAACAGACATCCCACCTCTCGCGGAAGTTCCGGGAGTTTCCCGTATACCGATAGCAGCTCTCTGGCGGCCGCAAATTATACACAATATCCTGGAAATCGATTTGTTTGGGAGCGAGCGAGAGACCAATAGGAGCAGTGGGTGAGTGATGAGAGCGAGAGAGTGACAGAGACAGTATCCTGATTGGTCTCTCTTTCTGCTAGCTAGACCTATCAGTTTTCTCATTGGGCGGGCTTTAAAGTCGACCTCTTTCTCTCTCTCCCTCTCTTCAGTTCATCTATCAGTTCAGTATCACTGTAGTGTTATGCAAAAATGAAAAAATTCTTTCTTCACTTCACTCCAGACTACACTCAAGTGTACCCCTGCTTCATAGGGGTCAGAAATAAGAATCAGAAAAAGCATTCAATAATGTGGCTGAAATATGTTGGCTTTAATTAAATATAGTGGTGCATTAACTGAATTGTACAGACTAAAACCCTCTCACTGACGCACACAAAGAAAAACTAGACTTCTAACACCTTCCTCTTACAGAACATCTTCAACTTGTTACATACGAGTGTACAAGTGTGTGATGTCCAGGTCCACGGGGTGCTTTACACAGATAGAGAGGGATCACGTCGATTACTCACCGAGAGTCTGGAAGTTTAGCGCCACCATCTGGCAGCCTACATTCCAGAAAAGCTGAGGCATGTAGTTACTGGAGTCCACACGTGTGCCTTTGGGATAGATCCGACTCAACTGCTTCTTATTGTATCTGAACACACACACGGCTCAGGAAAACCAAAACCACACGCACACAGTGACATGATGTCATGCACAAACAATGATCAAACACGATACATTAGCTGGGTATGAGTAAATATACTCGTAACCCAAACGGAAAGGATACTCCACAAATTCAATGGGGGAATTCTTCAGTGTGTCCATGCCTTTGGTCTCCACAAAGGATGACATTTCAAAATACTTGTTCCTTTCTAACCACATAAAAAATGACAAATAAATAAGTGTCATCAATAACAGTACAATAAATACTACACCATAGAGGAACTCTGGCAAGAAAGCACACACATTTATCAGGCTACAATCAAGAATTAAGAACAAAAGCACACGCGCGTCAATACTCACTGGTTGCCGCTTCGAAGGATTTGAATTTGACTGGTTCGATGTAGTTGACCAGTGTGGACATCTCTTCTGTAGCATTGACTTCACTGTATGCTGTTCCCTGTAGGACCGAAGAAGAAGGAGAATAAGAAGAAGAAGAAGAAGAAGAAGGAGGAGGAGAAGAAGAAAAGAGCAAACTGAGTGTGAATGATCCCAATGAATCAATTAGAATTCCACTTGATGCATCTGCCTCAATATTAACCCTTGTGTTCATCACTGAGCAATGTTACTACTACAGGGAGAAAAGAACCCAAAACATTAATGTAGTAATAGAAATGTGACTTTTAAACATGATTAAAAAAATGTCTGTTAGAGAAATTGAGTTATATTTAGCATTGGGAATGTGAAATGGGCCATTTGGACGCAAAGATAAACATTTAAAGAAAATAATAATAATAATACATGTTAAATAAAAAAAGTTTCATGGCTGAAATGTTAAAAAAAAAATTAACTACATAAAAATAAACATGCTTAACACTTCAGTGCCTAAAAAATGTGTTTTAGTGAACTGGACTGAATCAAATCATTACTAATTACGATCTTCTAATAAAGGCTAAGAGAAGCAGAGGAATGCAGACAGAGAAGGAAAAGAAAAAGGAGAGCGAGAGAGAAGGCGAGAGAGCAGGAGAGAGATGGGGAGAGAAAGAGAGAAGGGGAGAGAAGAGAGAAGGGGAGAGAGAGAGAAGGCGAGAGAGCAGGAGAGAGATGGGGAGAGAAAGAGAAGGGGAGAGAAAGAGAGAAGGGGAGAGAGCGAGAGAGAGATGGGAGAAAGAGAGAAGGGGAGAGAGCGAGAGAGATGGGGGAGAAGAGAGAAGGGGAGAGAGCGAGAGAGAGATGGGGAGAAAGAGAGAAGGGGAGAGAGAAGGGGAGTGGGAGAGGGAGAGAGAGAGAGAGAGAGAGAGAGAGAGAGAGAGAGAGAGAGAGAGAGAAAGTGAGAGGGAGAGAGAGAAAGTGTTAAGCGAGCTGATTTACCTCATCTGAATGGTGCTTTTTGGGGTCTGCCACTGGCTCTTCCTCATCCTCGTCATCACTATCTCCATCGCCCCGATCTTCACCACAATAAGTAAACCATCATTAAAAAAAACACATAAAAACACTATAAACAATGCATGCACAGCATAACGACACCACCCTGACATTAGTCTACACAGTGACTGGTGGAGACTACATGTCAATCAAGTCCCAACCCACCAATTGACTTCCGCATGTCAATGTCTTTGCTCATCCTCTCTGCAAGCTTCTCACCCCCATTGGACATGATCTGGCTTGTCTCCACTTCAGGCAATGGAGCATCTAAACACAAATCTTATTATGCATGGATATGAAATGGATATATGACACAATCAGACAGAAAATGGGATTTATGAATAACAACCATTTCTGTAAATGAATTTTACATGGAAGCTTCTGACAGCAAACATGGAAATGGAATCAATAAAAGATTTGGACAGCGTATGGCTGAACAGCACAGAGATGATCACAATGCACAATGATCTGGATGCATCTTTCTGAGTGAGGGTGAATCGTGAGATGTGAGAAGGAGAACTTTAACGTAATGTATTATCGCCCGAGTGCGTGTGCTCACCGTTAAGAGACGAGCCCTGCTCGTCTGCTCCCTCCTTGCGTCTGACGCTGCCTCCGTTAGTTGTGCGGTAGTGATGTTTTTTCTTGTTCTTTATCAGGATTTTCCCCAACAGCTCCTGAGGACTAGGCAGCGGCTGACCTGGGACCAGCTGTAACCACATGCAAACCACATGCCAAACATCTTTATTACACTAGCCATGCTGAAAATTGATGCACAATCAGCAAAGGACATAAATCTGCAAGGAACGCTGATCCGCAATCAACACTACAATGAACATTTCCTCATATCGTACTAACTATTAGGGCAACATCGTGAGCAATGAGCAATAGAGGGGTAATAACATTCAATCTAATGACATTCAGCAGAATCATTACAGACCTGTAGAAGCAATGACAAAATGTTACTGCAACCAAAAATGCATGACTCGGGCTGGAAAGTTGCCCTGCCTTTCACCTGTCACTCACCGGGTATTTCTCTAAAGGATCGATGAGCAACGCGTCACCGAATATGGAACGACAGTATTCCGCCATCTTAGCCTGCTGCCGTGCGCTGATAATAAAGAAATCAGAGGGGCAGAGAAGTTAAAATGAACTATGCTTGGTAGAAGCTTCGACAATAAAGTGTATGACAGGTAGAGCGATAAATTATTCAGTGTGACCATGTGACATAAAACACAATGGGGTGTGCAGATATCAGAAATTCATCAACGGCCACCCGAAGTCATGCAACATATCCTGACTAGAGATCGACTGATAATCGGTTTTCCCAATATTTAACCATTTTTCCATAATCGGATATCGGTTTTGTAATATCTAATCCGCCGATAAATTGCGCCATCTTGTGGCCGTTTTTGAAAATTGCGCACACGACCGCCATTGCAGCACTGTATCTGAGGAGGGACGGGTCAACGGTGTGCACAGGTAAAGTGTACATGCTTTGCTTTAATTAATCAACTTTATTTAACAGAACAGCACATTAATGCACAAATCAGATGTGTTACATAAATGATTGATATGTAGTTAAGCAGCTTGGCGCTAAGAAATAGAGACAAACTCACAGAGTCGTGCAATCTGTTTACCTCATTGAAGCTTTTTTTTTTTTTTTTTTTTTTTTTACACTCGTTCAGATCCCACTATTTATTGCTGAATAAATAAAAGAGTTTTTTGTTTGTTTTGTATGCAAGGAGGAAGTGAAATTCACAAAATTGTTCTGAATAAAACAGTTCAGTTTCAGTGGTGGTATCATCATTGTGTCCAAACCAGAAGTAAAACAATAAATAAATATCAGTTCTGCATATCGGTCATCGGGCACATAAACATGGTAATAATCAGTACTGGTTATTTTAAAAATCACTATCGGTCGATCTCTGAACCTGACACAATTATTTCATTTATTAAACAATGACACATCAGAGTGTTTTTTTTTTTGTTGTTGTTTTTTTAAACAAATCTAACGTTGTGGAAAGTTCATAAGACAAGTTACTTCATGTTATCACTTACATTATAGCAGCTATAATCAGTTGTTCCCTCATCAGCCCCTCTTTTTTCTCGCTTATGAAATTAATCAGACAAAAATAAAACGCAGCTTTTCATCTTACAAAGAAACAGCAACGTGCAAAATGCGCCATCTTGAAGACTTTGGCATGGTGGAAAAGTTTCTAACGGTTACAGTGCTGACACTGGAGACTCCTTCCATAAATGTGAAATAAATGTGGAAACCTTGTCCATATCAATGATTAGACCTCAAATACAGCACGTTCTGTAATCTGTTTAAAAGTGATAGATTAAGATCATGTGAATTAGCTGTTGCTACAGAAACAATAAGGTATTAGAAGGAGTGCGAAACCTTTTCACCAATCAGAACTGAGAGCTCAAAACCATGGTGGTATAAGACAATATAATATCAATTTCATAATAATAATCAATGCTACTTTAAAATTATTATTATTATTTTTTTTAATAAATATCAAGTCTGGATGTTTCTGTAATTATTACACTCTCACACGAACATACTGTAGAGTCTGAGAGGTACACTTACGAGTCGACATGATTCTCAAAGGACAGGATGAGGGGGTAAGGAGAGGTCTTAAAGGCACTCTCAGCAATGGCTTCAATCACCTCCTGCAGAGAAAGACAGAGTAGAAAGTAAATACAAATAAGTAAATATGGGACACTGATGAAGAGAGATGAACAGAATGACTCGGGCAGATGGCTGCACCTTGAAGGGGATTTCGGTTGTCATGGTGAAGCCGTGTGTAATAATGGGCTCCTCATCAGGTGGACGACCTTTCCAGCAGTCCAGCTCGATACAGCGGCACCCGGTGAGCAAAACCTGTCTGTACATCTCCACTGAGGACAGACCTGTTAACTGACCCACTGCGCGCACACACACACACACACACACACACACACATTATAATAAATGTAACATATCACCGTTTGAAGGATAACTGGGTAGAAACTCGCCACTGCAGCTTCACTGAGTTCTGTTATAACTCTCGTTGCATATTAAAACTAATCATACTGTAATTCATGCATTCCTACCAAGAAAACAGTTTTGTTTTTTTCCACAGAAAGTGCATAACTGGTTCACAAATAAAAGGAAAACAATGGCTATTTTGCAGAAACAATAATTAAAGAAAAGGAATTAAAACAGTTATAAGGACATCCAGTTCAGGGTGTCCCAAAAAAGTCTCTATACTCAGGGGGAGATGAATATCTTTTAGCTAAATGTCTTCCAACCTTTTTCATACTATATATATATATAAATGGTTCTCATGGCTGGATCAGGAAGCTGTCGCTAGTTATCGATGGACTTTAACAGGAGACACGGTAAACACATCACACACGACACGGTTGCCAAACATACTAACAAACTCAATAAGACTGGAAATTTTACGGACCGACCGAGAAGTAGACATCCACCAATATGAAGGCACAACCAACGTGGTGCTGGCAAACACAGTCCCCTATGTATGGAGACTTTTGGGACCCCCTTGTACAATTCTCTGAGGAAACGTCTGAGAAATATCCAAGAATCCCATTTGAGTTTTCCCACACTGGAGCCATGTCCTCAAAGCAGCGCACTAGGTCAGAGTGCAAACGTTGTTCCCGAGCGGCTAGAGCTCTTTGTGGATTTTTGATGTTTGTAGGGAATCGTGAGTATGACGGTATTTCAGATTTACAAACCTGTGAGGTAGGTGTTGTGCGAAGAGTTGATAAAATAATGAGACAGTGGCTGGGTCATATCGTCCATGATGTCGAACCTCTCGGAGGGAACCACTGCGTTTTCCTCTCCTCCCAGATATTTACTGAAACTCATTAGAGAGATCTGGTCTACACACACACACACACACACACACACACACACACACACACACACTCATATTTACCATCAATTATCTCATTATTTTCCTCCCACTGTAACTCCTATCGTTTGTATGTGTATGTGTGTTTACCTCTTTCTAGCTGGCGGGCCTCGTATTTTTCCATGAGCTGTCGTACCTGCTCTCGCTTGAGCGGTGGGTAAAGCACCTCGTTCAGTCGCGAATCCCTTTGCTTACTGTTGATGAAGTCCAACATCTGATCCAGGGATAGAAAGGGCTTCCCTTTAGAGCCACTGTGCACACACACAAACACACGCACACACACACACACACACACTTGATTAGGCTCAAGGTCAACACGATGCAATAAATTTGACTTCATTTAATCATTGCATTGTTTTCTCTGGTTGTGTAACTGCACTGCCAGCACACGTGTGCAGTACGTGCATTGTAAAGTGAATCAATATCAGGACATCCATGTGCTGAGACATATAAGGACACTACCACAGTTTATGTCACAGACATGAGATTAAAAAAAAATGTGTCAGATGTGAATTGACTTTGGGAGAAAACACACGAGAGTGTCGTACTAAAGTGGTTCTTATGTAGTTTTATCAAATCTTCCGACACTAGAGCAATGCAGTGAAATGTTTTGTGGTACTAATGCACCGTCTGAACCACACAACTACTTAAACGCAAACAGTTCCCTCTGAAAAAATAGTCCCATCTCTAAAATGACAAACTCTACAGATAAAAAGCTTAGTTTAAAAACGTATGAAAAGTATACTACGTTTATGCCAACGCACAGTTAAATTGCTGCATCGGACTGTTCAGAAGTTATTAAGTAAATTTCTTATTACGGTTCAGCTCTGACAATAGTACAGGCACCAATTCAAATCACAGCTTTATATTAACTCTTAAATTATATTAATTATTAATTCATTATTAAATTATATTCATATATTTATATGTAAATGGCGCACTTATGCAGCGCTTTTATCCAAAGCGCTTTACACTGTGTCTCATTCACCCATTCACACACACACCATTGGTAGCAGAGCTGCCATGCAAGGCGCTAACTTGCCATCGGGAGCAACTTGGGGTTCAGTGTCTTGCCCAAGGACACTTCGGTATGTGGAGTCACGTGGGCCGAGAATCAAACCACCAACCCTACGATTAGTGGACAATCTGTCCTACCACCTGAACCACAGCCGCCAATATGTGCTCCTTAGAATATCGTAGCGTTTCTATAACAACTAATAATTCACAGGGGCATGTATGGTGGCCAATAAAAAGATTAAAAAACATGCTGAAATTTAACACAGAGGAAAAAAGTATTAATTAGTTGATATGGTGGGGTTTTCTGTAAGGAGACATTTATTTAAGATATATGGAAGGACTCTTCAGTGTCAGTGCTGTCATAGGGGAGTCTTTATAACAGAGGACGTCGCGGTTCCTCAGCAACATAACAAGCTGTGTTTTTTCTTATTAACGTCAAGAGACAGAAAAAAGGAGGCTGGTGAGGGAAGACTTTTAAAGCTACAGTCTCATGCAAAAGTACTGAAACAACAAGTCCAATTCATTTGTTTTTGCTATACATTGAAAACATTTGTGTTTGTGATTAAAAAAAATAAATACGAGATGATAGATCAGAATTTCAGCGTCCGTTTCCTGATATCTACATCTAGATGTGTTAAACAACATGCCACCTTTAGTGGCAGAGCATCCGATCTTTATGTAAGCAGGTAGTCTTAAAGTAATCATCGATTTCCCCTCTTTTCTTAGCTTCAAAATGACTCGCTTTGCTCCCATAGACAGCTCTCTAGTCTTCATGTTGGTTGATCCTTTTTAACAACAAATGCAGAATTCACAGGTGAAGTCCAGGTCTTAATCCAAGAATAGACATTCAGAGCTATTAACTGTTCAACCAATTAATCAAACAACACAGGACAATCCATCTAACACGACCCACTTGGGCAACAAGAAACATCCTTCAGTCGTGTTCCAATATTTTTGATCACTTGAAAAAAATGGATGGGTTCAAACAAAAAGGTGCCATGTTCCAAGTTGTTTAACATGCCTAAATGTAACCATCAGGAAATAAAAGCTGAAATTCTGATCGATCATCCCATATTCATCTTTTGATCTCAAACCCAAATGTCTTCAATTTATTGACAAAAAAATACCCAAGAAAAAACTTTTTTATATATCACAATTGATAACAGAAAGTAGATATTCCACAACATGAATTTTAACCGCAAACTAATTTTAAAAATGTGATGTGCTACACTATAGTGATTTCGTGATAGTGATTAGGTGATTTCTGATTCATATAAAAAGTGTTCTATGTACTGTAATAGAAAAATAAACATCTTCAGGGATATGATCCACACCACTCGGTCACTGACTATTTTGCCACAGCAGCATGTTCCACTGTTTAATTCCTTCCTTATTAACTTCCCCAGTCCAAGAGAATGTGTTGACGTTCTTGTGTGTGGTATTCACACATAATGTATGCTAGACGTGGTATACATCACTTAAAACGATCCCATTTAACATGTCACTACAGCTTACAATTAATAAATAAAATCTGAATCAAATGAGCGGAATATTCTCATCCTCTGTCCATCACTCACAGCTGCACGAAGATGCGGTCGATCTCGGGCCTCACAGACAGGTTGTTCACGAAGCTCTGGAACTTTTCCCAGGTGAACTCCTCCAGCTTGATCCCGTCTGCCTGAGGGAGGCAAAGCAAATAGCTTTTAAACGCTTTGATGGTGTAGAAAAGACTTGTACTTATACACTAATGCGGTCAGTGGATAAGCTCCAGTTTTGCAGTGGTCTAAATACCAAAAAAAATAAAATAAATTGATAAACAAAAAATCACTTGATTCATCTGGTCTGAGTGTTTTCACAGGGCAACATCTAATCTTTAAAAGGACAGGGGTTACCAGATTTCCATGAGGGCAATAATAACTTCCATAGTAATAGTCAATTCCTATGCCAGACTTCATTTGAACATTGAGGCTGTGTTCTTATACTAGCCATCACATATAGTAGCATGTAGCAACTGGAATTTTTAGGTTATTAACATCTCATGTCAAACATTTTGCACTAAACGGAAGGTCATTGTGCTGTACTTTCTGTAACTGACAAGCACCAGAGCAGCCAAAATGGCCGAGCAAAATGTTTTGCTACCAATTTACGACTGTAGTGTAGCGACATTCTATCTTGGTGCGTCAGCTATTTAAAAATATTCAGCAGCAGTCTCGACCCTAGACAACTCCGCCCTTTTTCTTAATCTACAAAAAGTGTCACACTTCATTATGTCATTTTGGCATTCTAGTATATCATCCAGCTATTACTAACAGAACACATTTGTCTGAGGTGCCCTGTGTGAATACCCTACTAGTACACAAAGAACAGCATTTGAGACTCAGCTTGATATTAATCCCTACACCAGGACTGTCCAATTAGCTGACGTGTGAGGCTGGAGCTTTTCATTCCAACCAAGCAGAAGAAAACTCTCAGACAAAAATAGACCAATGAATCAGGGTGGCATGAAAAACAAAAAGAGGCCCCACAAGATACGTTTTGACACCCCTGCCCAATAATTTCACCACACTATGATTTGAAATTTGGATGTGCACCAGCTGAGGGCAGTGTGCTACATCTTAACGGCTTGCAGTAACCAGCGGCCGCCTGGACAATCTGAAACGAACCCCCTTGTTTTGTTCATTTTATTGCCCCAGGTCACACTGAACAATTTGTGAACAAATCATCAGTTTCAAAAGAAAACATTCCTGTTTTTTCTGTAATCTTATACCAAAATGATTTCTTCCCCAACTCTACACGTCATCATTTAGTGGTGATTAGTGGGGCAGTGGTGGCTTGACGGGGGCAGTGGTGGCTTGACTGGGGTAGTTGTGGCTTGACTGGGGTAGTGCTGGCTTGATGGTTAAGGCTCTGGGTTACTGATTGGAAGGTCAAGGGTTCAAGCCCCCAGCACTGCCAAGCTGCTACTATTGTTTCCTTGTACGGCTCCAGGGGCTGACCAGGGGCTGACCCTGTGCTCTGACCCCAACCTCCTAACATGCTGGGATATGTGAAGAAAAAATTATTTCCCTGTGCTATAATGTATATGTGACCAATAAAGTATCATTACAATTTACTCTATCGCTATGCAGGTGGGAATATAATATAATCCAATATCATTCCTCATCATAAACCTCACGCTCCCTCCACCCCAGTGAACACTGAGCATACAGAAAATACAGAAACGGTTTCATTTGGAAATACATCAGGATACAATAGGATGCAATCTCTACTGCTACTGAATTCACCGCTCTGGCAAGATAGAACTTTGGGCCATGTCAGTTACTTGGATGTATACAGTCACAAAATCATGCTTGTTTAGAGAAGCACACTGAAATCAGCCACACTGACACACACATAAGAAGGAAGTTATATAGTGCTAGGGGACTAGGGGAAAGACATGAGCACTACCTGCTTGAGGGATAAATGATGGATTAATGAGTGAATACCCTGTTAGCCATTGGGTTGAACTGCTCCAGCGCTGACTCCACTCGCTTCTTGTCAGAGAACAGCTTCAGAATACTGAGAAATAGAAAGAGAATGTAGGAGAACTCTGAGTATTATCATGAGCAACATTTGTTTATGCAATCCTGCATACACTTTGTTTTGAGATGCATGCACTACTCGGTTTCACACAGCAGAACTGAAAACAAAAGTACAGAGAGGAAGGAAAACCAAATTTATGAAACAAGATGTGGTGAAATTAAAACAGCTGTGTGCGTGTGTGTAAGCCCGTACTCACTTCTTTAGTGGGATCTTCCCATCCTGGGTGACCTGCAGTGTTAGCTTGGTGTATCTGTTGGAGAAGAATTTGATTTGAGAAAGTAATGCCAATTTTGAACCATTGCAATGTTTTGTATCAACTACCTTATCCATTATTACATTAAAATAAAAAATAATAATAAACAACAAGAAAAAAAATCCTAATGGGGTAATGTGTTCATGTGCCATTAGAATGATCATATTTACATTTATTTCCCACCTGAATGCTGGACATAACTATACCTTCAAGTCATAATTATGAATAGGAGCTTCAAAATATATACATTTCATATCACAATGCATTGAAGTTAAGTCAGAAGCATAAGAATGCAACTGTTATTGGAGCATCAAATCATAGCTCACGATTTCAGACTACTACTATCACTTAATGTTTTTATTTAATATCAGATCCCAAGATACTGGGGACAGAATGAGACAGCAGCCTATAGCTATTTCTCTTTGGCCTGGAGGAAGAGTGTAGCTTTGCAAGGTTGAATAAAGCGGAGCAAGAGAGCAGATGTGACAGAGGATGTGACAGATGTGTGTGTTACCCATGTACAGCACAATGTAAAACATCACGGGCTACACGCTGATCATGATAAGGACATGTTTACCCACACACACAAAATTTATTTGTGAGGACCTTACATTGACATATACAGTGGTGTGAAAAAGTGTTTGCCCCCTTCCTCATTTCCTGTTCCTTTGCATGTTTGTCACACTTAAGTGTTTCGGAACATCAAACCAATTTAAACAATAGTTAAGGACAACACAAGTAAACACAAAATGCAATTTGTAAATGAAGGTGTTTATTATTAAAGGTGAAAAAAATCCAAACCATCATGGCCTTGTGAAAAGTGATTGCCCCCTAAACCTAATAACTGGTTGGGCCACCCCTTAGCAGCAACAACTGCAACCAAGCGTTTGCGATAACGTGCAATGAGGGCTTTTACAGCGTCCTGGAGGAATTTTGGCCCACCCATCTTTGCAGAATTGTCCTAATTCAGTTACATTAGAGGGTTTTCGAGCATGAACGGCCTTTTTAAGGTCATACCACAACATCTCAATAGGATTCAGGTCAGGACTTTGGCTAGGCCACTCCAAAGTCTTCATTTTGTTTTTCTTCAGCCATGTCGGTGGTGGACTTGCTGGTGTGTTTAGGATCATTGTCCTGCTGCAGAACGCAAGTTCGTTTCAGCTTGAGTACCCCAACAGATGGTCGGACATTCTCCTTCAGGATCTCTTGTAGACAGCAGAATTCATAGTTCCTTTTATCAGCGGCAGTCTTCCAGGTCCTGAAGCAGCAAAACAGCCCCAGACCATCACACTACCACCACCATATTTTACTGTTGGTATAATGTTCTTTTATGAAATGCAGTGTTCCTTCTACGCCAGATATACTTGGACACACACCTTCCAAAGAGTTCCACTTTTGTCTCATCGGTCCACAGAATGTTGTCCCAAAAGTCTTGGGGATCATCAAGATGTGTTGTGGAGAAATTGAGACGAGCTTTGATGTTCTTTTTGCTCAGCAGTGGTTTTCTCCTTGGAACTCTGCCATGCAGGTCATTTTTGCCCAGTCTTTTCCTGATGGTGGAGGCATGAACGCTGACCTTAACTGAGGCAAGTGAGGCCTGCAGTTCTTTGACGTTGTTGTGGGGTCTTTGGTGACCTCTTGGATGAGTCGTCGCTGCGCTCTTGGGGTAATTTTGGGCGGCCGGCCACTCCTGGGAAGGTTCACCACTGTTCCATGTCTTCGCCATTTGTGGATAATGGCTCTCACTGTGGTTCGCTGGATTCCCAAAGCTTTGGAAATGGCTTTATAACCCTTTCAGAGTCATAGATCTCAATTACTTTCTTTCTCAATTGTTCCTGAATTTCTTTGGGTCTCGGCATGATGTGTAGCTTTTAAGGATCTTCTGGTGGACCTTACTGTGTCAAGCAGCTCCTATTTAAGTGATGCCTTGATTGTGAACAGGTGTGGCAATAATCAGGCCTGGGTGTGGCTAGAGAAATTGAACTCAGGTGTGGACAACCACAGTTATAGTATGTTTTAACAAGGGGGGCAATCACTTTTTCACACAGGGCCATGATGGTTTGGATTTTCTTTCACCTTTAATAATAAACTCCTTCATTTACAAATTGCATTTTGTGTTTACTTGTGTTGTCCTTGACTATTGTATAAATTGGTTTGATGTTCCGAAACACTTAAGTGTGACAAACATGCAAAGGAACAGGAAATGAGGAAGGGGGCAAACACTTTTTCACACCACTGTAGCTAATAAATGTACACAAAACAAACATATTCTTGTACTTGTACTACAGTGCCTTGCGAAAGTATTCAGCCCCCTTGAACTTTTCAACCTTTTGCCACATTTCAGGCTTCAAACATAAAGATATAAAATTTAAATTTTTTGTGAAGAATCACCAACAAGTGGGACACAATTGTGAAGTGGAACGTAATCTATTGGATATTTTAAACTTTTTTATCAAATAAAAAACTGAAAAGTGGTGCGTGCAAAATTATTCGGCCCCTTTACTTTCAGTGCAGCAAACTCACTCCAGAAGTTCAGGATCTCTGAATGATCCAATGTTGTCCTAAATGACTGATGGTGATAAATAGAATCCACCTGTGTGTAATCAAGTCTCTGTATAAATGCACCTGCTCTGTGATACTCTGTGATAGTTGGCTGCATCTCTGATCAGTCTTCTCCTTGTCTGAGCTGAAAGTTTAGAGGGACGGCCAGGTCTTGGTAGATTTGCAGTGGTCTGATACTCCTTCCATTTCAAAATGATCGCTTGCACAGTGCTCCTCGGGATGTTTAAAGCTTGGGAAATCTTTTTGTATCCAAATCCAGCTTTAAACTTCTCCACAACAGTATTACGGACCTGCCTGGTGTGTTCCTTGGTCTTCATGATGCTCTCTTCGCTTTCAACAGAACCCTGAGACTATCACAGAGCAGGTGCATTTATACAGAGACTTGATTACACACAGGTGGATTCTATTTATCACCATCAGTCATTTAGGACAACATTGGATCATTCAGAGATCCTCGCTGAACTTCTGGAGTGAGTTTACTGCACTGAAAGTAAAGGAGCTGAATAATTTTGCACGCACCACTTTTCAGTTTTTTATTTGATAAAAAAGTTTAAAATATCCAATACATTTCGTTCCACTTCACAATTGTGTCCCACTTGTTGGTGATTCTTCACAAAAAAAATTTATTTTATATCTTTATGTTTGAAGCCTGAAATGTGGCAAAAGGTTGAAAAGTTCAAGGGGGCCGAATACTTTCGCAAGGCACTGTATATATACAGTCAGTTATAATAATCAAAATTAAAAGGATTGAACACTTGAAATATATCAGTCTGTGTGTAATGAATGTATACATTATACTAGTTTCACTTTTTGAATGGAAATACTGAAATAAATCAACTTTTTGATGATGTTCTAATGATATGACCAGCACCTGTATGTATATGTATATATATATATATATATATATATATATATATATATATATATATATATATATATATATATATATATATATATATATATATATATATATACACACACATATATATGTGTGTGTGTGTGTGTGTGTGTGTGTGTGTGTTTTCATACCAGTTATCTGTCCTTGTATGATGATAATCATTTCTAATAAATTGTAAACAATAACAACTGCCTTTTAAGTTTATGCAAATCAGCAGCTCATTTACATACCTACATATGTTAAAAAAAACAAAAAACACTGGTGTACAGAGACATTCACACACACACCCAATACTCACGCCTTGAGTAAGAAGGTGTTGCGTGAGGCATTGTGGGACAGTATGTTTGTGGCAAGTTTAAACAGCTCTTCAGTCCACACCTGGAGATACAGTAAACACCCACACCCACACACACACACACACACACACACAATGAGTAAACAGAATAAACTAGTGTGAGAGAGATGTAAAGGGAAACTCCATTAATAATTACGTTTTCCTAAGAAAGCGTACGTTCTAGTCAAAAGAATCAATTTGATTAGTTCCTCTTCTGATTGGCTCTAATTTATTTAAATTATATTCGGACTGCTGTTTTTTCCTTTATATGTTTTATATCGTTATATATTGATGTTTTTGTTTTTACTTTAGCCACAAGCTATTTTAGCCTGCTTGTGTTTTGTCCCGCTTTAAGGACAGTGTCCTTGGGGATGAAAAAGGCCTTTGCATTTTTAATAAATGATTATTTATAGCTGACAGAGTTGCCGAGACACAGACATGACAGAGAAACAGTAGACAGCCATTGCAAAGACCCAGGTCGTGGTGCTGGGTGCAGACAGTCCTCTACACACACGCACACACACCGTCAGATTCTGGACCTCAGTGAAATAGACGTTCTTCATCCCTGGGTGCATGAGACACCGAACACATCCTGGAAGTCGTTACACCGCAGCCAGCATGGCTTCCTCTGCACAGTGATAAGAGTGGAAGGCCACTGTGTGGGTATAAATGTGCACGCATTTGTATGTGTGTTTGTGTCGGGGCTGACCTGTTTATGCTTAAGACTCACGTTCCTGCTCTAGTGAATCGTCCTACCTGGATGCCACTGACTTACACTTGCAAAGATCTGCTGTATAATCCTGAAGACCTGTGTTCTGTGCTAATCCCAGGACTCATAATCCTGAAGACCTGTGCCCTGTGCTAATCCCAGGACTCCTCACAATATCCTCATACTGAAGATACTTTCACCACGCTTAGCATTGTTTTAACGCTCCTCTTCTACAAATGGATACTGTAATGATCAACATCCCACTGTCCCACGTCACCAAGAAGAGCATCGGCTCCCTTTTCAGTCTGGTTCCTTTGAGTCTCATTAGGGATATAAATCTACATCCGGATTTCCATAAAGCTGCTTTGTGACAATATAATACCGTTCAAATGGAATTGAATTGGCAGAGCTAATGGGGTGGGGATATTTCTCTCTCATTGGATGGCTGTAAAGCCTGGCACAGGGCTTTGTGGGTCAGTCAAGGAGGTCTGATCTTGCGAACATAAGCACATCGTGCAGAAATGCCTGCCAATAAACCTTCCTAAGGAAACCGCACCGAACAGGCAAACACGACCTCAGAGTGGACGCTCAGTGAGGTTTCTCCAACTAGAATTTTCAAGTATATATTAGTATGTCAAGGAATGTACATACAATTATACATGCCTCTTATTTATTCTATTCCACAGACCTGAAAAAGCACACTAACACTGAGAAAGGTTCAAAACACTAAGGCTATAAAATGATACTCAAACATGCTCTCTTACACACACACACACACCATTAAAGCTATAAAACAGTAAATGCAAAAACACACTCTCTTACATACACAGTACCTTAGGTATCTTGGCAAACTTCCCCGTTCTGGTGTCTCTGATATGGCTGATGTCCACAATCTCGGTCTCCTGAGGAGAAATGAAAATAGAACGTTATAAAGCAACTGCATGAGCGTACTTTCGAACCATCTGCTGCTCTGAACTCTGGCTTTTTCCACAAGTCGCTTTTCACGGGAGACGGTGAAGACAAAGCGCTTAAGTCGAGCTTGTGTTAAAACACCGAACACTGTTGACAGATCGGCATGGCTAAGTGGAACGAAATAATCCTCGCTCAAATATGAAGCGAAAAAGCTCGACATTGAAAAGCGGAGGTGGGATTTTGTCACAGGATCTAAATGAGGACTTGTAGCAAGGGAAAAGGAGAGAAGACAAGAAGTTAATTTTGGATGAAATCTCAAATGTGATATGACAATAAGGTATGACATATTAATGAGCAATGATCGACCAGATATTAGGCCTGATTTCCCAGTCACAGCATGACCTGGAGACAGTGAGCTGGGCAAAGAACTCATGCAACCTTTGAAAAAGTCTTTCCTTTGACAATTTCATGAACTACAGGCTCATGATGAGGTCATTATGCATATAGCGCAGGAGTCTTCTAGTTCTCTACAGTCCCACACTGGAATGCCATCCCATCCAGACGTCACTGCAGGACTCTGCACGACATACAGAGACTCACAAAACACTGACCAATAATTAAAAAACGTTATGTGGTTTTAAGGGTTGCTCAATAATCCAGATTTCAGCCCAAGTACAGGGAGGATGTAGCGAAACGGTTTAAAAAAAAAAAAGAGCACTAATACGGCTGAGCTTGGGTGCTCTGTACACAAAACAGCTCATAGACGGGCCCGGTAAACAAAGCAGAACAGGACTGTAAATACTATCACTCATTCTCTGTTTTACAAGCCACGCTCTTTACCTCTTTCATCTTTTCAGCCTTTGTATTGTCCTTTCTCTCTTGACCTCCTCATCTTTTACATCAAACGTTCTTCTCTTTGTGTCGTCACCGCTTTAGTCTTTTCGATTTTCTCTTATTTGGCAACCTAACTCGCATTCTCTTGCTCTCTGAAATGATTAAGTTGTTGACTTGAATGTTCCCTCGAGTGTGTGTGTGAGACGGGTTAGAGGTTCCCGGTAGGAGTCTGGCACAGAGGGACATGGACACAAACGTTTCTCCTCAGGATGGTGTTATGGCAAGATACGGGACATTTTTTTCTGACAAGCTGAAACAAATGATGCAAAACATATGATAATCCAGTACTGCAACGTATACGAAGATCAAATATTAACAGTTGATAAGGATGACCAAAAAAAAAATGACAAATTGGATCTTAAGATAATCATGCAACCATATAAAAAGTGAACATCTGCTACATATGATAGTTTTATTTGACATAGCATATGCATCATTACATTTATTCACTTGGTAGACGTTTTTATCCAAAGTGACATATTTATCTTTGTGTGTTGGTTAGGTGTTCACGGAAGAGGTGGGTCTTTAGCAGTTTTTTGAAGATGGTGAGAGAGTCAGTGGATTGAGATTGGAAGTGCATTCCACCACTGAGGAACGGTTAGCGTGAAGGTTCTGGAAAGGGACCTTGCGCCACGCTGAGTGGGAACTATTAAACGTCGGTCGCTAATCGATCGCAGATTGCGAGAGGGAACGTAGGCCTTCAGGAGAGAGTTGAGGTAAGATGGTGCTGTTCCTGACAAGGTCTTGTAGGTGAGCATCAAGGCCTTGAACTTGATGCGGGCAGCTACAGGAAGCCAGTGGAGGGAGATGAAGAGGGGTGTGACAAGGGTTGTCTTGGGCTGGTTGAAGACAAGGCGCGCTGCAGCATTCTGAATCATCTGAAGGGGTTTGATGGAACTGGCTGGGAGGCCTGAAAGCAGTGAGTTGCATCAAACTGCATATGGCATATTTAACAAAATAATCAGCCCGTAGTTTTGCACCACATAAATGTATTTGAAGCTACAGTACCATAAGCAGTCATGATTTTTCTCAGTGTGATTTGGTGCAATTCATTCAACTTTTCTCTGGTAATTGCATTACATCCAGTTATGTGTAATTATTTCCCTCTTGGAGCTTGAGGAAACAATCAGCACAAATGTTTGAGTTATTAATGACACTTAGCGTGTAACTCTCTGCGGTGTGCATCTCCGAATGAAAACTACAATCGGGAACGTCATTTCATCTTGAGGACTTTTTCCCCCAAAGGCCTTGCTGTCACGTCCACGAACATCTCCAAAACCTCACCAAAGCGTGGACTTTTTTTAGGCGTACATTTTTTTGTCTAATCTAAATGAATTCATTTGGTTTGCCGATTCGGAACGAACGGTTTAAATTCCATGAACTGTTACTCAAATCTACAGTTACCAATAAGAACAAACTCTTGAAGATAACTAATTTAACAAGAAACATTATTGGTATTCCCACCCCCAATTTATCGGACTGTTCTTTCATATACGCTCCAGAAGGCACATCAAATTTTAAATGATCCAGAACACCCACTTTAGCAATATTTCAACCCCCATCCTTCTGGCCACAGTTATAGACTACTCATGTGCAGAAAGGCCAGCTATGGTAGGAGCTTTTTTCCTATGGCTATACGAGCGTTAAACACCTAGGTAATCAGCCACTGAGATGCCATCTTATGCTCTGGCATTCGTTGTATGATCCTAATGGTGTTGTTGTGTTTATGCTTTTCTACACACCCACGGTGGAAACAAATTTCCTCTTTGAAGACAAATAAAATGATCGATCTATCGATCTATCTATCTGTCTATCCAGAGCGACTTACATTGATCTCATTCATACATCTGAGCACTTGAGGCAGCAACAGTGGCAGTTTGGCAGTGCTGGGGTTTGAACTTCTGATCAGTAACCCAATGTCAAGTATTTTACTGTATTTGGATTTAGGATGTTTACTGTAAGTCAGAGCAGAATCAAGATTAGGAACAAATTATAAACAGATTACTAGGCTAGATGTAAATCGAAAGTGATGATACCCACAATAACTCAGAAAGGCATGTTATGATTTTATAAACATGTTGGCGAATTGCCCGGTTTATCTTCGGCCTCGGGCCACTTCGTCATTACGCCTCTTTAACGATGGCAATCTGAAGGGACAAACTTGTCATACACCACTTACTGTCTCTTATCCACCAGGACCAGAGCGCTCTGTATCGGCTTTATGCATAGGAAACGTTTTAAGCACCGACACAAACAAACCATGCAGAGAGAAAAAAAAAGAAGAAAAACCAAACCCAAGCTGTTCAACCGATGCCATCTAGGCAGTACAGACCCAGTTGTACAGCAGGTTGTGTTTAGCACAAATGCTTTTACAAGTCTGGACTTGTCACATATCCTCCCGTGTCTTTCTGTAGGCTGAGTAATCCTGCATGTGTGTGCATGTTAAAGCGTGTTCACATGTTCTATTCTCCTAGAGTTGTGCAGGAAAGCTGTCAATATAACATTTAGCTGCTTATGTCTCTGTAGCACATGACGGGTTTCTCACACACTCACTCTCACTCACTCTCTCTCCCTCACTCCCCCGTCACACATGCGTGTACTCGCGCACATACACACTCACGCACACACAGGTTTTTATTCCTCTCTTTCCCAGGGCATGTTTCATCTCAGAGCTCAGAGCTGTTTTTATTTTTTTACATCAAGCAGTGGCAAGAGGGCACGAGAACCACCACACACACACACACACACACAGGGTTTTATTCCGTCACTATCACTGCGTTGACATGAAGTCAAACACTCTATTTATCACACAGCATTCTCACACACTGGTGGACTACTTACTATAAATTGTTAAAGATAAAATAATAACAATAATAATAATAATAATAACAACTTTACAGCATAATATTAACAAAACGTGCATCATTTTTCATAGATACTGATTTAAGAAATGTTACACTGACATCAAAATCACCAGAATCTAAACTGCTACGTTAGTCCATGAAACAAGTGCTTTTGGAAGATAATCTCTACTCTCTAACTGCTATTGTCTGTACATATTCACTCTCTTCTGAAGTCAGACTGGTTTTCTGAGTCGGGTTGTGGCTCAAGCTGGCAAGCGGGAGTGGACCTGGATGAACAGGAACGGCGAGAGGTTCATGAAACAGAAGTACGGGAAACTCCAAACTCATTATACGACATGCCACAAAAAAACTTCATTCACTGCAACTCGTACTGTGTGTGTGTGTGTGTGTGTGTGTGTGTGTGTGTGTGTGTGTGTGTGGGGAAAAAGTCTGAGGCTAGTGCCTCTGTATGGACGTATGATCAAAATAAGTAAGCAACAAAACAACTCTGTGTGCTTTGTGTGTTAAATAGTGCTGTGTAATGCTGGAAGTAACCTGGATGACGAATGTGATGTCCTCTTTCCGGAAGCCTGAGGGTCGTCTCTGACCTCTGACCACGAAACCTGAGACTCTGACTGGACCTTTTGTCCGGGGCTCACGGAAAGAAACAAATCCTAAACCACTGCTACGAAACAGAACTAATTCACTGTTCCATTACTAATCCATTTTTCATTATATTTACATATTCAAAAGGCACAAGATTTCATGTCTGCAATCATGACGTGGCACAAGGATCATTCCTAAAATGATTAGGAACGGCTTGATAATCGAAATGAAATGATGGATGAATAAATCCATCGTGTACGGAAGATCTGACTCTTACATTTTGAACATGACGTACCGATACTCTACTTAATTATAAAAACAAGCAGTCGACTTGTCCTAAATTTGCTATCAGTAGTTAATCAGTTCCCACAGGCTCTTACTGGAGTCGCTGGATTCTGTGGTTTAATCTCAAATAGAGTTCACCATGAAGGGTTTATGGAGCCTTTATATATATATATCACACCCTATGTAGCGTGATTTTGTAGTGAATAGGACGTCATCTTGCATATGAGCTGCATGAAGACGGAACAGATTTTAAATGTAATATTTTCTTACAATATCAAAAAAAATGTCGTAATCACTTCTATGGGTGTAGAAATAATCTAAAACATTAAAATGTGTTTAAAAAAAACAAAAAAAAAACAAACAAAAAAAAAACAATGATGACTTTGCCTCCTAGTTTTGTCGCTTCATATGGTTAATATTTAAAATCGAATGCAATCTCATTTTAAAGCATACTACTGTGATTTATGATACTTTGACTAGATGCTTTTCTCCCTAACACACACACACACACACACACACACACACACACACACACCGTGGAATGTAACTCTAGTAACCAGTAGCAATAGTCTCTTCCTGTTCGGTCTTGAGACAAGGTTTTGTGTGTGTACGAGAGCGGGAGAGAGAGATTGTGCTATTTGTTGGATGAAACATACACTCTGTGTGTGTGTGTGTGTGTGTGTGTGTGTGTGTGTGTGTATATATGAGTGTGTGGGGCAGCATCGTGGACATGTTATACTCCTGAGAGCCAGGAATTGTCCTCCATCACGTCCCGTCTCTCGTAACTGCTCTGTGTCCCTCACAGTGCGTACAGCTACTTACTCTCAGTTCCAGTAAGCAGGAAAAGACACAATGACGCACTGAAACTCTGCTACAGACATTTCTCACAAAATAAACTGCATACTCAGTGAATTTACCATTCCTTTAATTACTTAAAGCTCATACCAAAGCCATTTTTGGTCAAGTACTTAATAAAGCTCAATGGGGAAAGTGGACATGAATAAAAACGGACAAAAACAGCTTCAATTCTGTGCCACTTTGTGCCAATGCTGAACCGTTTCTCTCATTCCTCATGTTTCATATTCCTTACGTTCCTGAAAATGGGGTTCGTTCAAATTGATTAAAATAAATAAATAAATAAAAAGTCAGGATGGCTCACAGCTCCAGGTTCCATCCGAGATCTTTTAGGTTTCTTACGTTCTCTCTGTGTTTGCGTGGGTTTCCTTCCAGCTTCCGAAAACATGCCAGTAGACAGACTGGCTACACGAAGTCGTCCCTAGGTGTAAACGAGTGTATGAATGTGTGTGCACGGTGCACGTTCGGGGTGCATTCCCGGCTCGTGCACAGTATTCCCAGGATAACGTACTTGCTGAAGATGAATGATCGAATATTCCTAAAGTACTGCAATGTGTTGTAGTCTGACTTCCTGTCGATCGGGTGGAACCATCACTTTACTCCACCCACGCAGACTTTTCATACAATAGGCAGGTTTACTGTAATTTCTAGTCAATTAAACGCATGTACAGTTCACAAAAGGTAGCACTTAGAGAGTGCTGCAGTCCTAAAACCAGGAAATGAGTTAGCATTTTAGCATTTCCGGTTCCATCATCGTGAAGTCAATGGGTTTTTTATAAAAAAAATTTTATGGGTTTTTGGTTAAATGCCTGAAATAAGTACTGTGATGAACACAAGCTCAAGATATTTTCAAATTTTATTCTACGACATAAAATACATCATTAATACCCCACTCGTGATTTTTTTTAGCTTTTAACCTGTCTTGAAAAAGGAAGTTGCTAACAAGTGGCTAAACGGGACTGCGGAGCTCGACATTAAACTTCATCATGCCGAACAGGAACACTCACCTGCTACAGCCTCGTCGTGTTATACTCGCGCTCTTGAAAACTAGTCCAACTTGTAGATTTATCTACGTATAGAATTTTCCAATTGTAGTGTTTTTTTTCTAATTGTAGTGCAAATAATCTATCGGACGTTCAGTGGTGATGACGTTGAAGTCACGAGACCGTAGTGTTCGTCTATCGCTGAATTTTAACTTTTTTTACTTCTGGCCATTGTATGCAGGCTTCAAAATTCAGAAAAATTGTGCTGTGTGAAGATTATCTTGATGAACGAAACACGTAAGTATGTGTCACGGACTATTTTCTTCAATAATCCAAAAGCCAGTGGAGAAAATCCTATTGGCTTTTTGTCGAGGGAGCCAGGGTGATGCTAACTCACGAGTTGGCTGACAAAAATACGTCACCTCTGGAGCACTCTACATAGGGCAATAAGAAAATTGAGCTGAACTGCTGATTTCCAATTCCGCATTAGATACTGGCTCGGTTCAATTGCACACTATATGGCAAAAAGTTTGTGGACACCTGACCATCACACCCAGTTCTTCCCCAAACTGGTGACACAAAGGAAGCACACAATTGTCTAGAATGTTTCCCTTCACTTTAACTAATGGGCGCAAACATGTTCCAGCATGAACAACGGGCCCACAAACACACGGCTCACCAAGTTTAGAGTGCAGGAGCCTGATGTTCGTATGACAAAGCATGGAGTTGTGTGAAAGCACCTACGTTAATTATTAGTCACATGAGCAACATTTGAGAACATTTTTACCCACTTCAAGCCCTTCTTTCGCTCAGCTGTAGTAATAAATGCAAGAAGAATAGTCAGCCACTAAAACAACACCAGTTGTGTGTTTGTGTGTGTGAGTGAGTGAGTGTGAGAGAGAGAGAGAGAGAGAGAGAGAGAGAGAGAGGTAGTGAGTGAGTGTGTGTGTGTGAGAGAGACAGAGATAGTGAGTGAGTGAGTGAGTGAGTGAGTGTGTGAGAGAGACAGAGATAGTGAGTAAGAGAGAGAGAGAGAGATAGTGAGTGAGTGTGTGAATGAGCGAGTTAGTGAGTGTGTGTGTGAGAGAGAGTGAGTAAGTGAGTGAGAGAGAGAGATAGTGAGTGAGTGTGTGAATGAGCGAGTTAGTGAGTGTGTGAGAGAGAGAGAGAGAGAGAGAGAGTGAGTAAGTGAGCGAGTGTGTGAATGAGAGAGAGAGAGAGTGTGTGTGTGTGTGTGTGTGTGTGTGAGAGAGAGAGAGAGAGAGAGAGAGAGAGAGATAGTGAGTGAGTGAGAGTGAGAGAGAGGACAAATTAGAGAAGATTTAGTTTGCAAATGAGAGGGGGAGATGATAGGAAGTATGCAGCTAATCACAAAAGATGAGCCATAATAACAGGAAGAGAAGAAAAGAGATAGAATAAGAGGGCTGGAAAAAGGGAAAACGCAATGTGTTTCTCCTCACTGTTCTTCCTCTGGTCCTCATCTTTTCTTCTTTCTAGCATCGCCACCATGTCAATTATACTAAACCAGTTCTGATCACTTCCTCACCATATAATGCCTCTCTTTCCCACGCTTTCTGCACAAACCACGCATGCATGCATGCACTCCCACTAGAGACTGGGTCGATAATTCTGTTATTTTCAGTATGAAAGTTTAAGATACTCGTCATTCCTTTTCCACAAAAGGGAGGAAAACATCCCCCTGGACCAAGCAGCCAAGTGCACACTTCATAAGGACGTTATTTACACAAATGTACTGACCCAGAGACCTCCATTACATCAAGCTACTACCTTTCTTCTAATAAGCAGGACCTACACGCATGTGTGTGCACGTGCGTGTATTTGTGTGGGTGTGTGTTTGCGTTTCTTTTTTTCTTTTTTTTTTAAGAAAAGAGGAATTTAACATCAGGAATGAAATCTACTTCTGGGGAAGAGAGAAAAAGTGAGAGACAGACCAGAGAGGAAATGCTCACATTATCAATCCAAAAAACACACTTCCTGTATTTGAGCATGTGCCGCTCTGTTTCAGGCAAGGAATTCAGGGGGACTTCGCCAAATATTAAATATTAATTGTCTGGGTAATCAGTTTAGCCTAAATTTGTCGGGGTGACGGAGAAGATGACGAACCATGCATCACACTTTGTGCTTTAACTGAACAACAAGCAACACATTGATACCTTAATAGTGCTAGTATGAACAATAATTCACTGTTAACGCAGTCTCATACTCAGTTTAGGGGGTTTTATATTGCATAATGGCTCACCTCACATGGTACACCACTTTATCCACGCTTAGCCACAGAAATCAAACTGACTGTCTAGAGGAAGCATGTGTTAGCCTTCACGCTCTCTGCTTGGTAGCGGTTGTGTGACAGGAGTGCACTAGCTACTGTCCGGTTTCAGTGAAGCCTCAGATTCCTGTTCTTGGCTGACAGGTGTGGACCCCGATGTGATCTTAAGCCTAGTTCACACTGCACCAACGCCGACAATCCACAACTTTTGACATCTGGCCGTTGGATTCAGAATGTTGGGAACTGTCATGTTCACACTGCCCCAACAGACACCAACAAACGTTATTACAGACAGTCAGACTGGTTTTAGAAAATGGATGATCCTTTCACCACAATCAAAATGTTACTATTACTAGTGTCTTTATGTGTCGTTCTTCGCCTGAAAAGACGCAGAGTGAAACGAAAGAGGTTGTTGGCGAAGCCTCGGTTGTTGCGACATCAGATCCAGTGCGCTTAATGAAATGTATGCAGACAGCGGATGTGTGGAGCTTTCAAAATGTTGCACAGTTTGCCCCCAAGCTGTTTCAACAACTCTGAGAAAGCTGTCTTAATGTTGTCTATGTGGTAAGTCAAGATCGTTCATGTTCAAAATACATTATGATTAATCTTCTTGACGCAAATGTACGTTAGAAACATTTGTTGCAATTTCGCTTCTTATTTATGAAACAGAATACGAAAAAATCAGGTACGCTTGCCTCGTCGTCAAGGCAACCGGTTGTGCCCAGGTCAGAGTACGTCATAGTTTGTTGGAAAATCATACCACACTGCTCAGTCATTCCACGCCCGACAAACGCCGATTGAACGTGTTCAGTTGGTGAAACAAGCATCAACCATCGCCAACAGACACAGACAGGCTTAATACACTGATCTGACAAAAGTGTCTGTTGGTGTTGGTCTGCATCTCTCGGTGCAGTGTGAACTAGGGTTTAAGCTGTTGTAGACCATCCACCTCATTTGGAGATGCTCTTTTGGTCACCGTGGTTGTAAAGAATGGTTATTTGAGTTATTGTAGACTTTGTCATCTTGAACCAGTCTTCTCCTATAACCACTCTCTCTCATGAACTAGGTATTTCCACCATCAGAACTTACTGGATGTTTTTATTATTATTAGTAATAAATGGTAAATGTGCACTTATATAGCGCTTTTACTTATATAGCGCTTTTATCCAAAATGCTTTACACTGTGGGTGTGTCAACAATGGTAGCAGAGCTACTTGGGGTTCAGTGTCTTGCCCAAGGACACTTCGGCATGTGGAGTCACACGGCCCGGGAATCGAACTGCCAACCCTACGATTAGTGGACAACCCGCTCTACCAACTGCGCCACAGCCGCCCTTAGTAGTAGTAGTAGTAGTAGTAGTGGTAGTAGTGGTGGTAGTAGTAGTAGTAGTAGTTAGTAGTAGTAGTAGTAGTAGTAGTAGTAGTAGTAGTAGTAGTAGTAGTAGTTCTGTGCAAACCCCCAGGAGATCAGCAGTTTCTGAAATTCTCAAACCAGCCCATCTGACACCAACAACCAAAATCACTAGAGTCACCAATATTTTATATGAGTGGTAAGTCAAGCTCTAAACCTGTCTCTACATGATTTTATGCACTGTGCTGTTGCCACATGATTGGCTGACTGGATAATAGCATGAATGTACAGGTGTATTGGTGTTCCTAATAAAATGAACGGTGAGTGCACATTTATACAGTAAAAAATAAAGGCTTGTACTGAAGAATAGGACAAAATGGGAAAATAATATACATTGTGATACATTTTCCTGATGGAAGATAAGCATTATAGTAGTTACACTACAGCATCAGAGCATTTCCACATTGACTACAAATATTTTTACAGTGTACCTCAGCAAAAATAGTCTCTACTAATCAGTTCACCATTTCCATCTCTATAAAACATTTCAAATAAAGATAGATGGAGTTAGGGGTTAGGAACAGCACCACTTTCACTTTGTCCCACTTCCTTCCATGGTTCGCGTGCTTTTCTGTCTGACAGACACATGGACTTGTTTCCGTAAAGGCTTTAACTCAGAGCTTTCATCCGAAATGTCTGACTGATTCAGGTCCTCCACATAAATGTTTCCGATGTCTCTTTCAGTTCACTTTCCCATGATTTAACATCCTCGCTCACAGAACAGTTGGTAACGAATCCCTTTTAATAAAGACATCCTGTCCAAATATCATCCACACACTTTCAAACGCTCTTTCTCAGTATCTGTCACTTTTACCCCCAGACTTCCTGCCAGTCATCTAAACAAAGAAAGAGGAAGAATACAGAAGAGCGAAAGAGAGAGAGAGAGAGAGAGAGAGAGGGAGAGAAAGACAGACAGAGAGAGTGTGAGAGAGACAGAGAGTGTGAGAGAGAGAGAGGGAGAGAAAGACAGACAGAGAGAGTGTGAGAGAGACAGAGAGTGTGAGAGAGAGAGGGAGAGAAAGACCAAGAGAGAGAGAAAGACAGACAGAGAGAGTGTAAGAGAGACAGAGAGAGGGACAAAAGAGACAGAGTTAGAGAGATTGGCAGACAAACAGAGTGAGAGAGAGAGAGACAGACAGAGTGAGAGACAGACAGAGAGAGAGAGAGTGAGAGAGACAGAGAATGAGAAACTTTTTTTTTTTTTACTTTTTACAATCCTTTATTTAACAAAATCTCTCATTATACACAAGTCAAATGTGAGAGAGACAGAGAGAGAGACAGAGAGAGAGTAAAGAGACGGACAGAGAGAGAGTGAGAGAGAGAAAAAAGAGAGAGAGAGAGAGAGAGAGAGGCAGAGAGAGTGTGAGAGACAGAGAGAGAGAGAGAGAGAGAGAGAGAGACAAAAGAGACAGAGTTAGAGAGATAGACAGAAACAGAGAGTGAGAGAGAGAGACAGACAGAGTGAGAGAGAGACAGACAGAGTGTGAGAGACTGAGAGAGAGAGAGAGAGAGAGAGACAGAGAGAGAGTGAAAGAAACAGACAGAGAGAGAGTGAGAGAGACAGAGAGAGTGACGAAGAGACAGAGAGACAGAGAGAGAGAGAGAGGGAGAGAGCGAGAGAGATAGAATGAAAGAGAGCGAGAGAGACATAGAGAGTGAGTGATAGAGTGAGACAGAAGTGGACATTTGTTCACTGATGATCTGGTCTCTCTCAGATTCTTTATCAGTTGCTGGAGAGATAAAATGCGGTATGAAAAACAGACTGGGTTGATGTAGGGGTTAGTTATGAGTTAAGAGGGTACAGGACAAGTTGTGCTGCATAGCCACCCAACTATTTCCTGCAAGTTTTCCCACGCTTGCAGATAGAGAGAAAGATGGACAGATACAGAATGTGGAGCAAGGAAAAGACATCATCTCTCCTGCTTCTACAAAATGGACAACATTGCTGCCCTTCGGTTCTGCACTGATAACCACCAGCTGTCCACGACGGAGAGAAACATCAAACGGAAACAAACGGGGGGAAAATGGTGTGAATGAATGACACGGAACAAGCAGCGAGTCGGAGAAGAGAAATCGGGCACTTGAGGAGAAAGTCAACAGACATGAGTTTTTGTAATGCAAGACATTACACAAAACACAGAGCGAATAGACGCAGGAAAGGTAGTCGAATAAAAACAGACACATATAAAAAGAGATGACTGTCTGTCTCTAAACGAAGGATCAAATAAACCACAGCTAAGTGCATGCGAACATAGCCTGCTGTTTCAGCTGCATTGCTAACTATTAGTCTAGCGCCATTAGCTCCCAAACCTCACTTTACACCAAAACCAATTAGACTAATTGCGAAAGTACAAGAACAACAGGAGACCATGATCCCTGAAGTCACGCTGACCAGCCTTCCATTAGGACTACAGACCTAAAGCCACATCCTCACGCTAACCACGAAGATGCTAAAACAGAAAACAAAACAGCTAACAAACGCTAATCCATTATGGAGGAGCCATAATAGCACAAATAAATAAAAGCACATCGTTGAAAGGGCACAAAGGAAACTATGACTACAAAGTGTATCCATATTTCAGAGAAAAGAAGGCATTAGCGCTGATGTTCAGTTTGCAAATTCTGGGTCACGGAGTAGAGTTCCTCAGCTGAGTTTGGTCTTTTAGATTAAATGCAAACAGGTGTTAGAATACATTTACGGAGATAAATGGTGCATGCGTCTACATAAAACTACTGGCTTTTTTATACACATTCAAAGTAAGAAAAAGACCCCCCCCCCCCCCACTCCCCAATTTCATGCACACTCCAATTGAGCATTAAGTCAAAGAGTGTGTTAAGTCAGTGTGGAGGAAGACCAGATACACACAGTAAGCTTTTCGTTCTTCCTGTTAAATGACTTGGCAAGGACGATGTTTAAACAATGTAGCTCACACCTCATGTCTCCAGGTCCTCCACTTTGTCTTTAAACATGGGTCTCACACAAAGCACCCCGAACAATATATTTATTTATATATATATATATATATATATATATATATATATATATATATATATATATATATATATATATGCGCATATGTATATATACACACACACACACACACTCACAGATAACAACAATATGTTGTTATGATTGTTATAAGATTTTATTCCTCTCATACCCCAGCAATTTGCCAACGCTCACCCTCCATCCATTTTCTGTACCGCTTATCCTACCCAGGGTCACAGGGAGCCTGGAGCCTATCCCAGGGGACTCGGGGCACAAGGTAGGGGACACTCTGGACTGAGTGCCAACCCATTGCAGGACACAATCTCTCTCTCACACACACACACACATACACATTGGACAATGGACAATATGGAAAAGGCAATCAGTGTACAACACATGTTTTTGGACTGGGGGAGGAAACTGGAATACCCAGAGGAAGCCCCCGAGGCACAGGGAGTACATGCAAGCTGCACACGCACACAGGGCAGATGTAGGATTCGAACCCCCAACGTTAAAACGTTAAAACCCCCCCAACTCTAACCTATATTTATTAAAAATGTCACGTTGTATTTTTATGGAATGTCCTCAAACCTGTTATCACTTATAAGAGCTATAAACTGTTGTTCTTTCATAAAGTGTCTCTATTTTTTCTCTCTCATCAAGTCACCGAAAAAACAGCAAAGCCCTCAGTCCTGAAGACTTTCCTGTATCAGAAACCTTAAAGCTTTTTTAACTTTTAATTCTTGACTGTTACAAAGCACTGACACTGGAGACTCCTTCCATAAATGCTAAAAAAAAAAGGTATTTATATAAATTTATTATATAAAATTATATAAATTATAACCACACAACCGGCAATGCTCTACAAACTGGCTCAGCATCTGACCAATCAGAATCAAGAATTCGACAGCGCTGCTGTATAATAATTGCTAACCATCATGCACATTATCAGGATAATTCATTGATCATCTTTAAACACATCATGATCACATCCTCGACTCTACCACACAAAAGAATAAACTTTGTCACTACAAGGGGTTATTCATCACCACAGTGGTGTTGTACTGAAATACTCCATGATCAGTGCAAACAATAACTTAGCATGCTCCTCCCTAACGAGTAAAAAAAAAAAAGGGCAATTGCTGGGGCATCTATATACAGAGAGCTCAGTTTACAAACACTATCTGTATGTCATCCTTCATCAGAAACGCATCGTTAGGTGTGGCGTGTGCAAACACATCTAATGAAGAAAGAAATCACCTGAGGGTGAGTGTAACTAAATGCAGAACTTTCACTGTAATGCAAGTACTTCCCACTTTAAACACAACTTTAATTCCAAATATGTCGGAAAATCCAGATTTCTCAGCTCAGATAATGAAGAATACGATCTAGGATTTGTGATTGCTGAGAAAGAGAGTTTGCTCGTTTTAGCCAGGCTCCTGAGTGGTTCGAAATAAATGAGTTTGCCGTATTGTCTGGAGATCGTGAGTTTGAATCCCGACGATTCCGCACGTATCTGTGTCTGAGAGGCAAGTGCTCTCTTAGTGGGAGGAATGGCGTACTCTCACTTCCGTCAATCAGTCAGTGACACTAGCCAATCTTGGGCCTCTGTGAGCTCATGTATGCGGAAGAGGGCAGATAGCTCTTTCCTCAGAGTGTGTTACGTAGCTCTGTGGCGCAGCATGAGCATGTTTCAGAGGAAGGATGTTTAAGCGTTCACCTTCCCTTTGTGGTAGATTGGTATTCAGTGTAAAATAACATGCCTTGCCATTCCAATGCTTTTGGAGGGGACTGTATGCATAAACAAGCCTATTTGTGCAAAAAGAGGCATGCAGAAATCCATCAATACCTACTGAAGCATTACACAGACAAAATACAGCAGGCAATGAGGGTCATCCTCCAGTAATAAATGAAAAAGGGTTTTTATTACAGTGTTTTTTATTACAATGTATATATTTTGGTAAAGAACACTCTGTCTGGTTTTAAGTGAGGGCATGTCAGGTTTAAAATATTTCCATCGGTAGGGGAGAAAAAAAACACAGCTCTGACAGACACTTACATGCAACTCTTGCCTTTAAAGCGAGGTATGTTTCATTTAGACTCTTCTGCTGTACAAGGCCACCCATGTTTCTTTTTGTTTAACAGGCGATCACATGTTGTATCTGAGCTTTATTTTTTGACAAGGGCAAACCGCAGCACTGCCCAAACTAAAAGAGTTTATCATATTAGTTTATCTTTTGTTGTGGTGTGTTTTATTCTTAAACTCATGTACTCACTATGGACAATAGAGTGCCACTTCATGTTGTCCCAAGCCAAAACATCCAGCTGTTTCCAAGAGTTTCTCAGCTGTTGCTATATTTTTTTGCTACATTGAATGCTTGTATATATGGAGAGAGAGAGAGAGAGAGAGAGAGAGAATCAGCCTCACTTGTGTTCAGTAACATTGCTTGCTGGACTACAATAGAACATGACTTCTTCATGCTATGAATTACCATACATCTGTTTTCCATACCACTTATCCTACGCAGAGTGCAGAGCACATGGAGCCTATCCCAGGGAACCTGAGGCACAAGACAGGGGACACCCTGGATGGGGTTCCAACTCATAGACACACACTCACACATCCATTCACACACTATGAACAATTTGGAAATGCCAATCAGACTACAACGCATGTCTTTTGGAGTGGGGGAGAAAAACAGAGTACCTAAACCTAACCCTAACACTAGGAAACCCTCGAAGCCTGGGGAGGACCGTACAGGCTCCGCGCACGCAAGGTGGGAATTGAACCCCCAACCCTGGAAGTACGAGACAAATGTGGTAACCACTAAGACACCATTTATATCTAATGCACTTATTTTTTATTTTTTTTTATGGTGACAGGGTCAAACATGCTCACACAAAGTGAGGTCCATGAAGACCTGGTTTGTCAAAGTTGCTGGAGAAGAACACAGAGTGATCTACACCAAGCCCTGACCTCAACCCCACTGAACACCTTTGGGATGAACAGAAACGCAGACAGCGCCGCAGGCCTCCTCACCCTTCATCAGTGCCTGACCTCAGTAATACTCGTGTGGCTGAACGAGCACAAATCCCCACAGCCACGCTCTAGAATCGAGTGGAAAGCCTTCTCTGAAGAGACAAAGTGATTATAACAGTAAAGGGAGACTAAATGTGGAATGGGAACAAGCACACATGGGTGTGATAATCAGGTGTCCACATACTTTTGGCTATATTGAGTAATTCACAGGGACTTGTCCACGTATACAGATTAAAAATGTGAGTAACTGTTGATATGGTGCGGTTTTCTGTCAGGAGACATTTTCTTCAATGTAAGATGTTACAATAAGTTTTCTGACTTCAAGACAGAAAACTTTGCACTTTGCAGTTCCTCAGTAACACGACAAGCTGCATGTCATATTAACCTCAAAAAAAGATAGAAAAAAGAAAGGCTGCTGAGTGAACGAATGTTTAGAACTGCTTTAAGTGCAACTAACTTGTTTCATAACTTGTTTTACACATCAAGAAATGCATCTATAAAGTGATAACTAAATAAAAATGATATTTATTGTAGTCAAATTGCTGTGGCGCAACACTATGATATGTGCTTTTCTAGGAAAATAAATCAACTAAGGAGTGCCAACAGTTTCGGTTTGCTGCACAACCTTGTTACTGATTATTTTCCTATAACGGCATACCCCGTCAGGTCTTATTCCTCACTTATAGTTCATCATGATTATTTAAACCTGGGTTGATATTTCACAAATGATTGATTTTTTATTTTTACAGCACGCAGAGCCACTTTTCACACGGTTTTATTCGATCCGAGTGTAACATAATCTGTTTCTGCTTTATCTAGGCAGTTATTTAATCATTCTTATCAATGCATTCTTATCAACGGTTAATTTCCATATATTTGTGCAACCGGGAAGACTGTACAACAAACACATAAACGTATAAAGAGTTTAATGACAAATTAACATTGTTACACTAGTGTTTCAACAAGGAAAGAGGAAATAGAAGAAGCAGAATTTTCCACAAAAACATGCATACATATTTAAATTTATCCTGTGTTTAAAAATACCATAAAAAGATTATGCACAAGTATGTTTCTGAATAAATTGACAATAAAGAGTACCTGGAGGAAATGGGGTGCTTTTAAAGTGGAATGACTGTAAGACCTATAAGGTATATACTGATAAACAGGAGCTGATAAACAAATGCATTAAATTTAAGTCTGACAAAGTTAACAAGTAGAGCTACAAGTAGAAAAAATCCTATCATCATGATACTTGAGGAAATTTCTACGATACACGATGCATAGTACGATTTTTGCTAAACAAAAACAAATAAAATAAACACACAAAAACCCGTTAAACTGCGTCTGACGATACTTTTCTTTAAGTAAAGAAAGCAACGGCATCCATTCAGTACCATTTAATTTGTAATTATTAAAAACCTAAAAAATATCAACATAACAGCAAAATATCTCAGAAAAGTGCATCATGTAATCATTTATCATGATATCAATATTATATATAGATATATTGCCCAGTCCTATTAACAACTTTCCCGTTTGATGAATATACAGTTACTGTTTCTTAAGATAATGACAAAACATGTTTTTTTACAATGCATGATTTCTCAGGATTATTATTATTATTTGTTTAATATGACGGACTTGATGGAAAATATCGTTTAAGATTTATGAATTGATTGCATTTTAAGCACTTTATTTGGCAGTTGGATATTGTGACCTCTTGCTTTGGACAGGGTAAATGACATGTTTTCCAATATAGAGCATGCATTTAGAAGAATTGCAATAAAAAAAATATATATTTTTAAAAAATACACACACACATATATATATATATATATATATATATATATATATATATATATATATATATATATATATATATATATATATATATATATATATATATATATATATATATATATATATATATATATTAGCCAATAAACGCCCAGAGAATATAGATTAAATTTAAGTTTAACTTTTTTTTAGTATTTCTATTTTTATGAATTTCTTCATTTTTAACATAAAGAGGACTTTTGTCCTCAAGAAATCAGTGCAGTATAAGCGCACTGCCACAGGACAATGAGGACTTCATCAAAGATCAACTCTCAATATTTTGGGAAATTGATATGAACAAATAAAACAAGTTTTGCCATCAATTCAATATATACTAATATTAAAATCTGGAGCTATACTGTAAAGCTGAACACTGTTCTTCCAATAGATATTTTCTCAACTAATGTTTTGATGATGCTGGAGGAGATCACTGTTTAAAAAACAAACAAACAAAAAAAAAAAAAACTCACTCCAAAATCTCTCCTAGGCATTTAATCGGGTTGAGATACAGTGACCATGAAGGTGATATTATAGGATTTACATAATTTTCATACTAATCAAACCATTCCGTGAGCCCTTATGGCCTGTAGATGTGGTATTATTGTCCTGGAAGAGACAAATCCCATTAGGATAGAAATGTTTCCCTCTAAGTAGACCAAGCAAAACACGTCCATAAAGTACACTGTGTGCTCTACTAGCCTCTGTATTAGTGGACACTAAGTAATAGTCATAGAATAGTAATAGAACAACACTTGGGTGGAGGTTTTCAACAGGGTGTGTTTTCCTTTTACTAACAAGAACTATTCTACAGTGTTCCCCACAAAGACACACACACACACACACACACACACATTATACAGTAACAGCATTTTCAGACAAAAAAAGTGAACTCATGCAGTGTTTTCTTGAATCCATGACCGAAAAAATGTCAAGGATAAGAAAATAAGAAAAGGTTAGAGAAGGACAAAACTGGATTCGTGGAAGTGCAGCCGACTTTTAACAACTTTACGCTACTTAGAAGGAGAAGCAAAAAAAAAAAAGCGGCTATGTGCGATAATGGTATTATTAAATATAATAATAGCGACATTAAATCTAAAAGTATGCAGTTACTGAAGAGACAAGATGAGGTGTCCTCCTTCCTCTATAGACGAGGCTGGCTTCCCCTGGGCATTTATTCCTACCACCAAACAGGGTTACTGATTCTCCTCAGGCAAAGATTGCCCTAGTGTCCTAATACTACAACACACACACACAGCTCTCTCCTGAAGAAATGACTTTCAGTTTTTGTGTGAAAGTATTTGCACAAGTAGGCTTTCTTACAAGACAAACTGTATCTATCCCTTTATCAACTCTACACATTTACAAAACCTGAATTCATGAAAGAAATGGCAGTAAATATGAGCACTTTGAACAGTTGTCCTTACAGTTCTGTTTTTGTCGTCTGCTCACATTCAAATTTACACAATGCAGCGTCACATGACAACCAATTACGGGAAATCAAATCCTAACACACGGGAGACTCTAGCTGGGTAAACCACATGCCATACATGCCTCACTGACGAGACTGAAAAGATGAAAAGAAAGAAAGAGGAACCATAAAGAGCACAAAAGCGAAAGGATGGGCGAGAGCATGATTTCATTTCACCGGCTGAAATTTGATTCAATTCATGAGCACTCACGTGATGCACATTAATTGGAAAGCAAAGCAGATAAGAGAGACTGATTGGAGAAGAGGACAAGAACATTCGATGAAAGCAAATATCAGTACAAGGAGAATAGGCTGAACTGGACATGGTGAAGGCACATTATGTTAATATTATAAAAACAGTGAAAGCCGATCGCAGTTTTCTGCTTTTAGTGTGCATTAACGCTGAAGCTAGCTATATGAAACGTCCAAAATACTAGTGAAACTGATGGAGCACTATCATTTAGCCCTAACTCTAATCCTAGACTAGATATGTTTTGGTCACATGAGAAAATGGGTCACATGACTGTATCACCTGACTAAAAATATGTCGGGTTTTTTTTTTCTTGCACACCTTAGCTTCAACCAGCCCAGATGGGCATTGAGACCACGGGCAGTACAGCCATGCTTTCTTCATGCAATCCTCTTAACAATTAAGTAAGTTTCAATTAATAATCTAACTAAATTAATCAAATCATTTTGAGTCCAGAACAATTTGAGGACTATTATTAACTGTAGCTTGTATGGAGTGTTACCAACTGAAAGTAAATATAGAAGGGGAATAAAAATGCACTTACGTTTGATCCACCGAACCAGTAGAGGAAGAATCCCTCAGGGTCAACTTTCAGGGTGACCAGAATGGGGTGGCCGCTGTTGGGTTCCTAAACACACACATACACAGAGATACATTAAGACACAATCACACAGTGACAAAGACTGACACATAATTAACACCTAATGGCTTCTACACAAAGACGTCAAGATGTGGTACCAATCGCGTTTCACAACCGTCTGTCTTGTCATGGAGACGCAGAGTTTTCAATTTGCACGGGCAATCTACGACAGGCGTGAACACATTACAAAACGTTTCACTACTGACGAATCCCCGGAGACTCCAGACTACTTTTCACAACGGAGTACACACGAGAAGTGATACGAGAATTACACACGATCGTTTATAAACTAATCTGTAAACGATGTCGACTGTTTAAAAGAATGTCCCATAAACGTGCACTTCAGTTCACATTTGATCTGGACTGCAAATGGATGCGTTTTTATTAGAGATGCACCGATACTACAGTTTTCAATCAATACGATAACCGATTATTCAGAGTGATATCAGCCGATACAGATAACAATAGTTCTGCCTTTTATACCTTCTTTTTAATTAATGATAATTAATTCCACTATTCTGAAGGAAATGCAAACAAAAACTTTATTCTTTCCATTTGAACAAGTTGTTCCACACAAGGCAAAAATCGAGAACGAGAAACAAGATCAAGGACCATGAAACAAAACGAGGAACAGGGTATAAACGCTTGGTACGGTGAGAACACTCAATACACTGCAAAGTTATTGTGTACAAACAGTCTCTTTATACTGTGGTTGTGAGTGCTGAGAATCGGATGCAGGTGTGCGTAATTACAACGGATGGGAGTGTTCTGGATTTGCGGTCCATGGCGGCCATGTTTGGAGGCCGCAGTGCAGGAAGAAACTGAAGAAAGTCTCTTGCACTAGCCTACGTAGTTCGAAGCAGAGTACGTGATTGATATATGGTCACCTTTAGATCGTAAGTTCACAAGTCATTTCGGGGCTCGGTGTGGAAGGCTACAGGAGAAAAACTCTATGTTTAAACAGTAACGCGGCATCACTGACCAGCAGCGAGTGCAGAAAAGCTGCAACTACTAATCAATAATAATAATTGAAAAAAGATCCTGGCAGAGAATTGTGTTATCGATTAGTTGGGTCACCACAAGGCTAGCTTGTAACATACAGAAGCACTTTACAATGTCTCCTAAGACTTTTTTTTTTTTTTTTTTTTTTTAAATCACGGCCTAGGTCATGACACAATGAGATAAGTAGCAGAACAAGCATAGCTATCTCAGCAGGAGTGTGTATCTTGTCTTGCGGCATAAATCTTCATACGTGATCAACAATCCAGCAGACAATTCCACAGACAGTGTGGGCAGAGACAGGCCACTGCGGGAAAAGCGAACAGGGAAGAACGTACTGTTTATCAAGGTGGCTGTATTATGAAAGTTAGCGAAAAGCTCTGGCCTAACACATTCTTACTCTGACACATGTTAATATAGTGTGGTTTGCCCAATTTGTAATCAAGAAACACATATGTGTAGCAGCTGGAGTGACCTAAAAAAGGTTTCTTCAACACATTCTTTACACCATTTCAAATTGGTGTTTGAAACATTATCTTGTGAATCCTTTCCTGGTATATTGGTCTCACCCCATTCAAGTGGACAGAAGCTTGGACTTTGTTGTGATATTTTGAGGAGGTGTAATACAGTATGATACGATAAACTGTTGTGATTTTAATCGCAGGAAAAGTCTGGCTTCACTGGGACTGACACACAATGAGCTATGCCTCGGTCACTGGGACTCACAGATCGAGACCACACCTCCTTCACTGGGACTGACGGATATTGAGACCGCACCTCCTTCACTGGGACTGACGGATATTGAGACCGCACCTCCTTCACTGGGACTGACGGATATTGAGACCGCACTTCCTTCACTGGGACTGACGGCCATTTAGACCGCACCTCATTCATTGGGATTGATGGGCATCGAGACCACACCTCCTTCACTGGGACTGACGGCCATTGAGACCGCACCTCCTTCACTGGGACTGACGGCCATTTAGACCGCACCTCCTTCATTGGGACTGATGGCCATTTAGACCGCACCTCCTTCACTGGGACTGATGAGCATCGAGACTGCACCACCTACACAAAGACTAATGGGCACTATGGCCATGCTTTCTTCATTAGGATGTTAAATTTCTATACTTTATCATATGAGATCAAAACTTCCTAATGGAACACCAGTTGTATATTTGACTGTTTTAAATGATTTTTATGGACAATATCAATCAGAGTCTGTTTAATACCGATATTGTTTCCTGAGCCATTTATAAGGACATTAGTGGCTGCTTCCTGCCCAGCTGAGACATGCCATGTGCACACCATGTGCACCATGTGACTACTGAATTAATGAACTGTGCTCTGCAGTTCTTCCCACTGACTAACAGTCGGACAAAGACATTTTCTGTAGACCTCCTGGCACAGACCCCACATCCCCGGTCATTAGGCTCTTGCGCTGTACATTGTCTTTTGCAGACAGATTCACCACCTCCAGAAGAAGGTTCAACCTTAGCCGAGTGCTGACGAACAGATGAAAAAACAGCAAGAGGAAGAAGATACACCTGGAAACCAGTGGATGGCTTTCAGAGAAAGAGAGAAAACTCGAGGCTCCTTAGGGACAGTCGGACTTTGAGTCGGGTCTAATGGCTGAAAGGCGCAGCGCCGGCACCCAAACCACAACAGCCACAGAGTAACCCCATACCTTCATCATAATGTGTACTGTCTGAGAAAGAGAGAGAGAGAGAGAGCTACATAGAGATAATCGGATAATACAGAGAGAGTGGTGGAACATGCAAGGATTGAAATGTTTTTCATGTAATCAGATGACCATTTAAGGAAAAGATCTTCCTGGTTTTAATCGATGTCCATTCATACTCCAACATCAGAGTACAATATTCTTTGTTTTGCCTTTGTTTGTATCACCCCCCACATCCTTTTCCTGTTTTATTTTGCCGATCAGGTCGCTTCTTACTTATCACGATTCCGCTTGTGCATTCCATTCCATTTTCCATTACACATCTTTCCACTCGCTCCCCGTCATTTTTGCAAAAAAAAAAAACAAACTCAAATGTTGTATAATAAATAAACAGAACACCACAAGCACAGAGCAAATTGAGGGTTTTGTCAAATGAGACAATCAACTGCTCAGCACTGATTACATTCATGGCTTCTTGGAAAAAAAACATTCACGATTGCCAAGATATGAAGGAATATTTTTTCCCGTTCTTCTTGTTGACACAAAACATCACACACACACACCACACCAATATATGCTGCTTGTCTGCATTTGCATAAACACAAATATATTACCGTTGTATTGTGGGTCCTGAATGACCTCCATTCAAAGTAGTGTTTGCTAAACAAAGCATCTTGGCACAGGACCCATCAGCACCAAACACCTTCAGCTGGGTCCATTACAATATGAAAGAGTGAGGAGCGAAGGAAGGGGTTCAGACCGATGGGGGAGAGTGGAGAGAAGGAGTGTGTTATGGTTACGCAGTGTCTTTTTGATGTTCTTACAACTTGGTGCATGCATTTTATATCCCCTGTACTGTACCTACAGTGTGCGTTCGCGGATGCACTAGCCTTAACCTTTAGCCTTATAGTACATACTCATTAAGGACTTTAAAATACACTGCAGTGTAATGATCTCTTCCAGTATCCCCTCACCCCCTACAAGCACTGACCTTCAGCTAATAAGCCTTAATGATCCTTCTCCCTATACGTATTTATACTCACCTACTTAAGTATGTCTACAAAACGAAAAAGAAAAACAGAAAAGGATAAAAAATTCTAATCATTTCAATAAATTACGTATTACAAAGTTCGGTACAAAATTGAACAATCAGATCCAGATCAGCTGCTTTTAAATCAGAGTGTATGTTGTTGTTTTTTTTAATGTTATGAAAAAGATATCACAATGTTTGCACCGAATTAGTGTGATATACACTCATGCAGCACTTAGGAACACCTGTACACCTATTCATTCATGAACTTATGAGCCAATCGTGTGGCAGCAGTCGCATAAAATCCTGCAGACACGGGCCAGCAGTTCTGACTAATGTTCACATCAGCGATCAGAATCGGGGGGAAACATATGACCCGAGTGATTTTGACCGTGGCAGGATTGCTGATGCTGGACGAGCTGGTTCGAGTATTTCTATAACAGTCTCTAGAGTTTACTCAGAATGGTGCAATACAGAAAAACACCCATGGAGTGGAAGTTCTGAGGATGGAAACGCCTTGTTGGTGACAGAGGTCATCAGAGGATGGCCAGACTGGTTCGATCTGACAGAAAGGCTACAGTAACTCATAACCACTCTGTAAAATACATTGAACCTGGAGGCGGATGAGCTACAGCAACAAAAGCCCACGTCAGGTTCCACTTCCGTCAGCCAAGAACAGAGAGCCGAGGCTGCATTGGGTACAGGCTCATCAAAACCGACTGTTAAAGACTGGAAAAAATACGTAGTCTGGTCTGATGAAACTTGCTTTCTGCTGAGTCACACATGGTAAGGTCAGAATTTGGCACCAACAGCATAAATCCATGGACCCAACTTGTCTTATGTCAACAGTCCAGGCTGGTGGAGGTGGTGTAATGGTGTGGGGAATGTTTTCTTGGCACACTCTGGGTCCGTTAATACCAATCAATCATCGCTTGAATGCCACCGCCTATTTGGAGTGCACTAGAAAAATCTGCAGGAATCGCATGATGTAATCGTGTCAACATGGACCAGGACCTCAAAGGAATGTTTCAAACGTCCCGTGGAATCCATGCCATGCAGAATTGAGTCTGCTTTGATAGCATACCCAGTATAAGTACAGTGTTCCTAATAAAGTGCTCCGTTAGTGGACTTGATCACGATATCGATATTATATCCTCATATTTCCCAGCCCTACACCAGGCCACATCACTCCACTCCCCCAATGAGGATTTTCCCCATTTTTATTTATTCCTTACAGATCACACACACACACACACACACACACACACACAACTATTACAGTATAAACAAGTACAAATAAACATCTCTCCAGCTACGACTTGTTCATAACAAGAAAAATCCTATACTCTTAAGCTCTCTCATATTAGCTTCACACCAAAACACAGTGCATGTTTATTTTTCCAGGAATACACACCAACGCCATACCACAGGGATTTATGTGAAAACTTGAGAGTGTGTGTTGAATCTGTGAGCACTAAAAGTCCCTCGGGGTACTATAAGTAGACTATTAAAGCAGTCTTTTTAGTAATCTATTAAATACACGAACTGGACCAACATGAGGCCTGGCTAAGCCAAGAGAGCACAATAGGGGTGTGTTTTTGTTCGTTTCTTAAACATACTCAGACATACACAAATACACACACATACATAAACACACACACACACACACACAAACATGCATACACAGAGTAATGCAGAAACTATGTCAGCTATTTCAGTGGGTGAGTTTGTAGGCCTCCTGACTCGGCTTGTATTTGGCTTGTGATATTAACATGCTTATAAACCCTTAAAGTTAGATTGTGTGATTTTGGGTTAAACTCCCTTTATATTTACTTAGCATTAAAGATAAAAAATAATAACAACAACAACAATAATAATAATAATAATTAGTCTCTGTGGCTGACTCTCTGGGGCTTTATAATCTCAAACTGAAAGTGTAAATCAATGGAATCTTTGCACTATAGGAGCATCGCTGCAAACATTTTTCACATCCACAGCAAATTTCAGCACGATCCAGGCTTTATTCCTGTTCTAAATTCAAAAAACGCTTAGTCAATTATGTACTTGCATTTGCACATAACTAGATGGATGTCTTACATTAGAATCAACAGCAAAGTGTGTATTCTACACAAGTGCGTGTCTAGGCAGGTAAGATTCTGCCACGGTGTAAACAAGAGCAACAATTCTATTCGCGATCACACTTCCGCGTTGCTAAGCTCCAATTTAACAATGCTTTTGCAATCCTATAATCTAACTGCACACAAAGTATGCTACTCAATGGACTTTGAGTGTGACCTTTTGGTAGGTTGGGTTCTTGAGAGGAAGTGCTGGTTTAAACTTTGGATAGTAGATGTTAGGGGAGGCTAGCAGGATTAAACCCCTACAACTTTCAACAGCAAAAAACATCAATATAAGGTTTTATGTTTGGCAACATCATATTATTTGCTGTTGACAAATGTTAAAGAATGTAGCTGCGCTTGTTTCCACAAAGGTATGAAGAAGCCTATACCTGTAGCTTCAGCAGTTACAGTTGTGTCAGGTGAATACACAGAGTGCCATTTGGGATGACATTTTCCTTCCTGCATTCTTCCTGCATTGAGAAGGTGCACATGAAATACAATCGGGGGTGTAATGAAGGAAGTGGTTATTTACTCATTTACATTTACAGCATTTGGCAGACCCTTATCCAGAACGACTTATGGAAACAATTGCCACTGGACATCTGCCTTACACCTTCTATTATCATTTTTAAAAAGAGGCTGGAAGTGTCTCTCTTCTCCCAAGCGTTTTAATCTCATTTATACAATTGAACAGTTGAGGGTTAGGTCGAGTTACTCCGGGCGCAGCAGTGGCAGATTGGAAATGCAGGGATTTGAACTCACGACCTTCCAATAAGTAATCCAATGTCTTAACCGCTGAGCTACCAGTGCCTAACTTACCTGATCATCTATTCCTCCCAGAATGCTTTTGCAGGAAAGACTAGTTAGACTAAGTACACACTGTCCAGTCCGATGGTTTTAGGGGGATGGTTTTGTTTTGGAACATTACGGACATAAAATACTTGAAAATCATGAATAACTGCTGGATATCTGCCAAAACAAGTTTGAAAGGTGATACATTTGAGCTCTTCTCTAATATCACGATCAGCTTGTCATGGCAGGTGCACATTTTCCTGTAATGGGTGAAATTTGATGTGATAATAGTCACACTCGTGTTGGAACTCTAGCCGACTAATCATCAAGATTTCAGCAGAAAGAGATTCCTGCTTCAGACCAAAGTGATTTTTTGAGCCTGTGGTTCTCACAAACACTGATTTCAGTGACTCTGTTTCCAAACGTGCACAAAGTGATTGACTGGCTGAGGGTAGAAGATGACAGGCCTGTTAAAAGGCCAGAAAAACCAATGATGAAAGAGCTTTTCTCTTGTTCCAACTTCCTCCTAAAAACACCCCCACACCAAACAGTTCCACCACAGGAGTTGATTGCATGTTACTTTTCTTCTTCTTTAACTGATCTAATGCATAGACCCAACCCACACTGCTGCTTTCTTCGGCTCGTAAGTGTTCATACTTTGCTGTAACTAGCCGTATACGCATGCATGTTGTGTGCCCTGTGTGTCCCGTTGTCAGAGTACTGGCCGAAAACACATCCTCAACAATTATTGCTTCGTATGTGAAAGGTGCAATGCCAACAAACAGCAGAGACAGTAAAGCGCACTGTGGTGTAACGTCAGCAGCAGACGAAACAAACCATGGCGAAGGCAGACGACTTGAAATAGAGGCTAAAAGAGTTTGTTTGCAATTACCTGCAATAAATATTTAACCGAGATGCACTGGCTGTTAAACTGAACAAGAACATATAAGGCCATAGCCCTGGAGGCAGGAGCAGAGGTGCTAGATTCATAGTGTGTAATTCCTGGGCACGTTGAAACAAAGAAGGAAGATAAACAAGCCATTTATTATTGTGTGTGTGTGTGTTTAGTTTCCCTCTGTGTTGAAGTTTGTCTGTTGACCATGCCTATATGACATAGCCTACTGCTACCTTCAAGGCCCATTCACACCGGGACGTTTTTTTCAGCACGTTAACCGGTAAATTTAACGCCCCGTGTAAAAATCAATTGTTCACATCCATGCGTAAAACGTGTGCAGTCTCACGCGTTTCGATTCATTATCAGAAAAAAACAGGGATATGTATGTATATATATATATATATATTATATATATATATATATATATATATATATATATATATATATATATATATATATATATATATATATATATATACACACACATACAGTGGTGTGAAAAAGTGTTTGCCCCCTTCCTCATTTCCTGTTCCTTTGCATGTTTGTCACACTTAAGTGTTTCGGAACATCAAACCAATTTAAACAATAGTCAAGGACAACACAAGTAAACACAAAATGCAATTTGTAAATGAAGGTGTTTATTATTAAAGGTGAAAAAAAATCCAAACCATCATGGCCCTGTGTGAAAAAGTGATTGCCCCCCTTGTTAAAACATACTATAACTGTGGTTGTCCACACCTGAGTTCAATTTCTCTAGCCACACCCAGGCCTGATTATTGCCACACCTGTTCACAATCAAGGCATCACTTAAATAGGAGCTGCTTGACACAGTAAGGCCCACCAGAAGATCCTTAAAAGCTACACATCATGCCGAGACCCAAAGAAATTCAGGAACAATTGAGAAAGAAAGTAATTGAGATCTATCAGTCTGGAAAGGGTTATAAAGCCATTTCCAAAGCTTTGGGAATCCAGCGAACCACAGTGAGAGCCATTATCCACAAATGGCGAAGACATGGAACAGTGGTGAACCTTCCCAGGAGTGGCCGGCCGCCCAAAATTACCCCAAGAGCGCGCGCGACGACTCATCTCAAGAGGTCACAAAAGACCCCACAACAACGTCCAAAGAACTGTAGGCCTCACTTGCCTCAGTTAAGGTCGCGCGTTCATGCCTCCACCATCAGGAAAAGACTGGGCAAAAATGGCCTGCATGGCAGAGTTCCAAGGAGAAAACCACTGCTGAGCAAAAAGAACATCAAAGCTCGTCTCAATTTCTCCACAACACATCTTGATGATCCCCAAGACTTTTGGGACAACATTCTGTGGACCGATGAGACAAAAAGTGGAACTCTTTGGAAGGTGTGTGTCCAAGTATATCGCGTAGAAGGAACACTGCATTTCATAAAAAGAACATTATACCAACAGTAAAATATGGTGGTGGTAGTGTGATGGTCTGGGGCTGTTTTGCTGCTTCAGGACATGGAAGACTCGCCGTGATAAAAGGAACTATGAATTCTGCTGTCTACCAAGAGATCCTGAAGGAGAATGTCCGACCATCTGTTCGTGTACTCAAGCTGAAACGAACTTGGGTTCTGCAGCAGGACAATGATCCTAAACACACCAGCAAGTCCACCACCGAATGGCTGAAGAAAAACAAAATGAAGACTTTGGAGTGGCCTAGCCAAAGTCCTGACCTGAATCCTATTGAGATGTTGTGGTATGACCTTAAAAAGGCCGTTCATGCTCGAAAACTCTCTAATGTAACTGAATTAGGACAATTCTGCAAAGATGAGTGGGCCAAAATTCCTCCAGGACGCTGTAAAAGCCTCATTGCACGTTATCGCAAACGCTTGGTTGCAGTTGTTGCTGCTAAGGGTGGCCGCCAACCAGTTATTAGGTTTAGGGGCAATCACTTTTTTACACAGGGCCATGATGTTTTGGATTTTTTTCACCTTTAATAATAAACACCTTCATTTACAAATTGCATTTTGTGTTTACTTGTGTTGTCCTTGACTATTGTTTAAATTGGTTTGATGTTCCGAAACACTTAAGTGTGACAAACATGCAAAGGAACAGGAAATGAGGAAGGGGGCAAACACTTTTTCACACCACTGTACATACACACATATGGCTGCAACTAATGATTATTTTCGTAATCGATTATTTTATTTATTTAATTAATTAATTAATTATTTTCTTCGATTAATCGGATGGGGCGGGGCAAACTTCCGGTACCATTAAAAACATTTTTTAAATAAAATCCACAAACTGAGTGGTCCAAATATAAACTTCATTCTAAAACTTTACACAACCGTTTGTCCAAAACAGAAAAGAACCCGATGCACACACACACTCAAGAATATATATATATATATATATATATATATATATATATATATATATATATATATACATACATACACATACATACAGACACACACACACATTTCTTTTGCAATATTTATGCATTATTTTTATGGATGCACAAGAAGCACCCAATTAAACTACAGTCCAAAATTAATAATAAATATTCTGGTGTGTGTCTGTGTGTGTGTATCGGTTTCTTTTTGGTTTTGGATTATTATTATTATTAATATTATTAATTTAGTTTATACTAAATTAATAATAACTCACTTTCCACCGTTACTCATGTCACTCCGTTACTCACAGCCATTAGACATATTATTTTACTTGTGTTTACTTTTGATCATAGTGTTTTTGACATTACAGATCTTCCTGCTGTGTATCAGTGCGTCTAAACTACATGTGATCAGCAACATGGCCTCGTTACTAACAGATCACTTCCGTTATGATAAACGACAGAATTTACACTGCAAGCGCGCAAATAAAACATATAATGCCAATAAACTATAATTAAACTAAACCTTTTAAGCAGCTTGCACCAGCTTCCCAAACCCCTTACACACAGTGGAGCTTTGTGGACATAAACATAACTTTGTCCTCGTGCATCAGTTTCATTTCCACAGTGTTTAAAATGCTCCCTGTCTTGGAGGACTTGGAGGTTACACTTTCTTCCTCAGTCACATGATGATTGCACCTCCGTCTGTTGGAGACTGAGGTCATGTTGAGAATAAAAAGTAACGCTGAAAGAAAGTAAACTGAACAAAGTCATTATCGGTGACTCGGGTATCTGCTAATGCTAGCGGGCATATGACGTCATGCACCGTCACCTATATACTTCCAGTTAGTAAAAAAAAACGCTAGTGTAATATTTGAGATTATATTACTGTTCTAAAATCCACACATTAGACGGTAGTGCAGAGTGCACAGTGTAAGTGTACAGCACTTTATTTTGAGACACAACTTTAGGATTTACTCTAGTATTTGTTACTATAGTGTTTTCCTGAACAGAAGTAATGTAATGAGTAAATGTCCCCCGTGCCGCACGCAGACCAACTAATCAATAATGAGATTCGTTGACAACGATTTTCATAATCGATTATACATACATATATACATATATATATATATATATATATATATATATATATATATATATATATATATATATATATATTATCGATTAGTTGTTGCAGCTCTATATTATGTATATATATATATACAATATTAGAGCTGCAACAACTAATCGATTATATATATATATATATATATATAAAGTGGGAGAGCCTAGTAGCTGTAGAGGTAGAATGGAGACAGAGGGAAAAAAATCAGAGAAAGAGAGGAGACAGATAGAGATAGGGAGACCTTTGAGCAGCTATGAAATGATGCCAGTGATTTACTGCAGCCGCATTGCACGTTCCAGCAGCGTAAAACAAACACACACCCATACACAAACAGTGCCAGGTCTCCCTCAGGAACAACCCAACAATCCTAATCGAGGGAGAGAGGAAAGCCTGGAAGCAGGGTGCAAAGGTCAAACACACCCACATGTGAATTGCGGGAAGCGGTGATTGACACTGTGGCATTTTGTTGTAACGCCACCCTTCAATCCCTTGCTCTCTCACCTCAGTGTCAAGTATCTGCTAGCATGTTTCTGTGTGTGTCGAGACATTCATTAACATACAAGTAAGAGTCAACATTGGCCAGAGCACTGTTTCTAAGAGTCTCTTGCCCAGAGGAACAAATTTATGCATTGGAGGGCCTATCAGATGAGTGCACCAGATAACCAGAAAGCACTGCATCAGACAGGCATAAAGTATTGCCTCAGATATGCATGATTTAATGCCAAAATGCACCACAATCAAGTCAACATATTCAGCACCATTTCAGAGGGCCTCATGAACGAGCTTCACCAGAGAATGTCAATGTACTGTTTCAGAGGGTGTCATGAATGATCTGCACCAGACAGCCACAAAGTACTGTTTCAGAGGGCCTCACAAATGGGCAGAGGGCCAAATGCAGTGTCTCATCTGTGAGGTATTGTGGTCACAGTACTGCTTCAGAGGGCCTCAAGGATGAGCTGCACCAGAGAAGCCAGGTGTGCACTTTAATTTCCCAGAAAGAGAAACAAGCACAGTTGTGTTGATGTTACATTTTTACATCACAATATTTGCCTAACCTTTCGCCATACGTTTCCAACTTCAACTAGGAACAACAAAAGGGTGGCTATGACGCAGGTTGTCCACTAATCGTAGGGTTGGCGGTTCGATTCCCGGCCCACATTGTCCTTGGGCAAGACACTGAACCCCAAGTTGCTCCCGATGACAAGTTAGCGCCTTGCATGGCAGCTCAGCTACCATTGGTGTGCGAGTGTGTGTTTGTGTGTGTGTGTGTGCGTGAATGGGTGAATGAGACACAGTGTAATGCGCTTTGGATAAAAGCGCTGTTTAAATGCAGACCATATACCATTTAAAACAAAAAACCTCAACATGAAAATTCCTGCAAAGCTAAAAAGTTGTCAACAACCCCTGCAAAAGAAATCATATCAGTGTGGCTACTTAGATCATAAAGTACAGCTTCTCTTATTTTAAATGAGATTAGAGCGGCAACAACTAATCGATAGAATTGATAATAATCGATTATGAAAATCGTTGTCAACGAATCTCATTATCGATGAATGGGTCTGCGCAGCACGGGGCTCGTTTACTCATCGCATTACTTCTGTTCTGAAAACACGCATCAAGAATATGGCAGAGAGTACAAAACAAAGTTGTGTACCACATGATGCACTTCCACTATATATCATGATCTCTACCGTGCATTTTAGAAGGATAGCATCATCTCAAATCTCAAAAACACTAGCGTTTTTTTACTACCCGGAAGCATGAGCCGTTTCCCTTTCGATGGTACATGATATATATATGTACCATGTATATATGTATCCACGAGAGTGGTGTATTTCTGTGACTTTTTTGAACAAAAGGATAAAGACCATTTTTAGAACAGAATAGTAGTATTTGATATTAGATCCATCAACACACAGATACATTAGTTGGAGAAAATCTAGAACACTAACCATACATTTTTGAGAAGGTAATGTGCACTAATCACTAATGTTAGCTGATTTGCTTGACAAGCTTTCAAGGTGGTGCTCGTAGCTAAAATGTGCAGAGGTTAAAAGACGCATAAATCAAATCTTAGCTTTTGGAAGGACAGATTGTCAAAGCTGTGGCACGAACGCCGTCTGAATACGAGTAGAGCCAGCACAGGCCATGTTTGTATGTAACAGACCTAATGCTTTCATGCTGGATTCTTGGTACAGCCTGGGGAAAGCCATGCCACATAAAATGCCACATCTTTGGGACATGTGTGCATGTTGAGTAATATGAGTTATGTGGTGTGTATGTCTGTCCTCACCATAAACAGGATGTGTGTGGGGGATGAGGTAAACACTTAAGGAAGGCAGAGGGGAAAATGGAGGGGGGTGGGGGGAGTGAGTGGGGAACAACATGAGAGTGAGCAGTGAGGGAAGAGGAGGCAGGAGAAAGAAAACAAAATGCACCATCACTGCAGGTAACTTTCATTAAGCCTGTTTGTTCTTCAGTGTTCATGCCAGTGAGGACATGTCCAGTCAGGCAGACTGAAATTACCAGGGCATTTGGTGTGAAAAACAAATTCAGTGTTGGAGAGTAATCAGCTACCAGAAGCGATGCTACTAGCTTAACTACATTTTTAGTAGCATTGTTATTTTAATATTTTCCAGTAACAAGCTACTTTTTCCACCAAGTAGTGTGTAGCTTTTCCACTTTCTCTCAACATTAACATTTTAACTGAATGCACAAACAGTCCTATTTATCGACCGAACTATATCTATCTGTAACCAAGTTCAATACTACTAACTAGAGTAGAACAAGCATTAGTATGTGCACCCCATAACTCAAGCTCTCTTGGAATAACAGGAGTGCACTAGAGATACCAGGATGTGTTTTACTAGTGATGAAAACAAGACTATTGAACATCCATGACCATTTTTAGAAGAAGAAGAAGAAGAAGAAGAAGAAGCCTCTATTTGTCAAATATACATTACAGCACAGTGAAATTCTTTTTTCACATATCCTAGTTCCTAGGACAATGGAGTCACCCATGATACAGTGCCACTGGAGTAGAGAGGGTTAAGGGCCTTGCTCAAGGGCCGAACAGTGGCAGTTTAGTGGTGTCAGTGTTGGCAGCTAAACCCCTGACCTTCTGATCAGTAACCCACAGCCTTAACCGTTGAGCCACTAAATTTTTCCATGTAAGCGCCAAAGAAGGCCAGTGATGGTCAGCTATCGACAAACTTTTGGCCATAGATTTTATGTATCTTGTTTTGGAGCACAACAGACGGCCTCAGGTATTCAGCCTAATAGTGAATCAGTCAATATGAAATAACTATGAACAACAATAAGCTTTAATCATATTATCCAGCTATTTTATTTATTTTTTTTCTTATTGTTGCTAGCTACTTTATCAAGCATAGAAGTTACAGGTTACAGTTGCAAAGGCACTTCTATAACAGTTGTCTGTAACTGGCACACTTGTCTGACCAGTCAGGTCGCATGCCAGGAACAACTGAAACTCAAAGATAAGATGACCACCTGTCTCACATTTCATAGAACGGTCCTTAAAAAGAAAAAAGAAAAAATAGACCTAGTTGCTCCAACAGCCAGCAAAAACTATGTTAAATGTGTTTAAAATGCATCATTTATAATAGGCTCTGTCGAAACCAGTCTAATATTCTATATACTCAATGACACACAATGTTCCTGATTGCTTTGATTCAATAATCATATTCCAGTACCAATTACATTTCGGGCTTTTTGCTCATCATTATCTGGGTGGACCAGCAACAATTAAGCAGAATTTCTGACAAAAAAAAAATAGATTTCCCCAATCATTTTTCAAATTAGATTCCATTCATTTAGTTTGTCTCCATAATGCCGCTCACTTACATTAACAATGCTTTTCTGGAGAAAAGCAAACCAACCCAATGCACAGCCATAAGTGTTGGTGGAGTCGAAATCAGAATTGGTGATGTGGACGAAAAGCAAATGCTATCATAACAAGCTTTTTCTCAAGTGAGCCATTATCTTAAGTGTCCCATAAAGTGCAGCACGGTTTATGTCAATCAAGTGACCAGAGGTCCAAACAAATATATAAATTTTTAATTATAAAAAAAATTTTATTATTCACTCATAAATTTTATAATTTTTTAAAATTTTTTTTTATATATATATACTATATATATATATATATATATATATATATATATATATATATATATATATATATATATATATATATATATATATATATATATATATATATATATATATATATATATATTTAAACTTACTTTACCTTTTTTCAAGGTTTAAAATGTAAGATAAATCGTACACTAAGCAGGCATGCATTATGAAACTGCACACAGCTAGTTTATAGTCCAGCTTAAAATTATCACGTCTTTTCTTAAGCGCTATTCATCTTTTCTAATTAGCCTATGTTTTATTCACGTTGCTGCTGGTTTACAGCAGGTTAAACACACTGCACATGCTGTCACCTAAATCAAGGCTATTAAAACATATTTGTTTAGCTTCATGCTGCCTTTCTATATTATGTTATCCAGATGAGAGAGCGGTTTCTGGGTGTCCTGCGTTGTCCCGGAAAAGCAGCCCTGTGCTCAGGAGACAGAAAAGCACTAGCCATTGTTTATCTTAAGAAAAAAGAGTATCTTCGTCATTTTAAAATTTTTTTTTTTGGTTTGTTGACATTATCTGCACGCATTGATTAAACATTCATTTAACACTATCATGTACAGCAGACTTTTTCCTGATCTGCGGCCAGTGTCTGAGAAATGTGAATGGACAAACAAATGGGGCTGAAATCAGATTTGATCGTTTGTAAGCTGCAATGCGAAGTTAAGAAAGAAATATTTCAAAAACAAACAAAGTGCTAGCGGGAATCTGCTACTGGGCAAAATCATCCCAGCACACCCTTGTTTCAGTCAATCCCTACAGTGTAACACACACACACACACACACACACAAACACACACAGATATAAACAGCAAGTGAGAGAAGGTAGTTACACATGTTAAGAAGGCAATTTGATGGATCACTAAATATTCCCCAGAATGTTCCCCAAGTGTAAGCTGTAGACACCATAACCCAGGCCAATTTGTTTTTCTTACCAGTGTGAGAAACTGTACAGTGATATTTTAGTTCATCTCTAAGAGTATCACATCATCTAAACCTAGAGGAATAATCCCTCTATAATAAATTACACAGACACATTCTTAGATAAGACTCGTAAGTAACTGGACACTGCCAAGACCTTTACATACACAAACACTGAATTCAGCTACAATAAATCTAATCAACCAAAAACAGAGAAAGAGAGGGAGGATGAAAGAGAGAGAGTGACACACACACACACACACACACACACACACACACGGAGAGAAAGACAGGAGAGATAATGAAGGGGGAAAGAGACACAGGGAGAGTGAGACATGGGGTAAGAGAGAGACAGGAGGAAAGAAAGACAAGAAGAGAGAAGAACAGAGACAGATACATTGCAGAGAATGTGTGAAAGTGAGAGACGAGAGAGAGAGAGAGCGAGAGGGAGGAAGTGCGAGAGCGCCACAAGAAGAGAGACAAGAGAGTGCCACAAGGAGACCGAAGCAAAGGGAGAGAAAGAGATACACAGAGAGACACTAAGAAAATGAGGTAGACACTAAGAGACACAATGAGGGAGACATATGGAATGGAAATAGAGATACATGAGGAGAGAGAAACAGGGGGAAGATGTGCACAAGAAACATGGGGTGAGAAAGAGATGCTGAGAAACACAGACACAGGGAGAAAGAGGGACAGAGAGAAACATTTGGTCTCTGGATGTAATCTAGATCAGGAAGTTATTTGGAGAGAAATGTACACAAAGTCACATGCACACCCAAAACAAGACACGCTCATACAAACACAGAGAGGTTCTCTGTAAAAAGTCTCACGACACGTCACTGAGCAGCAACGTGCTACATGTTACAGCTCTGTTCAACACACAGATGTGCACAATAACTGCACTCAAATTCAAGCGAGGGTTCAAGCCCCAGCACTGCCCAGCTGCCACTATTGGGCCCTTAACCCTCTCTGCTCCAGGGGCGCCGTATCATGGCTGACTGCACTCTGACCCCAGCTTCCTGGCATGCTGGAGTATGCGAAGAAAATAATTTCACTGTGCTGTAATGTATACGTCACCAATAAAGAGTCCTTATCATTATAAACAAATTCTCACAAAATAACACCATGGACGTTAAAGACATGGGAAACATTTTCTGTGGGCCTTTACAGACAATGGCTAAATAACGATGGTGCTTATGCACAATAAACAGAGATTTACAAAACACAAGAGTAGAAGTCCGATTTTCTTTTCCTCTCTCACAGGGCCGCGTCTCAAAATTCTAGTCCACGGTAATCACACTTGCGCTACAGATGACGAGGACTATTTACTCCGGTCAACTTGCAATATGAAAAGCAACAATGCCAATAAAGCCCATTGTCTGTCTTAGCTGTGTATAATTTGTTCTTTCGCCCAACATCCCTGATGCAACTCTTCCGCTGTTTCTTCAAATCCTGTCTCTTCTGTATGAAACATCAGTTTTACACACTTACATCATCGCTTCTTTCTCTCTCGCACGCCACTACTGAGTCATGGTCACTCCACTCCATGGAGAAAAAGCCTCATGTTGTCTCTTACAGTTCACACAGTTAATCACCACCCTAAATACTTCCTGTAAAGTCCCTCCGAGAGCGCGAGAGCTCCATTTTTCATCACAGCTCCACGGACAGTTTAGATACGGACAATCAATGAGAACAATGGGATTTACTGGATGCTGGAGACTACAGGGGAGGGGAAACTACAAAAACATTCACGTGCGACATGGAAATCGTTCGTCTTCAGTAATCCTGAGCAGCGGTGTGGTGGATCCGGAGCCTATCCCAGCAACGCCTGCTGGAAAAACTGGAGAATTCATCCTGCCAGTCCATCACATGGGTTTTACCATCAAGGCCTTGAATTACAATCTCCTTGAATAAAGTCTGTCCTTTCAAGATACGACTTCAGGACAGCAGTTTTCCAGTTTTTAATATTTTTTCCTGCCAATTTCAAAATATTAATGCCTGAAGGCAATCCCACTATCCTGCTCATCAGACAAGAATTCCATGGCGTGATCATTTAAATTGTTTCAAAAAATTTTTTAATTTTTTATTTCATTTACACTACAAAGTTAGCTGATCCAGTCTCATCCTATTGGATTTGCACTGGATGCTAGGTGCACTATGGGTAATCATTTACCCACTGGGAATTTGGAACACAACAAAATGGCAGCACACAATACAGTACTCCCCTGGGCAAAATATACTATAATATAATATAACAATGATATATATATATATATATATATATATATATATATATATATATATATATATATATATATATATATATATATATATATAAATATATAAATAAAATAAACATACACAGACACGTATATATATGTGTATATAAGGGCCCAAAATATTAAGTGGTCTTATATTAAGAGATACAGTAGCTTAGTATGGGAAGCTTTCCCCTTTGAATCCTTGAATTGTTTAAGCCCAGTAAGTAAACTTGCGGACAGGTTTTTATTTTTATTTGACTTTTTTCTTTTCATTTTGCACACCCAGATACGTGTTAGTTTCATAGCAAACATTTTAATCATGAATTTATCTTAGCATACAGGAAAACTACATAAGTGAATTTCCCAGTTTCTAGCTTTTCCCCCGAAACAGTTAACTGTAGCAAATGTAAACACTCTATTTGGCACAGGAGCTCTGAGGAGTTTCATTAGAGATGGCACTGATTTGAAACCTAGGATTTGTTGCAGCACAACAAGATGTAAAGCAGTGTGTTAAAGTATGTCACATGATAACAACAGCAGCCATGTGGCCTAACATTAAAATATTCTTGTAAGGACTGATTTTATTACGTTGATTTTATGTAATATATATAACTGAATAAAATGCTTCAGTTTTCTTTTTTAACTATGCTTAAACCTCAGTACTTCTTAAAGAGAAAAACTGGACAGGGATCGATATCAGCAGAGACTCAAGGTTTCAGTATCTATATCAAAAAAGGTATGTTATGTCATGGTTTTTAAAACATGGTTTTTAAATAAACCAATCAGAGCAGCTTTTTTTTTTTTTACACTGCTGAATTTCTGCTGATCGAGTTGCTGATGCACTAGCAGAGTGTACACCGCCTTGTGGCCGATGCTCCCTGGGATAGGCTCCAGGTTCCCCGCAACCCTGAAGAAGGAATAAGCGGTAGAAGATGGACGGATGGATGGAGTTGCTGATGCAGGGGGAATGGCCATAAAAAAAAGTAAAATCACAGCATTATGACCTGTGTTTTTTAGGTATGGAAATATTGTGTTTGTATAAAACAAGACATTTAATGGAGTTTTATTGATCACTATTGGAAACATGTTATCTCTTTGTTTTGTGAGCATTATATCTGACTGTCCGAGTTAATACGTGCTGGGGCGGCTGTGGCGGCTATGGTTGTCCACTAATCGTAGGCCCGGGTGACTCCACACGCCGAAGTGTCCTTGGGCAAGACACTGAACCCCAAGTTGCTCCCGATGGAAAGCTAGCGCCTTGCATGGCAGCTCTGCGACCATTGGTGCCAATGTGTGTGTGAATGGGTGAATGGGACACAGTGTAAAGCGCTTTGAATAAAAGCTATATAAGTGCACGTTTACATTTACATCAATTTGCTGACTATTCAATACCTGAGACCACAGTCCTGATGCATGCATACCTCAAATTTCCTTGATCATATTATCAGTGATTGCCAAGACTAAGCTTAACATACTGTTAAGCATATGTTAAGACATACTTAACATACTTTGCTCTATACTGACTTTACTATGCTAGCTAGCTGGCTAGATTAGCATGCAAGGCTAAGTTAATGAGTATTATTATTTAACAATAACAATTTGCATGTCAGGTGTGATGGGTTCAGTGGCTTTAGATGCATTCAGTGAGATCCTAAACTCAGCTCATATATAATTATTTCCTGAATTAGATGCAAGTACTGAGAAAGTTTTGGTTGTAAATGGGAAAAATGCTAATTTAGATACGTGTTAAGACTTTCTTTTTTTTTTCTTTTTTTTTACCATAACACCCACTTGAATCAGCCATGCAAAAGGAGTTAAGTTCTTAAACTACTTGTTTTGTGGCTAATATTGTCCTGTCTTCTGTTCTTCCCACCAAACCTTATTGTCTTGTGGGTTTATTTAAATCTTCTCCAGAGATTCAATGGTGAAAAACTGCCATATGCACAGTGAATGATGATTTGTGCTGACACCCAGCATCCTCACAATTCAAAACAGGCACAAGTAGTCGTTCTTTTTTTTTTTAAACAGCATCTTGACGATATTGTATCCTATAATGGAAAATTAGGCAATTACTGTGATATGAAAATTTTATTTGACCACATGGCCATTACACCCAAATATTCAGCATTAAAAGGGTAATTCAAGACGTGTTCCCATTAGCTTGTGAATCCATTAGCTTGCATCGGTCCTTTCCATTAAATGTTCCAACAGCTGGATATAAGGTATAACGAGTGTGTGTTGTCGTGTTTAAAAGTCATTCTGCAGCCTCTAATAGATAAACAAATTCCCGTTAAACATATATCAAAGCTGTACCTATTTAAAAAAAACTCTGCTGAATTTAATGCATGTGTGAGCTGTGCTGTAATAAAGTACCTATGCTGAATTTTCTTGCCAGGTGGCAGAAGTACTGAATTGGGAAATGAGGGTGGGGCTAGAAATGGTGAAGTGCATTGATTTGTCAAACACCGTTGTCACTGAATCATCGCTCATGCCATTTTAGAGAAGAAGAAAAAAAAAACACTAGGGTTATGTTCCAAATCAAATCAATCATTCATTCATTTATTCATTCATATTCAGTAACCACTTTAACCTATTTAGGGTCATGGTGGGGGACACAGTGGCTTAGTGGTTTGCATCTTTCCACGCACCTCCAGGGTTAGGAGTTAAAATCCCGCCTCCGTCCAGTGTGCATGGAGTTCCCATATTCTCTCCATGCTTCAGGGGTTTCCTCTGACTACTCTGGTTTCCTCCCCAGTCCAAAGACATGCGTTTGTACACTGATTGGCATTTCCAAATTGTCCATAGTGTATGAATGTGTCTGTGATTGTGCCCTGTGATGGGTTGGCACCCCGTCCAGGGTGTCCCCCACCTTGTGTCCTGAGTTCTCTGGGATAGACTCCAGCCTCCCCAGCACCCTGTGTAGGATAAGCGGTACAAACAATGGATCATGGTGGAACACTGGGCATGAAGTAGAATACATGCACACACATTCACACACTCAATAACACCTAGTAGCCAATTCACCTACCAGTATGTCTTTGGCAGGTGGGAGGAAAACAGAGAACCCTGAAGAAACCCACTCAGACACACGAGAATTTCCACACAGACAGCACCTCAAGCTTAGGATGGGACCAGGGACCCCTGAGTGCCAATGTTACCATTTGCACCCCAGTGCCACTCCCAACATTATACCATACCATACTAAATAGTATGTAAAAATACCATGCCACATTTCTTGCTTCATATAGTGCACCATTTAATTCATGTAGCAACCATTTAGAACAATAGTATGTAGTCTGGAATGTAGCCGAGCTAGCTATAATTGCCTTTCTCCCAGACTATACGGCATCTTCAATATTAGTGCCTTCGTAGTGGAAAATTCTTACTGCCTTTCTCGCTTCACTTCAAACTTGAACGCGGAATAAAGGGGACATTATGTCACCACCTTACAATCTCCAAAGAACAACACCTATTTTCACTGCGATAGATTTGGATACGTTCGGATTAGTAACCATCTGGTGCACTGTGTGCTGAAAAAGCACTTTAATATAATTAAAAAAAAAAAAAAAAAACTTGTAACGCCATTCTATGGGTTAGCCCCAAAGGTAAGCGTCTTTAGTCCATGCACATGCTTTCCACAATCCACTGTGTAGTGCTGAGCCTCAGTATGTCTGTGTGTATTAGAATTAAGTTCTTCCTTGGGCAGTAATCAAATGAGAGAAGCTTTATCTACCTACAATAAATCAATTGATAATACACACACAAGTGATATACGGATGAGCAAACATTACACTAGATTGCAGCCAGTAAGGTTTACTTATGATTGTGCTCACTCACTCACTCAATCACACACACTGTCTCTAATACCAATTGTTTACCAAGTGGTGCAGTATGATGACTAATCCAAACACAGGACTATCCAAACCCTTTAAACTTAACCTGCGAGTTATATCGAGGTTGTGGTTGGTGACATCAGTTCACTACCCTTCGTACCCTGGCCACAATGGTAGCCAAAATTAGCACAGGCAGTTAGATACCAATGAAATAACAGCGAAATATGGAATCATGGATGAATTACCATTAGGTAATGCACCAGTAGAGTAGATAGAATAGATAGAATGTGCAATAAAAACATTATATCCATCTAACATACACACAAGTATGTCTGCTAAGAAAACCGATCATCGTTATAGACCATACAAATACATTAAGGCGAGCAACTTCTGTACAGTCATGGTTTGTACAGTTAATTATTAATGAGACACTGGTCTAGTGAGATGTACAAACTCTGCAGTTCAACAACTTCTTACACAATCCTGTCCTAATACAGGCTTCCTTCATGTCAACCGCCAGTTCTCTGACTGGCAGCAGTTACAACACTTTAAGGGGAAAAAAGAGCTCAACACTGAGATTTATCACCTGGAAACCTTCTGAACAATAGAACTAAAACTTCTCTATATGGAACACACACACACACACACATTCTTCCATGTGTATACACTTGGTGCAAGAGGAGCAGAAATTAAGAGGAAGAGATCTAAGAATGATACTGATGATATTTTTGAAAACATCATATAGACTCTTGAAGCCTTTTCAGAGTAAACTGAATAGTAAGTGGGGTTGAGCTCAGGTACTAGAATCAGACAGGATTGTAGAAATCATAGAATGAAATTATGATGATAATGAAAATTATGACGCAGCAGTTTCTTATAGAAAAATTGTCAAATCTACTCCTTTATTCAACACAGATATTAATTTATCCAATCATCTTCAGTAACTGCTTTGTCCTGATCAGGATGGAAGTAGGCCTAGCTCAGGTACACTAGACGTGAGGCAGAAATACACCCCGGATAGGACATTAGTCCATCTCAGGGCACCGTGCAGATACAATACATTCACACACTCCATCTATGGCCGAGTTCCTGGAGATCTATCCTCCTGAAGACTTTAACTCCATCCATAACGGTGCCCACCTGACCATCTACGTCTAATCATAGCCTTAAGAAGTTCTTGACCAGCTAAAATCAAGTGAAACCTGCAGGAAGGTAGATCTCAGGGAACACGGTTGGTGACCACTGATCTACGGACATGTTTTTGGGAGGTGGAAAGAAACAGGAGAATTCCAGACACAAAAAGGTCATTTGAAACGCCATACAGAGATAAACCTGAGGTCAGGATCGGACCCAGGACCGCAGAGCTGTGTATATGTACATTTTTATCATGAAATTACCCCCCCCCCTGTTTTTTTTCTTCTCTTTTTAATTTTATTACTTGAAACGTCTTACTATATTATGTATCTTGACTAGAAGCGGGCAAAACCGACAAGAACTACTGAAAACATCTGTTCTAAATGTCCTGAAAGAAGCCACAGTATTGTAGCTAAATCCTTAACACAGAAGCACAGGTGGACTATATAGGTTTTTTATTTTGAATGTAAAAAAAAAAAGAAACACTTCCTTTAATGACGTCAAATGTTGACACTAGAAACGACTCTCAAACACTTTTTGAATTGAATTGGCAGTTCTGAAAGAACCAGGGTTTCCCCTCCGTCTAAATCCCAACTTAATCCGGGAAAATCTCGGATTTCTGACACATTCGGATCAAAGTACTGACACTCGAAACTTCTGAATGTCACCTCAGCGTGTTTCAGAATAAAAACCGGTAGATTCATTATAGAATCTGGAACTTGTCAGGTTATAGTTATTTCCGCAAAATGCCCAAGTAAACAAACAAACAAACAAACAAGAGTCGCGCGAGACGCACGTTGTGTCCACTGAGAAGTGTGTTAGTGTAGTGTACAGTGTAGAGGGGTAAAAACCTGCATTAGGGGGGAAACTTTAGGGGACAGGAATGCGTGTTGGCTTGGAAACGCAACACAAGAGCGTTCAGTTCATTAACACTCGTCTGTCAATCAAGCCCTGCCAATTACTTCCCCAATTACTCCAGGAGTCATGCCGAGCCCTCAGACATGGCACTACACGGACCTCAGAAGGGAGACCGGTCACCCATAGACAGATATGATCTCCGCTTACCTCGTCCCATTTGATAAACTTGCTTCCCGCTTTGAGTATTTCGTGCACGGAGACCGGTTTGAGCTGGAGCGCGTGCACTCCCGGTTTCGCCCCGGCCATGGCTGCACCAACAGCCTGTCCTCGTCTCGCTCAGATCCACACTACTGTCACACACACACACACACACTTCTGGGAGGCAACCTGAGCCGAGTTTCCGACTCCAGTGATGACCGCGCGAACTCGAGGGGAGAAAAGAAGAAGAAAGAGGAGCGAAAGTCGCTCGGCTCTGAGTCACACATGAACGAGCGCGCGAGCTCGTTACAATGTGTTACAGTTTAGGACTCCATATGCTCGCGCGACTCGCGTAGAACACTTGAATCGAGCCGAGCCTTTCCTTCCCGTCCACGTCCTCCTACTTCCTCTATCCTTCGACAAACTTTCACTCGGAGAAGTGTCCTTCCTTTTCCTGCATGGTTTAGTTTTCTTCTTCTTCTGGAACGACGGAGAGACAGAGTGAGAGTGAGTGAAGGACAAGACAGGGAAGGAGGGAGAGAGGGAGACAGGGGGAGGTGAGGAAGTGAGTGAGAAAAGCGAGGGAGTGCTGCTTGTTCTTTCTCTTTCCCTTCTTTTCTTCGTCTTCTTCTCCTATCGTTTACAGTTTTTTTCTCCTTTTTTGTCACTGCTACTTTCCTTTTCTCTTTTCTCGCAGAGGAGAGGCACTGGCGGGTAAAACAGAGGATTTAAACATATCTAAACACCCCCCCAACCCACACACACACACAAACAGAGTCCCCATAGGTCTGTAATTGCATGTTGTCCCTGTCTTTGAATTGCTGAAATAAAACAAGGCTTAAATTCTCACAAGGGAAAGGGGCTTGAGAGAATTCCTGAAATACTTCAAATCCTTGTTTTGCTCTCTATAAATCCCCAGGCTCAGTGGCTCTGTATTGGTCCGAACAAGAACACTGCCATATGAATGTGTGTGTGTGTGTGTGTGTGTGTGTGTGTGTGTCTGTGTGATTGTGCCCTGTGATGGACTGGCACCGTGTCCAGGGTGTACCCCGCCTTGTGCCCGATGCTCCCTGGAATAGGCTCCAGGTTCCCCGTGACCCTGAAAAGTATAAAGAGGTATAGAAGATGGATGGATGGAAGAACACTGCCAGTTGTTCCACTTGACTGGTGTCAGTTGGGGTAGTGGTGGCTCAGTGGTTAAAAAGATGTGAACCTGATGATTGGAAGGTCATGAGTTTGAGTCCCAGCATTGCTAAGCTGCCACTGCTGGGCCCTTGAGCACGGTCCTTCACCCTCAACTACTCACAATGAGATAAATGTAAGTTGCTCTGGATAAAGCTGTCTGCCAAAAATCATAATTGTATTTAAAAAATATTTTTTTAAAAAGAGTGTAAAATCAGTTCACTTGCATCAACTCTAATCATAAAAGCCGACCAACGTCTTAAACCTAAACCATCAACAGTCATCGAAACTAGTTACCACACTTTTTTCCTAGTATGATACTAGTCAGAGCTCTGGATATGGGCCAATATCTGATAATGATCCAATCAGAGCAGACATACCCCTTGGTATTTGAGCTGATTTTCTGTATGCTTTTTAAAAGTTGTGTCATGAGATGATATGCTAGATCTGTGGTGTGCCCATCATCATCAGTGGTTTCTTGAATAAAATACATCAGAGAATATGATTTATTATTAAAAATATATGAGAAATCAAACTAAGCCAAAAAAACCCCAACAACAACACCTGGTTAAGTAGCCATTATGAATGTATAATTCAGTAGCAGTTATGAAACATATCCATGCCAGCTGACAAATCAGCTATGGCAGCTAAATTGTTTAAACACACACAATACACTACACATGGTAAATATTCTCTATGTGAGCTGTCTCATTGGTTGTCAGCATCCACACAAAGCTTTCTTTGAAATCAGAACAGCTTAACATTTTGTATTTTCATTTGGTTACAGTGTGAAATTAATTATCGATACTTGAATATCTGTATTGTCATTGTACGAAATTAGGTGGAAACAAAAGTCTGCAAAATCCCATGAGCGCATGCAGGCCACCATCTTGAATATAAACTGGGAAGAAAAAGTGGAAAAAGTGACCCTATGTCCACTGTAGCCTCAGAATCCTGCTCTTGGCTGAAAGGAGTGGAACCTAACGTAGTCTTATGCTGTTATAGGCCATCTGCCTCATGGTTCAGTATGTTGTGTGTTCTGGGATGCTTTGCTCAGGGCCGTTTCTAGGCATAGGTGAACTAGGCGGTTGCCTAGGGTGCCACCAGCTTGGGGATGACAGTGAGCACCGCAAAGCCCTTATCTGACTCACCCACCCACGAGAAAGATAGTACCACAGGCATAACCTGGCCTGTAACCTGTAGCCCTGAAGAGTTTCATTTAAAATATTTAATCAGGTAACGCTTTATGATTGCATGCTATTATCTGGTATCCCTGGTGATACTGGGCACTGCTGCTAGGAAGACAGATAGAGATGTAGAGGGCCAGGAACATCCATGCTTACCCGTGGGGGTTGGGGTTAGGGTTGGGGGGGCACCAAGAGGAATTTCGCCTAGGGTGCCAAAGGCCCAGAAACAGCCCTGGCTTTTCTGCCCACCACAAAAAAAGTGATTATTTCAGTTAATGTAGTCTTCCTGTTATGTTGAACCAGTCTGTTCATTCTTCTCTGACCTTATTCATCAACAAGGCGTTCTTGCCTCCAGACCTGCTTCTCACTGGATGTTTTTGTGTAAACTCTATAACCACTGGTGTGATTCCCAGAAGATCAGCAGTTTCTGAAATACTCAAACCAGTCTGTCTGGCACCAACAACTGTGCCATGATCAAAATCTCTGAGATAACACTTCCGCCATTTGAATGTTTGATATGAACATTGACTGAAGTACTTGATGTGTATCTGTATGATTTTATGCATTGTGCCGCTGCCCTATGATCGGCTGGGTGGATAATTGCACTTATAAAGCCTCATCAACTGGAGGCTACAGCCTGGAGATTGTTTAGGATGGTACTTTAAGTACCATGAAATAGTTTTGGCCTTCAATTCCACATGGACATTCTCGCTGTGGTTGCTGGGATTACGATTACTGCTATGGCCTTGGAACTGCAATTACCACATGCAGTTTTGCACTCAGGTCTCCTTTAGTGAACAGTGGAGTAGTTCAACAAAGACTTCATGTAAAAACCATAATGAACTTCCTTTTACTTTCACGCAGTCCGTTGTTACCCAGGATGTAAGAATATCAACCCTTTCCAGCTATTAATGCTGTTATGCAAGTGGAAGTAGTGGTTTAGTTGCTTTTTTGGGGGGGGGGCACTAGTTCAATAGATCAATTTCCAGTACCACCAAACTGCCACTTCTAAGTCTTTGACTAAGTCTTAGACACCTAACCCTCAGCTACTCAGATGTATCCTGTCTCAATGGTAAGTCGATTTGGATAAAATTGGCAGCTAAATTTGTAAATGCATTGAGATATTGAACTCAGAAATGTGTAGTCTTAAAATGTGTTGATGAAGTGATGGTCAGCACCATGGCTGTGGCATAAAGGTTTGCATTATTATCAGGTTCTTCTACATTCTTAACATTTTAATGTATTGCACAGCCTTATTTAGCCTACCAGGAAGAAACTGGAGAGCAGTTTTAAATACTGTGTATTTTATATACTAAATTCAGTCTGTGTCCTTTGCCTTTGAACATAAACATGGCCATGTATTCTGTTTAACTCAGAATCAAACTCTCCTAATAAACAACTGCAGGCTGTAATCAGATGAAGTGATGTAGATGATGTACAGGCCTTTAGTCTCAGTCACACACACACACACACATCGAGACTATTGACTGGGTATGGCAGAACAAAGCAAAAGATCATGGGTCTATCAGACTGTTTATATGGAAATTGTCATTATTTAACAAAATCTTTCAAACACATTCCTTGATTTATTGCAACATCATATGCAAAATATGGTCTACCTGAAATTCTTGATCTTTTTTTTGAGCATACTTTTAGCTCACAGGCCTGAAAAACAGGTGTTTTTACAGACATTTCATCATGACGTTTAGGTTTGTCTTTGTGCTCGTCAGCACCTGTGAATGCCGGGCCCTTTTCTCCATATTTCCACAACAGGTGTTCCCTTCCCAGCTAAATGTCTGCATTTATTCATGCAGGTGCTGACCGGTGAGGGAACTGGCTGCCCTGGATCATATTTCAGAGAGTTAGACACTATGCTTGTGTACCCATTGTGTCATGTTGTCCTTGTTTTATAGAATCAGAACTTTGGACATGGAGAACGTAGATACCGAGACATAGTGTAAATAAAAGACAAGTAGTAGGAATAATGACGAGTGAAAGGAGAGGTGAGTATAGATCATTTAAGTGTTCTCTCTCTGTGTGTCTGCATTCCCCATTACTCTAATCACACCATTTCTGACTGTATGCCAAAGACTTACAGAGACACGTTGTGTTAGAGCAGAGAGGAACCTTAAGGCAGACTTAGAAAGACACACACACACACACACACACACACACGCACAAAGCGTATTTAATAGTTCCTATTTATTTATTATTATTTACCAGTGTTATCTGAAAAAAGAAAAAGTTAATAATAAGAACCAGCACTATTCAAAATCTGAACATTCTTACACCCTCTCATGATCCACATCTCTCTCCATTTTCCTTTCTTCACAACAAAGTCCCAGCAGCAGTGTGAGGTTGATCACATTACTCTGCAGAAAGCAGAAATTTGCTGGCCTGCAGCTCTAAAAAGCTTCAAAAGCCTCATTGTTGAAGCCTCAGGATTCTTGACACTTTATCTGCAGGCCTTGTCCAAAATCAGAGAATACACTGTCTCCACCTAGTGACTCAACACACACAGCGAAAGGATGGGAGAAGTGCTGATCGTACACTGCTGACTTCCTACTCCTACCTCCTGCCTGAAACCTAAATGAGAGGGTGGAACAGTAATTAGGACAGTGTCTTTTGCTGTGCTATCAACTGCTTGAGTCTATTTAGTTACATTAATTACAGTATAATAACATGTTTTAATGCAAAAAAAGGATAGCACCTAAATAGGAAAACAGAACAAGCTACATCACTTTGATGATATGTATTTCGGCGTGTGATTGAGTATAAAGCATATTTTTGAATGGAATTTATACATAAACTATATAAATGATATAAACTGGTCTATACAGAAAAATAGAAATCTGACAATGGAATTGATTTATTAGGTTTTTGACCACCATTTGCCTGTAGCAGCAAAACCCATCTTCATACAGTGTTGATCATTTTGTTTACACTGGCCTGGGGAATTTTATCCCACTCAGATATTGGTGGGAGCTAGAAAACATTGGATTGTGTACACCAATCCAGAGCGTTCCAAAGATATCTGATGACTATGCAGGACTCTGAAGAATGGGGACATTTTGAGCTGCCATGAAATGTGCACAGATCCTTGCAACAGGGAATCATGCATTGGCATGCTAAAAGATGAGGTCATGGTGGTGCATAAATTATATGATAATGTACCACAGGATCTCACTTTGGTATCTCTGTGCAATCATATTTCACTGATGAAATGCACTTGGGATTTGCCTGCCTTTACCCAAACCCCACCACTTCCATGGGCCACTCTGTACACACCACTGACTTCCGCAAAATGTTCACTCATATGGTGCCATGCACGCTGTCTGCCATCAGCCAATAACGACTGAAATCAGGAATCATCTCTACAGAGCATTACGGGAACCAACTCCTGTCCACTCGTGTCAGCTACAGTGATGAACTGCATGAAGGTCAAGGCCCTGGTAAGGATGCAATGCATGCAAATGACCTGCAGAAATTATTCAATTGTGCAAACTGTCAGCTGTCTGTGTGACTGGTCTGATAAAATCCCACAGGTAATAGGAACCCAGGGAACAAGGTGTGGGCACTTGGGGCACAAGGTGGGGGACACCCTGGATGGGGGGCCAATCCATCACAGGGCACAATCGCACTACAACGCATGTCTTTGGATTGAGGGAGGAAACCGGAGGAAACCCCGGAAGCACGGGGAGAACATGCTGACTCTGTGCACACAGGGGTGAGATGGGAATCCAACCTCAACCCTGGAGGCATGAGGCAAACATGCTAACCTCCTAATATTTCTCTTTGTATGTTGAAAGAGAGGGGGAAAAAACACACCATGCACCATACATGTAAAGACGTACAACAATTCAAGCCTGAAATGCAAAGATTGTATGTTGAGATTTTATAATAAGGTATTTTTTTCCAAATCTTTCTTCTACCTTTTTTATTTATTTATTTATTATTTTTTTTACTTATCCTCGAGGGGCGCACAGTGGCTTCATCTCACACCTCCAGGGTCCAGGGTTCGAGTCCCACTGAGGCCATGTGTGTGCGGAGTTTGCATGTTCTCCCTGTGTTGCGGGGGTTTCCTCCGGGTGCTCCGGTTTCCTCCCCCAGTCCAAAGACATGCATGGTAGGTTGTTTGGAGTGTCTAAAGTGTCCATAGTGTATGAATGGGTGTGTGAGTGTGTATGTGATTGTGCCCTGCGATGGACTGGCACCCTGTCCAGGGTGTACCCCGCCTTGTGCCCAATGATTCATGAGATAGGCTCCAGGTTCCCCGTGACCCTGAAGAAGGAATAAGCGGTAGAAGATGGATGGATGGACTTATCTTCAGAGACAAATATGAAAAACTAAAATGAAGATGTTTGAGTGTTGAGTAATGTGGAGATGTCACAATTAAAAATTTATGCTTATGGAGACACTAAGATTGAGGATTGCATAAATTCTGGATGCAATGACAAAACCAGAAAGCATGAAAACAAACATTTGTTAAGTCTTGGCAGTGTGGAATCCCATGCGGTGCAGTTTGTAGGTTGTAATGTTCTATGAAGGATTTTTATTATAATTCTTGGTGTTTTGAATTGAAGGTCATGTTGCATATGTTCTGGCAGTCGATGTGAGAGTGTTGGTTCTCTGTGGCTCTTCGTTTCTCAATTGAAAGTGATAGCTGTAAGGAGAGATGAGGACTGTGTGTATGAGGTTTTCTGATGTGTGTATGAGGTTGCCTGTTTACTTTATACTTTACTTTATATATTTACTTCTTTTCAGCTGGATATACTGAAATGAACAGTGATCTGGTGTGCTATATTTTTCCTTGATGATTTTCAAATGCATATTTAGAAATGAATTTTACTGTCTATGTTATTAGCTCTTGGCAATTCCCACTCAATTTTGCAACTCCCTTATCATATGATGGCTTCCAATTTGAGAGGGTGAAGGCTAACACATGCTTCCTCCACAACATGTTAAGACAGCAAATACATCTTTTCCAGCTGACAATGCCAGAAGGATGCTCTCTGTGGGGAATGATATGCTCCAAATCCTCTTCATGCGATCGAGTATCTCAGATCAAGATAGGAAAAGAAGTAAGCCCTCCTTCCTACATAATAAAGGGATGACCTTCATGAGATCTGTATGTAGACTCCTGACCTTTGATGGAACCCATGGCAATGCTGGAACTAAATCATATTAGCTGATTTCACTAGTCAGCAGCAACTATAATTAAATTTAACTGCAGATAAACAGATGTAAATTTGTCTCTCTCACACGCGCACGCACACACACAATTCCAGTCATTCTGTGGTGCTGCTCACTCCTGGTTTCTGATCTCGATTTCTTTTATGCCTCTTTAATTCTCTCCAACTCCAGTCAATTCAAACGAATTAAGCTAATCTTATACACATCAAAATGACAAACACTTCTTCCCTCCTCTCTACATCTCTCTGCCCTTCTCTAAATTGTATACTCATCATAAGATCAACTGTATATAGTAGTGGACCAAACATAGGCCAACATCTTCCTGTAAAATCCCTTTCAAAACCGCAGTTTATAATTTCCGTGTATTAGTGGTGGAACATTATGGAGAATTCCGGTTATAATAACACCTAATGACGGAACAGTGTGTTTTCAATATAGCAGTGTTTGGCATAAGATATTAGTCATTAAGAATGGTTTCCTATGAATTTTTAACTTGTATGCTTCTTCTTAGGAAAAAAAAAAAAGTAGGCTATCCTGCTTTAAAGGAGCAGCTTGGCAGTTCAGAGGCCTCTGCTGTGTGTGAAGAGAATTGCAAGTACATTAAAAAACAAACAAAACATTTTCACCTTCCTCCTAACCACCATTTCTGTTGAAACCACTTGCAGCCTCACCGTCTCATGTTAAAACTATGCATGCTTTGCATAGTCCCTTTTAAGGAAAACATTTCAGCTGGGAGTGGAGCTAATATCCTGAAAATAAATGGAAGCCTGAAATGAAGAATTGAATCACTTTAAATAATTTTTAACATTATGTGATTATTATAGACCTATATATATATATATATATATATATATATATATATATATATATATATATATATATATATATATATATTGTGTATATATATATATATATATATATATATATATATATATATATTATATATATATATATATATATATATATATATATATATATATATATATATATATATATTTTTTTTTTTAATACAAACTGCACCTTTAAGACCATACTGTACAACATATCACAAGCACCATTTCAATAAAATCCTTATTACAAATATGTAAATGATGTGTTTTATTGGTACACAGTGACATCAATGATGGTTTCAGCCAGGTGGCAGCATTAACACAATATCCACTGTCATATAAGCCTCTATGTCTAATGTCATATCACACACCTGAATCGAGAAAGCTCATATATGATTATACAATACCATGGAAACTTGGTCAAATTGGTTTGTAGTATGGTTTGACCCATACTATTTGCTCTTACTAAATAAGAATTGATCCCATATCACTGTCTTGGATCAAGCGGAACTTTGCTAAGTAAAGGTTATCCAGAAGCTGCTCTAAGCTCCT
>CM022756.1:17676300-17813800 GCA_012411365.1 Ameiurus melas
GTCTTTGCTCATATTTATCAAGGTTGCCGATATTAGTGGAGGGCACTGTAGTTGCTAAAGAAAGCATACTGCTTGTGCTAAATAGTAGCCTATACTATATGGACACACTACAGCTATTTATATTAGTATAATGCTATACTAAATAGTATACTATGTATCTCTAACGGTGTTAAACGATACCATATACTACCATACATATATACAGAGAGGGAACTACAGAATGACTGTTTTTATCTTGGAAACAAACTTGTATGATACAAGCATGCTAAATAGTAAGCATAGCCATATAGTCACTATATTTTAAATGCAAAACAGCATGCTACCCTCATACTACACTACTAAATAATACACCTTTGTATATAGCCACATACTACTGTACTAAATAGTATGCATTATAATCTAAATAGTAAATTCAGTATTGTCACTGTGGCTGAGTTTAAGTCTACATACTACTGAGCTAAATAGTGTACTGTAGGGTCATTAAGGCTATGCCCAAAATGGTATATTACTGTTTTAAATAGTATACTGTATAATCACTATAACTCTGTCCAAAACTGCATATTACCATACTTAATAGTATACTGTATCATTTTTTATGATTATATACAAAGCCACCATAATCACTATGACATGTCTGCATACTCCTGTATTGAGTAGTTTGTAAAAAAGTATTGTAGTATAATGGGCCAGGTGGCAGGAACGGATACTGAGAGAAGAGGGGGGAAAAGTGATAGGAAGAATAGGGTGATATAAAGATAATAGAGGAGAAGAAAGGAACAAGGAAGAGGGCAATCTGAGCAAGTGTGATGATAGGCAAACTCACTCGACAACACGTGCGAGTTTGCTTTGACACGTGGTCCTTCTGTACACAGTGAGGCAGGACAAACACTGCAGTAATTTATGGAGGAAAATTTATGTAATGAACCGCTATGTTGTTCAGGCAGTGATTGCATTTGGTTAGGAAAGCAAAGCAAGTGTGAGTGTGAGAGTGAGAGAGAGAGAGAGGGAGAACGTGTGTAAAAGGAGAGGCAATTCTGATAGGAGTACAGAGAGGTGGAAAACGCAGATGTCAAGAAATAAGCAGATGATCACTGACAGAACAGCCAAACCATGAGCAAGAGATGGAAAAGGACAGCTGTGGTTTTAACCTCTGGCACAAGGACTGCACATAATACAGCACAAGAATTGCACAAAATATTTCATAAGGACCACACACACACACACACACACACACACACACACACACACACACACACACACACACACACAAACAGCTTCACACTTTGGTTATAGCCTGTCATATATCAACATGAATCACTGCAAGCTTCTCCCATACCCCAGTATTGAGCTATTTGGCCTCAAGTCCTGAATGACATCACCAAGATGGGTCAGTTGTTTACATGTAATGGCCTTTGACTACATTAATGTTCATCTCTTTCTAGTATCTTTCAGATTTAGTTTAGCATGAATCAGCAAATTCTTGACATAAGAGGCGTGGGGCTGTAACACACACTTGGAGCGATTATTATTATGCTCATAAACGTCTGTCAGATTCAAAAGAAACACAAGTCATAGTCAAAGCATAGGAATGCATGCACCTAGTTCTAGTGTGACATATCATGCCATTTTAAACTCTTAGAAATGTATGTAGAGTAATAAAGTGGTTGTTTGAACATCTCTACACTTTGACATGAATTAAAAAAAGTAAGAATCTATAAATGTGCAAATTGGAAACGACCTGATGTCCTCCTGGCATTGCTAACAGCTACCAGGCTAGTTATCCCCATTCTTTTGTCACGGGTAAGTGTATTTTCAGGAACAGAGACTCCGTTTTATCGTATTTATCGTGATTTATTTAACCAAGCCTGTCGAAATACACCATAACAACACACTTAACATTAACAATGGTTAAGTTAGCTAGATAGTTAGCTTTGCACGAATACTCTGGGGTTAAAAGTGTTCAGGTATCACACTATTATTTTCGAATAATTTTGTATCAAATGAAAGTATCATTTTAGCTCATACGCAGCGATCCACCATTCATTTTTATTTTTATATTATATTCCTTTTTCTTTTTTTATTATGTTTTACAGAAGTACTCCACTACAAATACCATTACAAACCATCATCTAACCATTAAAACCATTACCATTACTGGTCCTTAATGGTATCCACTAAACATAACATGCCACAAATAGGCAACTAATTACCAATAGAGACCCACAGGGACCATTGCAGTTTCCATTAAAAGCATTACTAGCATTACAGTGATGTCATGAGACTGTTGTGACCTCTGCATCTATCCTTTAACATCGTGGAATCTCCCCCTGATGCACACACACACACACACACACACACACACACACACACACACACACACACACACTCATGCCAATCTAGCATCTTCTGTCATGTGTTGGGAAATTATATTAGATTGAAATGGAAAATAGGGAAATTAAAAGTGTCGAAGGGGCCCGAGCGAGGTGAGGCTGCAGGGATAGATAAGAAAAGTCATGTGTATGTAAATTAGACATGCGCACACACACACATGCACGCAAAAATAAAAATAAAAAAAACAAAAACACAATGACTTTTTAAACAAAAACACAAAGAATGACTTTTTAACAACCATGGGTTTTAAATAAGATCTTGGGGGATACATCATTTTATAGTTCACTGTCCAGGGGCTACTGGGAGGCTGTGTACCATATGATATATGCATATCTTTTCTTTATGAAAGGCACAATAAAGTATGTTTGGGAAAAAGTATTTATCTTATTGGGAGGTCCAGGGTTCTGCCTAGAAGAACCAGGGTAGATGGTTTTGGATCATACCTTTAGATGCAAGGATACCATTAAAATACATTAAAAATGAAACATATGAAGCACCCGCTCAGAACACAGTAGAGAAAAAAGACAGAGGCTATCACCCAGGAATAGATAAGGACCGCATGTACTCGCACTCGTCACTCAGCAAAAGGAGAAGAGCAGATGCAGGCAGAAGTTTCACTAAAAAAAGGGGCCCATCAGAAAGATGTACGTGAAAAAGCTGTGCAAAATTGTGATAAGGGCACTCCCTAAAGGTACATGGATGCTTTCATTGTATATAAGACACATTGTAAACGATTGTATGTGGTTGCACATTCCGCTTTTTGAGTGAAGCGTGTAACCCTGGGCCTAGCTGGGTCAAGCAGGGTTCATTTTGCAGTCTTGCTGACTGCTGACTGCTGAATAAACCTGCTTCTTCTGAATCCAGTCTCCATGAGTTCTGCTATGTTATTTCTCTAAAAATACAAGTCAGATTTGCTCAATTAAGTTCATAGTTTAAGTTAGTGAGCTAGCAGGGCCAGTGCAGGCTGAATTGGCCCAAAATTTCCTGCACATGCTCACACCTTTGTGTGTGTGTGTGTGTGTGTATGTGTTAATGGAGCAGGTTTAGACCTGCCTTTCACAGGCTTTCCAGTCAGCACACTCGGTGGGAATCGCTGTGCTGAATTTATCAGCACTTTTGCCTGATAACATTTGCAGAAATATCACACGGTGGAATATTCAAAATCATGGCTTGGAAATAAGTTCCTGTGTTATTGTAGTGGTCGTTGTCTCTTACACTTCCTGTTCAGTCAAAACAAGCCCCGTAAAGAGGAAGCCCTTTTTATTATTAAGGGAACAAAGCCTGATGTAATTCTCACTTACCTTCAGCAGTGGCAGATTCATCATCCTCATTCCGCATCCATTCAAATGAGCAATGAATTATGGAGAAAGTGCACAATTTACTGATTTCTCTTCTATACCTAAATGGTAAATGTGCACTTATACAGTGCCAAAGCACTTTACACTGTGTCTTATTCACCCAATCACACACCAATGGTAGCAGAGCTGCCACGCAAGGTGCTAGCTTGCCATCCGGAGCAACTTGGGGTTCAGTGTCTTGCCCAAGGACACTTCGGCATGTGGAGTCACCCGGGCCGGGAACTGAACTGCCAACCCTACGATTAGTGGACAACCCACTCTACCACCTGCGCCACAGCCGCCCATATATACCTATATCTACATCTACCGCCCTGTAAAGCAGTGATATATTTTTGTTCTAGTGATTTATATATCAGTATGAATTACTGATCACGGCTCACAAACTCTTACAGCTGCTTAAGCAAAAAGCAAACGAAACAGCCTATTATAAATAGCTTAATATATGTCTGTATTTGTGTATTGACATTATTTTGGATGTTGACTGTATGTATGTAATTTTGACTGAACATTTTATGCGCACAGTAAGTTCTATGTGTACGGCTTAACTGTTATAACTGTGTAATACCGTAATTTCCGGACTATAAGCCGCTACTTTTTTCACACGTTTTGAACACTGCGGCTTAAACAATGATGCGTCTAATATATGGATTTTTACGGGCTAACGAGTTTCATGCCGCCAAAACATTTAGCCTCGTCCCATCGGACCAATGAAATTACCCAACAGGTCACAGTGGACCAATGAAACTGTTCGAATGAAATCTAACGCGCTCACACTACATTTTTCAGATCAGTCGTTTTGCGCTTCGTGCACTGCCCCTCATCAGGGAAAACACACGAAGAAATGCATATTGGTGACGTCATGTGTTGTCGAGTCACGTGTGTGTTGGTATTGCCTGCAGCTGTTAGCAGTTTGGCTGGTGTGTATATATACCGGGAGCCATGATACACACAACGCGGGAAATTAGATATAGAGTTAGAATTAGATAGAGAATATAGTTAGAGACTTTGTTCATGCCATGTGTCTTAGTTCTTGTTCATGTCTGAGGTCATGTCAAGGCTAGTTAGCTTATAGCATAGCTTATAGCTTAGCCTGTAGCCTAGTAGCATATAGCCTAGTAGCTTGTAGCATAGCTTATAGCTTAGTAGCGGATAGTATAGCTTAGAGTTGTATAGACTTAGTTTAGAATATAGATGTAGAAGTGGTTTATAGAGTATAGATATAGAGTCTTTGTTTCATGTCATAGTTAATGTTTATGTTAGTTGGCTTAGTTAGCTTAGTTCATTGAGTTGGTCATGTTTTGTTTCTTGTTTCTCAAGTCTGCTCTCCTCTGTTTCAATAAAAGCTCTCGTCCTAACTACACTTGCATCCGTCCTGCTTCGTTTACGTCACGAATCGTGACAGTTACAACGTGGACACCTGCGGCTTATAGAGAAGTGCGGCCTATATATGTACAAAATTGTTTTTCTTTTTTAAATTTTTATTAGCTGGAATTGTTTTTTTTTTGTGGGCTTAAAATTTTAAAAAAAAAAAAAAAAAAAAATTTTTTTTTTTTTTTTTTTTTTTTTTTTTTTTTTTTTTTTATTTTTTTTTTTTTTTTTTTTTTTTTAAAAATTTAACATGTGTTTTTTTACAAATCAACAGACCAGCTCTATCTCTCCCTCTCAATCTCTCTCTTAGACACACACACACACACGCACAAAGAGCCGAAGTGTCAGAACATTAGCATCATTCAGTGAGGGAACTTTAAATAGACGAACAGGCTAATCTGCATCTCTCTCTAATTGTAATCAAGTCTTAATGTTATAATCTGATCATATCCTTATCTCAGTAATTCAGCAGAACGGAGCATATTTACTTGGAGAAGGTTGGGATGTGTGTGCTTTTACACGTCTGTACATTCTTCAAGAATCACCTCAGATCAGGACACATAATAAATATACTGACCTTCATTATGAATAAATATACTCACAAATGTACTGCCATTACAAGCTCACAGTATATACTAATTTTATATTTCGTTATTTTTATTCATTAAATACAGGATGCTACAAACCACCACATTGCACCTTCTGTGATGCAAGATTATCACATGGTAGTTAATCACATGGCAGCCTAAGTGAGCAACACTTGTTTTGTGGACAATCCACAGCATTGAATACGCGTATAAACAGATGTTCTCTAATAAAGAAAATATTTATTTGTTTGCAATTTGCTGTGGTATAACGCTGTGATGTTACAGGAGAAATAATCAGCTTGAGGTGGGGTCATAATAGCATCCCAAGACCCCATTGTTGATTATTTTCCTATAAGAGCACATGCTGTTGGGTTTATTCTTTATTTATGTCATTAATCCCCATGAAGTTAGTATTTGATGTGACTGAATCACATCACATGACTGAATGCAGATTCCATATTCAAACACTACCATTATAAAGACTCCATAAATACTTATTAAATACTTAGCTTTCAGCTCACTTTGCTTCTCTTTTAAATACAGGCATAGTGTGAACTATATCACTTTGTACAGGACTTGATTTTCTTGTGACTTTTTTCTTGTGGTGAAAACTGCTTGAATTGGTGAAATTGCAATGGCACAAAATTGCTTTGCACGCTCCTTCGCACTGATGTTTGTCGGTAAATAAGACCTTTTAGATGTAATCATGTTCGACACACGTGAAGCGAAGCGTGCTTTTGGCTGAATGCATGTTGTGATGAAGTCACATGATGCGTCTTGGCCCAAATCTGCAGAAAACCTGTGGTCATTTTGAAGAATTGCAAGCTCCTCCGAACATAAAAAAAAAAAAAAAAAAGTACACTTATATAGCGCTTTTATCCAAAGCGTGTCTCATTCACACATTCACACACACGGCGCTAACTTGCCATCGGGAGCAACTTGGGGTTCAGTGTCTTGCCCAAGGACACTTCGGCATGTGGAGTCACCCGGCCCGGGAATTGAACCACAAACCCTACGATTAGTGGACAACACACTCTACCAACTGCACCACAGCCGCCTGACGTTGCGTTAATTTCTGTGACGGCAAAATCGCAAAATCCTGGAGGGGTTGAGGATATGTAGGCGCTATAGTAAAACTGTGATTTTAATTGCTTATTCATAAGACTTTGGTATGAGTGTTAAAGCAGCACATGGACATTCATGTGGAGATAAACATAGTTTAAACACCCAGTTGGTCTACAGCTCGGCCCGGTCTACAGAATGGACTCTGAAGCATGCTGTCATTCTGTCTTTTCCCAGAAGGACTCAGGAAGAGTAAAAAGCTTTGTGTGGTGAGGAATCTCAGAGGACAGTGACTCTGTTGGAAATAGCTGTCCTCTAAGTCCAAATGCTTTATTCAGCAAGAGGCACAGAGCAGACTGTCTTGAGGAGACAGACAGACTGCCTGGTTTGATAACGTGGCATATCGTCACTAAAGTTCTGTGCCCTATGTCCCTAAGAGCTTTAAGGAATACCCGATTGTGTTACAAAGTCATTTCTGCCTACTGTGTCAGTAGAATATGAGTGATTATCGCTAACAATTTCAACACGTTTTTTTTCTTTACTTAGAAACAAAACCAGAAGACATGTTTACTCAAAACTAGATAGATCAATAAATGTGTATTATATTTTTGTAGAATGCTTTCATATATTAATCAATCAAAGTTATTTGTAAAATTATAGAGCGGACACTAGCTGACACTCTGATTTTAAAGGGAAGAATTTGTGATTGTGACTGGCACCCTGTCCAGGGTGTACCCTGCCTTGTGCCCGATGCTCCCTGGGATAGGCTCCAGGTTCCCCTGCGACTCTGAAAAGGAGTAAGTGGTAGAAGATGGATGGATGGAATTTGTGATTGTGTTACGCATTGATACAGTAAAACCTAAAATGGCAAGATTAACAAAAACAACAATTTTTTACCGTATTGCTCCAGTGTTTCAAAGCTGGATCTAATTGCATAATAGTAAGAAGTTCTGTCTGGTCTGTCTCATCTTAAGACTTTTATTGTGACTGAAATGCTTATAGTTTCATTTCATTATTGATGGAATTCAATAACTGCCCCAAGACTTGTTTTCTCAGTACAGGGAAACAATGTTGAAATGTGTGTTTGCGATAATCACACAGACGCAGTGTTACTTCTTGGCATTGTAAACGTGACCTTGAGCCTCAGAACGGAGTTTGGAAATTATTCCAGAGTAAAATAGGGTGTAGCTGGTTTTGATGAGGTCAAGTTGTGTTATTGAAGCATGTAGTGGTAGCTGTCTTACTCACTTCATAATTATGTTCAATGTGAATGCCTGGAGTTCATTCACCATCCAGGCAGCTTCTCAGTTTCTAGTTTCAACAATCTCACAAGGAAACAGCAGGAATGCAATGCTTTAATGTGTCATTCATCCTAAATGGTAAATGTGCACTTATATAGCGCTTTTATCCAAAGTGCTTTACACTGTGTCTTTACACATTCACCCATTCACACACCAATGGTAGCAGAGCTGCCATGCAAGGCATCGGTATCGGGGTTCAGTGTCTTGCCCAAGGACACTTCGGCATGTGGAGTCACCCGGGCCAGGATCAATCGAACCACCAACCCTACGATTAGTGGACAACCCGCTCTACCACCTGCGCCACTATCAAGGTTTCAGGGGAGAAATGGTGAAGAGCAGGTGAGAAGGACCGAAGGATGAGGGCCGCCTGAAACCTTGACAGTTTGAAGACAGTCTTTCCCCATGTTTATGTCATCCAATTAAAACCACAAATCCAGGGTTTGAGGCTTCCCGTGCGTCACAGGGCAGGAGTAAACACCCTCACTGTATTTAATCAAAAACAGGTGCTTTCACTGGCTGAAAGAACCTTGAGGATATTACTGTTAGAAACCTGTAATAATTAGTGAGAGCAGAGCAGAGGATGACAGCAACTGTCTTCTATTTAAACTTCAACATGGTCCACGTGTAGATTAAACCTCTCGAATTACACCGAACAATGGGCCTCATTTATCAAGCTCATATATATATATATATGTATATATAGTAAACCACCTTATTGATCAGAGAGGTGAGGAGAGAATGGCTAGACTGGTTTGTGCTGACAGGAAGGATACATTAACTCAAATAACAATGGTGAGTAGAAAAGCATCTCAGAATGTGCAACATATACAGTGGGAGAAATAAGTATTGGATGCGTCAATTCAGTATTTCAGTATTCATGGACATTTGTTTCAGTAAATATATTTCCTATGAGGCTATTCACATGAAATGTTCACTAGACATCAGTATTAACTCAAGAAATCTGGAAATATAAAGAATTCACATCATTAAAGTCCATAAATAAAGTTATGTGCAATAAAGTGGAATGACACCGGAAAAAGTTATTGAACATGCTAAGAACAAGCAGTTCTCCAAGGCAGGGTAAGGTAAGGTAATCAGCTGAAATCTGTAAGTAATTATATACATCCTGTCTGTGCAAATTAATATTAGCTGGGTTTGTAAATTGATGGTCTATAAAAAGGCTTTTCGTTACCAAGGTGTCACACAAGAAACATCTCATGATGGCTAAAAGCAAAGAGCTCTCCCAAGACCTCTGCAACCTCATTGTTGTGAAACATATTGATGGAATCGGATACAGGCGTATTTTCTGAGTCCTCCAGTAAGCACCATTGGGGCCACTATCCCCAAGTGGATGCAACATCACTCTGTCATCAACTGGCCACACACAGGAGCTCCTCACAAGATTTCTGATCAGGGAGTCAGAAGAATAGTCAGAAGAGTAGCCCAAGTGCCAAGGACCACTCAGAGCTCCAGAAAAACTTGGCTGCAGCAGGTTCCATCATCACAGAGAAAACAGTAGGCAATGTACTCCACTTCTCACGCTCACCCCGCAAGACTCCATTACTAAAGAAAAGGCACGTCGAAGCTCGTTTAAAGTTTAAACTCATTTGGACAAGCCTATGAAATACTGGGAGAGTGTAGTCTGGCCAGACGAGAGCAAAATTGAACTTTTTGTCTGTCATACTACACACCATGTTTGGAGAAGAAATGGCACTGTACATCACCCCAAAACTCTATACCAACAGTGAAGACTACTGGGACTACGGCTGCTCCAAAGGCCATACAGACTCCATGTACATCCAACCTGTACTATTTCTGTCTGTTGTTACCCAGATGAGGATGGGTTCCCTTCTGAATCTGGTTCCTCTCAAGGTTTCTTCCTTTAAACATCTTAGGGAGTTTTTCCTTGCCACCGTCGCCACTCAGTGGCTTGCTCAGTTGGGATAAATTCACACATTTAATATCTGTATATCGTGTTTATATTTCTGTAAAGCTGCTTTGAGACAATGTCTGTTATAAAAAGCGCTATACAAATAAAATTGAATTGAATTGAATTGAATTGAAAGTTTGGAGGTGGAGGTGGAAGCATCATGGTGTGGGGCTGTTTTTCATCACATGGTACTGGCAGACTTCATATAATTAAAGGAACGATGAATGGAGCCCTTCACCGGGAGATTCTTGAGAAGAATCTGCTGCCATCCACCAGGATGATGAAGATGAGACGTGTCTTGAAGCGGTCACTACAAACAAAGGCTTCTCCACTAAGTATTAAATCATTTTCAGTTAGCGTGTTCAATGCTTTTTTCCTGTGTCATTCCTCCTTATTACACGTAACTTTATTTATGGACGTTAATGTTGTGAATTCTTTATATTTGCAGATTTCTTGAGTTAATACTGATGTCTGGTGAAAATTTCATGTGAATAGCCTCATAGGAAATATATTTACTGAAAAAAATGTTGCCGCGTCCAATACTTATTTCCGCCACTGTATATGTTGCACATTCTGAGATGCTTTTCTACTCACCATTGTTATTTGAGTTAATGTATCCTTCCTGTCAGCACAAACCAGTCTAGCCATTCTCTCCTCACCTCTCTGATCAATAAGGTGGTTTACACATGCAGAAGCGCTGCTCACAAGATGCGTATTGTTTTTTGATCCGTTCTGTCTTAACTCTAGGGACTTTTGATCATGAAAATCACAAGAGATCAGCAGTTTCTGTAATACTCAAACCAGCCTCTCCGACACCAACAACCATGTCATGGTCAAAGTCACTGAGATGCGAACATTAACTGAAACTCTTGAACTGTATCTGCATGATTTATGCATTGCACTGCTGCCACATGATTGGCTGACTGGATAACTGCATTGTAGTGACCCAGTGAGAATATCTATGTATCCAATGTATATGTATATATAATATGCATTACTCCCAGGTCAATGTCTCAGATCCCTCTCTCAGATCCGCTTGGCCCTCAACTAACCCAGATTCAATTTCCTGAGTTGTTCTGAAGTGATGGCTAGACATTTAATTAAATTCAGTAGTGGTTGTTGGCCATCAGTTACACAGCATGAGGCAAATGAAGTAAAGTGACCATGGGATTCTTCATTTCAGTATGGCCATCCTAGGCTGGAGGGCTTCAGGCCTTTTAAATGATTTCTTTTGCTCTCAAAAAAAGCCTTTGTTTGAGATCCAAGGCTTGATTTATTGTTCTCTCTAACAAAGAGCTAGTCAGTGCGTGTTGCTCATTGCCTGTTCAGTCAGGCTCACTGGAATCATGATTTAACTGCAGTTCATCATGTAAGATCACTTATCTTCATTAAGCCTCCCAGTGTACTACAGGCGCCCCTCCACTCATCCCATCATCCTGCTCTCTCATGCTCACCATTCTTTTATTTATTCTCTTATGTTTCCCATTTGGTTTTTGATGAGCAGGAAATAGGAACTTAACCCAATAGTGGTCTGCTGAGGGAGTGTGTACGTGTGTGGGTGTCTGTGCACATACTTAGGCACTGCCAAGTTTCCACTGTTGGGCCCTTGAGCAAGGCCCTTAACCCTCAACTGCTCAGTTGTATAAATGGGATAAATGTAAGTCGCTCTGGATGAGGGTATCTGCCAAATGCCATAAAATGTTAAACTACCCTTAGGCTTCGATTGTAGGTAGGTTCCAAGTCAACATGATTTCAAATCATTCCTAAGCATGTATCCCTACTGTATATACTGTAAGTGATTGTATACTACGGACATACCAAATAGACTTTAAGTTGAAAAACACTGGCGTTTTCCTTTAACAGAAAGCGAGGATATACCTGATTATTTTCTCCCTCTGGGGGATGGAAAGCGGTCTGTCTCTACTCACTGTGCATTTGTGTGTTATTCTTCAGTGTGCCGAGGCCTGATAAGCCAGTGTGTGTGATGAGAGACAGCAGGCAGTGACCAATACAGTCCTCCTCCACCTTCCTGCATTGCTACACTACAGTTATGATATTACACCAACATCCTTTTAAAGTGCCACAGGCCTCAATCAATGATAAGGGCGTGATAAAGTGACAGAATTTTTTCCGAAAGTCTGAAATCACAAAATGGTGCAAGCAGCAAAGGTTAGATTGAGTGAATTTAAGATCGAGAAACGCACATGATGAGTAAGTATAAAGATGATTTTATAAGATATATAAACAGAGAGGGAGTAGGAAGTGGGAAAAATGTGTACTCCCACTGTTTTTCCACTGGCAGCTGTGCATCGGATTGGTGAATGCCATAGCTGTATCTCATATCATCTAGTTGTGTACTAGTCTAAATAATTTATGAGTTCAGCATTCATGTTGAGAAATACAAACAAATGGTGCGCTATATATGCAGGTTAAATGAAATGTGGCTCAAGAGACGCTTTCTGGACTAACCTGTACCATCATGACGTACAGAATGGCAGGGTCTGTAGTGGATTTCATGTAGAACCATGAGCTAATTCGTCTGAAATGTCACTTCTTTATCCATCTCCTAACTGTAACTGCTGAAAACATCACCCATCCATCTGTTTACCATACTGCTTATCTTACACAGGGTTGTGGGGGAGCCTGGAGCCTATCTCACAGAACTTAGGCACAAGGCAGGGGACACCCTTGACACACACACACACGCATTCACACACTACAGACAATCAGCCTACAACGCATGTCTTTGGACTGGGGCAGGTACCTGGAGGAAACTCCTGAAACACGGGGAGAACAGGCAAACTCCACACACACAGGGCGGATGAAGTATTCGAGTCCCCAACCCCGGATGTGTGAGGCAAACATGCCGACCACTAAAACCACCCTCCCCCCCATTAGCTGACATCCCTTGAGTAGAAAAACAGTTTGAATATTAACGAGCCTCTCAAATCTGTTTAATCTTTTAGATCTTTTAGTACTAGGTAAACAATTTGACACACAGTTCATGACCCACCTCATTTGCAGTTCAGTAATACTAATGAATTTGCAGTATACATAGTTTTATAATTAAGCTTTTGTTTATTATCACATGTCCCACATGTCACTTGAAAAGGAACATTTCAGGCATCTCTCATTATCTAGCACACATACACACACACACACACACACAAGTCTCTGTTTTAGTCCTACAACACATGAACCGGATATATGAAGGCTTCTCGAGTATGACTGCTTTAAGGTCTTTGAAACCAGCAGTAAAGCTAAGAAACTATGTCCAGCATCATGACTCTGGTCATGGCTATGGGATTTACTCATGCAGCAGTTTAGTTACACAGTCATTAACATACTCGTTTACTCACACACTTACTCACACACACAGCCCTTTAACTGTGAAAATGCAATGTTGCAATTGATATGAACATCCCGTTTCAGCTTATTGTCTGGATTGTGAGTTTATATTGAGTGGGACGGATACGAGGATCAAGTTGTGACTTGTGAGTTTGTTCCTAATTATTTGAAATGATGTCGAGATGCAGCAGTGTGTCAACCTGTTAAGCAACTCTGTACAAGTTTGTGTAAGTGGGGAGAGGAAGAGAAGAGATTAGCTAAAAAGATAGTAGGTCAGCCTGGATTTTTGGCTCTGACCTTTATCTTCCCACTTCCTATTTCCTGTTTGAACATAATCACCCTCTTTCCGTCTTTCTCTCTTTTTTTCTCACTACCAGCGATTATTAAACTCAAAATTATAAGTATTTTAGGTTTTTGGCAGAAGATCAGAATTTTTTTTTGTGTTATTATTTTAGACACATTATATTTGTCAATACCCCTGACTTAGATCAGATCACATTTTATGACAAATTTATGCAGAAAACCATGACATTCCAAAGGGTTCACATACTTTTTCTTGCCATCGTATAATGTACAATGACAACTTATTATAAACATTCTCAACATTACTGTATTCCATTACCGAAAACAGTTACTAATAGATTCATAAGCGTTCATAGGTGGATAATGATGTAATGAAAATGTAATGGTGAAGTGGATAATTTAACTATCAATGAACTCATTGAGAATAAAATTATTATTAATATTATTATTATTATTAGTATTATTATTATTATTAATACTAGTACTAGTAGTATTGGCTACATGCAGTTCTGTTCTAGACAGTCACAAGCATCTGTTTGCGTATGTATGAAGAGGAAGTAGATCAAACCATATCAGTTATGCGTCTCAAAAACTTCTGAAATGAAAACCTCTGAAAATCAGGAGGGGTTCGTAGCTATTTTCAAGCTGCCCATCAAACAAATTGGAGTATTGACATGGATATTGTAGTTTTTGATAATTCATCTCACTTGGGCTGCATGTGAATGTCTCGGGAATGTTGAGCAAGCGACTTTCAAAATGTATTTAGCTTTTTTAATGAGCTCTGCAGTCCCTAAGTACTGACTCTATAAAAACAGCTCCATCGTTTTTGACGAGTCCTCCAGTTAACCGTCAAGAATATCCTGATGGACTAGAAATATAACTCCACTACACGGCTGATAATCATTTAACTCTTTACACTACTTTAAATAAGAAGGAACAACACTTCGACCTTGCTTCTGGGAAATGTAGTTGAAACGATGGCTAGTTGTAGCCACTCAGCATTAGGGTTTGCATATCATCTTCTCAAATCGGGACACGTCTCCTGACAGCTCCCACGCTTTCACACTGCTGATTGAATCTCTCTGTTTTGGGAGTGGGTTTTTTTTTCTTCTTGAGACTTCTGATGCCTTCTATTTTGACCTTCTGAAGAATGTTAAGGAAACATAAACTAGTCTTTAGCTCTCTCCTTCAAGTGTGTTCATCTGTCCTGTGACTTGGCATGAGCACCAGTTTGGAAACATAAGATGACTTCACATGTGATGGACAAAGCACATGCCTATCAGATTGGTTAGCTGTCATGTGAGAGGAAAGACTCTGCTATGAATAAAGTGGGAGTAATAATAGGTTAAAAAAATTGTGGCTGGAAGTTGAGCATTGGATATGTCTCATGAGAGTGACTTTTCTACCCTGCAGCAACACAGAGAATATATATGTATATATCTATGTATATATGTGGACTAAATATATTCTTGTAATTGATGGAGGTTATTTTAAGAATAGATGATGTTGGAGGACGATGTGGCAGAGTTTTATATGCGCTACTGCCTTGTAGACAGAAAACCTAGACAGTCTTTACAGGATTTTGCTTCGTATTTTTAATAAAGTAAAGTACATGAATTGACGAAATTGTTTTGCACGGTCTTTCACAGTGATGTTTGTTGGTGAATGAGACCTTTTAGCTGTACTCATGTTTGCTGCACGTGAATCGAAGGGGGCTTTGGTTGAATGTGCGTTGCGATGTTGTCACATGAGTATTGCGGCGTTTCCTTGATTGTGTGTTAATTTCTGTGATCACAAAATCCTCCAAGGACTGCCTAGTGCATTCACACCTGCTTGCTCAATAACATTAACTTCTAGATGATAAAGTATCTCACATAAGTGAGTACACCCCTCACATTTTTACACCCCTCAACACACAGCCATTAATGTCTAAACCGCTGGCAACTAAAGTGAGTACACCCTTAAGTGAAAATGTCCAAATGTACTCACTTTAGTTGCCAGTGGTTTAGACATTAATGGCTGTGTCATGAGTTATTTAGAGGGGACAGCAAATTTACACTTTTATACAAGCTGCACACTCACTACTTTACATTGTAGCAAAGTGTCATTTCTTCAGTGTTATAGATATAATCAAATATTTACACAAATGTGAGGGGTGTACTCACTTTTGTGAGATAATATATATATATATATTTTTTTTTTTTCAATTCATGCACACTGTATATAATGCAAATTATGCTTATGAAGATTTTATTCTGATTCTGTGGTTCTGTATAGTTACCCAGACTGTCCTGGATATTTATAGTAATGTGCTACACTTGTCATTCCACAGAAATAGTAGGTTTGTACATTGCTCTGGCCTTCAACTATTGCATTTTATACTTTGTACAGAATGATACTTCATTCAGAGTAACTGTTTTGTCTTGTGGGTCGTGTTATGGTGCTGTAGACATGATCTTTTGTCATGCTGTCTCTGTGTATACAGAACGGACATCAACAATTTCTGAACTGGAACATAGACTTGACATTGAATCATTTGGTGTTTCTATAACATCAGACATTTTGAACTTGGTTCCATGTTGCTATTTAGTACAGAACTGCCTAGCAGCAGAAGGCCATTGGGGAATACTTAAGAGAGAGTGTGTGTGTCTGTGTGTGTGTGTGTGTTGCGGAAGTTTGTCTCAAAGCCTGTACACAGCAGACAGTTATTATCCCTCCTCTTCCTCTGTGATGAAAGAAGTCATGTGATATGGGGGTCAGATGAGATTGACCCTCCCTCATACTGTCAGGTCACACTCAGACTGAGTGCATGCTGCCTGGAGCGCACACACACACGCACGCACAACACAAGACACACACATAGAGACCAACGCACTCTTGCTTTAGCGAACTCTGTACTGATTAGCCTGTTAGCACACATGCTAACACACCCCTACTGACTCATATAACAGCTAACTGGAACGTTTTTCCCCCAGTCATTCTGAGCACACTAACACTAAGTGAATCACACAAGATGATACAGACAGACACACATAATTACGTGCCACACTCACATTTGGCTTTGGCCATGCAGTGTAGTTTCCGGTCCTCCGGCAGTAAATATGTGTATTGGAATTTCGTAGAATCTAGAAAGACACAGATTACAATTAATTTCTGGTACAGAATTAATTTATGGGGTGAGGAGTTGAACAACTTTCTGAATAACTTCAAGTGTTTTTAGTCAAGTAATTTTAAGTCCTGGTTTTAAATTCTGAAGTGGCACTCCCTGCACCTCTAACATCCTTCTGAACTTAACTGTCTCTTATCTCTTTGTCCTCTCTCTCTCTATCTCTCTCTCTCTCTCTCTCTCTCTCTCTCTCTCTCTCTCTCTCTGTCTCTCTCTCTCTCTCTCTCTTGCTCTCTCTCTTGCTTTCTCATAACTTAAATGGCCAAATTTGGGCATCTGTCATGTTTAAAGTTAGGTTTATCAGGCAGCTCATTAGCTTGTTAGCTAACTATCATGTTTGTCTTCAGGATCTGTGGAATTCTTCTCTGAGTCAGACCGTATGATCTGATCAAGTTCTGCGTTGCTGGAAGAAACACATGGGATCGGTTGAGAGAGTCAAATCATAGTGGAGAAATTGTTAGGGCTTCATTCGTTTTCTGGATGCATGGGCAACGTACAGTTTCATCAAGTGTCAAAGTGACAGAAAAACAAGCGGCATTGTAATTCCTCGGTTCTATTCGAATGAGGTCAATTTCATGCGGTGAAGAGATCAATCCAAACGGTTAGCTTAAATACTTACTCGGACCGATCGTTTGGCACGTGGGGTCCAATGTTTCTTCAGTTCCCTACTCGCGATTTTAGCTTCCACCTGCAGTTACATAGTTCCCATTTACTGATGTGCAAAAATGAAAGAAAAACACAGAAGCATGGTTTCATCTTATAAACTCACCCTGAATGTGTATAGGGACATCCATTGATCCATTTTAAATACCACTTATCCTACACAGGGTCACGGAGAACCTGGAGCCGATCCCAGGGAGCTCAGGGCACACCCTGGATGGAGTGCTAACCTGCCAACGCAGGGCACAATCACACACACATTGACACACTACAGACACCTTGGAGATGCCAAACAACGCATGTCTTTGGACTGGGGGAGGAAACCGGTGTACCCGGAGGAAACCCCCAACGCACAGGGAGACCATGCAAACTCTGCACATAGAAGGCAGAGTCGAGATTCGAACGCGCAAACCTCTAAGCTAGCATGTAACATGTGCATTATTTCATTTGTGTCAGGTTAACTATTAAGGTTTGAAACGCTGTGCATTGTAAAACTACTACTGTTTCTCATTCTCAAAATGAATTGGAGAGCAGCCAACACTACTTGTGAACGTAGGGTTAGTTTCTGTGTTTCTAATTAGCATGTGTAATTCAGAGAAATCGAGGGACATCAGGAACAGAGCCATATTGTGGCAGTATCAGTGTACAACTCTGTTCCTGAGTGAAAGGTCGTTTGTGTGAAGAGTGACTGCTTGTGTGTGTGTATGAGTGAGAGAGATTTGGGTAGGGGGCAGTTAGGCAGGTGCAATGACAGCTGGTGTGGGCAGCCCAAACCGAGGGGGAGGAAGAGAAGAACGAGTGAACATGGCAGTGGAAAAGAGGACGTGTGAGTGCCGACAGCGGCACTTCCAAACAGATTTAATTTTCCACTGTAGACCAGGGCTAGTGTTTTAAGCGTCACGGACATTTGAATGTTCATTACAGCCGTGTAGCTTGATTTTTAACTCTTTGTGTTGACTGGATGTGCCATCGAGTAACTATTCAGGATCGACAATGGGGTTGTGTGTTTGTAATGTGCATGTGTGTGTGTGTGTGTGTGTGTGTGTGTGTGTGTGAGAGAGAGAGAGAGAAGGGGTGGATGGGGTGGGCTGAAGAAAGCGGGAGGACTATTAACCAGCCTTCATTGAACAACACTTTATGGAAGGGAAAAGAATAAAAGCAGTGGAGGGAGGAGAGAAAGTGCAGCATGTAATTTGGGTTTGGCGTTTCCAGTCGTGTGCGCTATTTTTACACCCTGACACGAAGCGCACATCTAAACTACACATTCAACAGGCAGATTACAGCACGACGAAACTACTAGGACAAATGAAACATGGAAGTGAAATCGAAGGGAAAACGAAAACAGTATTAGGAAGGATGAGCTAATGGCCGTAGGCCGGGTTGGAGACAGCAGACGTGAGGACGAGGCGAGCCAAGCGAGAGGAATGGAAAACACACACAGAGCCAGTGACTTTTCACCATTTTTTTCCCAAACCCATCTGTTTCATGCCCAGCAGTTCCCAACAGGCATTTAGCTGTATGTGCAAACTTCACTGAATCAACCATATTAAACACAGCAGTAAATGGAAATGACTGTGTTGCGAGAGAAAAAGCGTAAAATCAAATTAAGATAACACGATTGTGTCTTACAAAGATTTCCTATGCATCCTTGAAGGTATTAGTGGAGTAAGAAGGCTCTGAGAAAGGAACATTAATGCTAAACTGAAGCGTCGCTCGCGCACATTAATCTGTCAGTTCTGCTCTATAGTCTGAGCCGAGCCTTGCGGAGGTCTTATGTCTTATGGAGTCTGTCTTATGTCAGATTATGTTTTGTGGTTAGAACAAGTGGCATAAACATGAGCCTACATGAGCTAATGTTAGTTTCCAGCTCATATCAACATTTCTGTTCAGCCTGTTCATGTACAGTAGCTAGTTGTTGGGAACCCAAAAAGCGAAGCATTTGGATTCTGCAGGAAAATTGTACATTTTTATTCACCATTAGCTGCATTTAAATCTGGCCCGGACTGAACTATTTGCTCTTTTTATAGGTGGGGTAAGACTGTAGACAGACTGAGGCCTCAGTCTGCCAACTTATTTAGTCTACCAAAATCACTTTGTTTGTGACTTATTGAGTTATTAGCACACAGATTCTGCCAGTTCATTTAAAAAAAAGCACTAAATAAAAGAGCAAGCCGCTGTGGTCCAGCTTCCCAAAGACTGTGGTGCCAAAAATGCATAAACTGTTTGAGAATGTGAAGTGATGCTGTGCTTCAGTGTTAAAATGGATGATTGTCGTTCTAATACCACACATGTAGGCTAGAGTTCTGTCTGATGTTTGTCTGACAATCTCTGTATAGAGCTTTAGTCAAGTCCTAAACATTTTCATTGTCGTATTTAGAAATGTAATGTTTGTTTTTTGACAGTTTCATTATTAAAAACAAAATCAAATGCAGCTTAGCCAAAGCTAGATAAATGGCTAATGCTAGCTGTCAGTGTGTATTAATATGTTTGAACTGTTTGGCTCTGTGGTGTGGTAACAGATTTCATTATTTATAGTGAAACTGGGTGAAACAAACATATTTCCATATAAATATAATCTTATAAAGTGCAATGTGTGAGGAAAGTTTTTTTTTTTTTTTTTTTGAAGTAACTAGTAACTAGGATTCTGATTTATGCAAAATGTATAACAGAGTGATGTTATGTTTTCATGTACATTATATGTCCAGAGGTTTGTGGACACCTGACCATCACACCAATATGTGGTTCTTCCGCAAACCGGTACCACAAAGTTGGAAGCAAACAATTGAATAGAATTTCTTTGTATGCTGTAGCATTACAGTTTCCCTTTACTGGAAGTAAAGGATCCAAACCTGTTTCAGCATGACAATGCACCTGTACACAAAGATCCACGAAGACATGGTTTGCCAAGTTTGAAGTGGTCTGCATAGGTCGCTCACTAAAGCTCTTGTGGTTGGCTGAATGAGCAGAAGTCCCCACAGCCATGTTCCACAATCTAGTGTAAAGCCTTCATGGTAGAGTGGAGGTTATTATAGCAGCAAAGGGGGACTAGATCTGGAAAAGGATGCTCAAAAGGCACATGAGTGTTATGGTCAGATGTCCACAAACCTTTGGCCATATTGTGTATTACATTTCACATGCCCCAAAAAAACCCACAACAACTGCAGGCTACACTGTAAAGATAAAGTTGCATGTTGTACTTGAACAGAGAGACCTCTTGAGGTGGGAAGGTGTTACTACACTGTTTTTGTATCAAAAATGATTTAATCCTCCATGAGATTTCATCACTTATACATGTGTATTTACATAGGGTACGCCTGTCATTTTTGTTTTTGCACAAATCACACGTGCAGAACTCTTACCAATGTGTCCCTTTCACTTGTGTGTGTGCTACAGGAGGAGGCGATTCCGGAACTGGAGATAGATGTGGATGAGTTATTGGACATGGAGAATGATGAGGACCGTGCTGCACGTGTTAAGGTTCTGCGACTCACATCCTCTACCTACTTTTTCATTTGTATTATTTTACAGTGCTTTCAGGAAGGATTATTTTTTAACAACTGAATATTTCTTCTGTTCTTTCACAGGATCTGCTGGTGGACTGTTACAAACCTACTGAAGTAAGCACCCTTTTCACCAACAAGTTAGAATGGAATAAACATTTCAAATATAGGTTTTTCCTATTTAATCAGTAATATCCCTAATATATGTGTGTATGTACAGTATCTCACAAAAGTGGGTACACCCCTCACATTTTTGTAAATATTTGATTATATCTTTTCATGTAACAAAACTGAAGAAATGACACTTTGCTACAATGTAAAGTAGTGAGTGTACAGCTTGTGTAACAGTGTAAATTTGCTGTCCCCTCAAAATAACTCAACACACAGCCATTAATGTCTAAACCGCTGGCAACTAAAGTGAGTACACCCCTAAGTGAAAATGTCCAAATTGGGCCCAATTAGCCATTTTCCCTCCCCAGTGTGCAGTAGGTGGTTTTTGGAAAGAGTAGATTAGTTATTAGTTACTGTAGTTACAGCATTAAGGTGCATCACACCACCATGAAGCTTATTAAGTTTAACCATGCATACAAAATAAAAACCTTTTTTTTTTTTATTATGAGTCAATCTGAATAAAATAATTTATTAGATGAATAATATAAATAAAATAAAAAAGAACAGTCTCAATCTGTCTGGGCTACTGATTTGTCCACCTTGCAACAATAATGTATTTAATGAGAAAACCTCAAAAATGACTTACTTGAAACAGTTAGTAATAATGACAATGGACAGATCACATCAAAAGTATATCATTATTGCAATATTTGCAGTATTTGTAATATTAAATACAAATTTGTCGGCATTTTAATAACTTCAGTGAGTATATGCCTGTATACACAACCAGCCTTTTGTGCGAATCTTTTGAAAAGCTGTTAATCTTTTGTCCCTCGTTCTTCCTGTTCTCCCTGCAGGACTTTGTAGTCGAGTTGCTTGACAAAATCCGCGGCATGCAGAAGCTCAGCACACCTCAGAAGAAATGATGCAGCTGCAGCCTCGGCTCCCCATCCTAACCCTTCCCCAGCCAATCGCAGCTTCTTCCTCTGCTTCACCAGGTGCTCAACCAATCACGTGAGGTAGAGGAGGAAGTGAGGTGACTGAGGAATCTAGCCAATCAGATTCTTATAAGCAGGGCTTATTTTTGTTTTTTTCATTTTGTTAACTTTATGGTATATTATTTTTTTTCTAAAAGGGGAACAGATTTCATTGTGTTTTGAAGCAATTTGTAGAAATCCTAGCAATATATTTCTACGCATACATTTTTTTTAGATGTTAGGTGACTGTGTGAAATTTTTTTGCTCTGATGCAATACTGTATGAGTGTCCCTAGTGGACAATACTCGCTATAAACGTGCTGTTTGTAATTCTCTGGAAATGGTATGACCCTTACTGCGATATAGTTTGTTTGAAAGAGATGAGATATACTCTGCCTTGCCCATTAAAAAAAAATCCTTAATTTTATCTTTTATCTTTTTTTCCATACAGCCTGAAAGGTCTTTGGAAGGGATTGATGATGTAGATATGTTGATGTGGGTGAGGGTGAGGTAGATGGTGGTGGAAAACTGGAGCATTTTTTTTGAGACATGCAAACCCACATACATAGAAACACACATTTATAAACACGCACGCAGACAGATGGGCGTCACCCCCCTCAGGGATCAGTGGGAACATGTACCACTCACCACAGCTGTGGTTATTAGGCCCCACACTCACACACAGATGTGCGTGATGGCATGTGGAGCACAGAGGGAGTTAACAGCATTCTGGAGGGTCTCGTGGCTTGCCACAAAGTCTGTCACTTTAGAAGATCCCAATTAATGCTTTCATTTGCTTCTGCTAAATCATCTTACCCAGAAAGCTATCTGCTTCCTTTCTGATAGCTCATCAAACACAACCATAATAGGGCTTAATCACATATTCCGTGCCTGCCATTCAATCTACACAAACAGCCTCTTAAAGGGTATGACATGTTATCTTGTAATGACTGTTAATTATTAACTCAACATGATTGGGAGTTAAATACAAGAAAGAGAATCCTTCTAACCACAGCTCCTATTTAGTTCCTCCTACTTAGTGAGACCTCCTCTCTCAATTCAGCCCTCATCTTTTCCCAGGAAGAATACCCTTTTCTATATCAGAAGTTGCCTTAGTACATATACTTAGTACATATAATATGTACTATAGACGTTGCCTAGTACATATACTACACAAACCAAATAAATGAAGGCATTCATTTGAGAAATACACATGTAAAAGAGCGATTTGAATTTTTTCGGGCTATAGAGTTCAAAATCTCCTCATACTTTCCTTGATTTTGTTTTCTAGAAAGAAGTAAAAGTTGAATACATTTGAAAGTCGAATACACGTTTTTTAGATGTGCATCAAATAAAATGGATTTTCCATTTTGTTAGTGTGTGTGTATTCTAACGGATAATGCTTTCGATTTGATTTCCATAAAACAGCGCACAAAATATGCTAAAATCACCAGCTAAATTTAAATAAGACTAATGTATTTGATAAACTGCAGGCATCTGACATTAGTCTGTGGTTGAAGCTCATATTTGGTAGGGGCAGAATGGGGGTGGGTGGGGGATTATGAGAAAATGTAGCAATAAACTTGTTTTGTTAGTTTCTGGGTTTGTTCAATTTTATGCAACTTTAATAAAAAAAATCTTGTAAAATCCCACTTTCTGCTTTCTGTGTGATGTTTCAGTTGTGATACATATTTGCATATACATTATACAATAGTGGCATAACTGCGGCTCACTCACGGGTGTGCCAAAGACACTTCACTTGAGAAGAACGCTATGTGCTCAGGAATTGTTACTTTGGGATGTAATCATTTAAACATGAAAACCTGTTGTTCTTGCGAAATACGTCCTCTGCAAACTTGGTCAAAATAACCATTATTCCATCCATCCATCCATCCATCTTCAACCGCTTATTCCTGCTTCAGGGTCGCGGGGAACCTGGAGCCTATCCCAGGAAGCATCGGGCACAAAGTGGGGTACACCCTGGACAGGGTGCCAGTCCATCGCAGAATAACCATTATTATCCAGCATAAATGTTTTTATATAAACGTTGATGTATCGAATGTTTTTCGTACAACCATAGCCATACGGTCTTAGGTTCTAGGTTTGTTTGTGCTGTATTTGGTTAGTATACTAATTAAGACTTCATTTAGATGTGATGAAAAAACACAGCATTTCATTTTTTAGGGAAATCGTTCTTAAACATTTTACATCCATGGACCCCATTAACAGAGGGAAAATAGTCCCATGGATCCCCTTAGTACAGGCTTATTTTTCAAACTACACTATATGGCCAAAAAGTATGTGGACACCTGACCATCTCACCCGTAATTGCTTCTTCCCCAAACTGTTGCCACAATGTTGGAAGCACAGAATAGTTTTTGTTTGCTGTGGCATGACAATTCCCCATCACTGGACCTAAGGGAACCAGACATGTTCTAGCACGACAACGCCACTGATCGACATGTTTTGCCATGGTTAGTGTTGATGAAACTTGAGTGTCCTTCACAGAGCCGTGACCTCAACCCCACTGAACACTTACGAGACGAACTGAAATGCTGACTGCACCCCAGACCTCCTCACTCTTCATCCGTACCCGACCTCACTAACGCTCTTGTGGCTGAGCGAACACAAATCCCCACAGCCACAATACAAAATCTAGCAGAAAGCCTTTCCCAAAAGAGTGGAAGTCATTATAAAAGCAAAGGGGGACTGTTTCTGGAATGGGATGTACAAAAAGCACACAGGGATGTCGTTGGTCAAGTGTCCACATACTTTTGGCCATATGGTGCATGTGAATTCGCCCGCCTCGTGCTCAATGTTCCCGCTGTGGATCCATGTTGACCCAGATGAAGTGCTTACTGAAGATGAATCAACTTTGATAATGTGGTTTGTGCAACAAACTCAGAACATTTCGGACCCTCTGGCTCCGCTTCAGGGAATCCCCGGACATGCGACATGCGACACTGGAGTGTTGAATTGAATTGAATTGAAAAGAATTTAATTCATTCATGATATCACGTAAGCCACTATTAAAACGTAACTCGGTATGTAAGCGGAAGTTCCCTTTCAAACATATTCCGCTCCTGTAACACCGAGTCGTTTAAGCGTTGTTTTTTTTTTTTGTTTTTTTTCCCCCTCCCGCATCCCTATTGGACGACTCTGGGTTTCACTTTTCATCGATGAGTCAGCGGTATACAGTGTTCACCGATCCTATTGGCCCGCGTGGATCGTGACGCGCTGTCTGATTGGCCGGCGCGGAAACGCCGAGGACGACGAAACGCGAGCAGCGCAAAATCCCGAGGAAGTCGAAGTTGTCCTAGTTGATAGAAACGTTCAGGCGCAGACATTCCCGCTGCTGCGCGACCTGAACACAAACCCAGGCTGAGGTAAGGCTTTTGGATGCTAGTAAACGACGCCATTATTCGAGTCAAGCGCTTTCCGGGTCCCCAGGGGCTCGGTTTACACGGCTAGTTTAGGTGAATGATTCAGACACACACACACACACACACACACACACACACACACACACACACACACACACACAGGCTTTAAACACGGGCAGACGGAGTGGATTTAACCAGCAGCATATAGCTACATTTCAATGTGACCTTGTTTTAACGCATTCTCAGGCCGGGGAGGCCGTAGGGTACAAAAATACACCACACAAACAATTAGGGCATTTAGGGTCGTCAAAGGGTTGCCATTACTGAGGGCGAAACCCCGCATTAGTGGAGGCCATGAGGTCAGTGAGACAAAGCTGCATTGAGGTAATGCCTCACTGATGAAGGAATAAGGAAAGGTTTTATCTGTATCTTTATTACTTGTTATCCACGTGCTGGCCCTTTGTGGAAGGCTCTAATGAGCACATCTAGCTTTCTATTAAAGCAGTATTCTAGTCATTCCAGGTGGATTCTTCTTAAATGTGTGGGTTTTCTTGTTATGAATCCTGAGATTCAGGGGATCCAACTAAGATTCGGTGAAAACAGTACACTCCTGAGTGCAGGACGGTTCTTCCTTGCCAGGTCCTGAAACCATTCCCCAAATCTGACTTGTGTATATATAGGTCAGGGGTGTCTGATCGTAAACGGGCCGGGGTGGGTGCAGGTTTTCATCCCACCCAAGCAGAAGCCACACCTGAGTCTATTGACAGTTCTTCCCATTAATAGTTTACTAAGAATTCCTATTATAGTTTATTGAAAGTTCTTCCTTGCCAGGTCCTGCAATCTTCCCCAAATCTGACTCGTACATATAGGTCAGGGGTGTCCGATCTTATCCGGACAGGGCCGGTGTGGGTGCAGGTTTTCAGCCCACCCAAGCAGAAGCCACACCTGAGTCTGTTGAAAGCCAAAATCAACTGATGAAACAGGTGGAATCAGGTGTGGCTCCTGCTCGGGTGGAGTGAAAACCTGCACCCACACTGGCCCTTTCCGGATAAGATCGGACACCCCTGATATAGGTGTATGCATAAATATCAGGGAGTCCAGATTTGTTACTCGAATGCCAAAATCCGCGTGGAGTAAGCACATGTCGGATATTTATGCTCCCATTGTGAAAAAAACACTGACTGTTTATTCCTCATGATGTATGCATATTAGGATCACCTTTAGATCTGATTTGACACGCTTTCCAGTGTGCCCATTGATGCGTTTTATGTAAACATGTTACTTGACTTTCAGCAAGACTGTTTATTGGCATTGTAAGATTAGGTCCTACATTCTCCTGTAAAGTCTTAAGATCTCGTGCAAAGGTCTTTGTCAGCGTAACACGTTCACACAAACTACATCAGTAGAAAATAGCTCAAATCCGATTTGACGCCGATCGTAGTAAGCATATATGACGAGGACTGTGTCACAGTCATGGACGAAAGTATTGGCACCCCTGGAACCTTTCCAGAAAATGCACCATTTCTCCCAGAAAAGTGTTGCAATGACAAATGTTTTGGTATACACATGTTTATTACCTTTAAGTGCATTGGAACAGCACAAAAAAGCAGAAGAAAAAAGGCAGATTTGACATCATTTTACATAAAACTCAAAAATTAGGTCGGACAAAATCATTGGCACCCTCAACTTAATATTTGGTTGCACACCCTTTGGAGAAAATAACTGAAACCAATCGCTTCCTATCACCATCATCAAGCTTCCTACACCTCTCAACTGGAATTTTGGACCACTCTTCTTTTGAAAACTGCTCCAGGTCTCTCAGATTTGAAGGGTGCCTTCAATTTTGAGATCTCTCCGTAGGTGTTCTATGGGATTTAGATCCAGACTCATTGATGGCCATTTCAGAATTCTCCAGCGCTTTGTCTCCAACCATTTCTGGGTGCTTGTTGAAGTACGTTTCGGGTCATTGTCCTGCTGAAACACCCATGACCTCTGATGCAGACCCAGCTTTCTGACACTAGGCCCTACATTATGGGCCAAAATCTTTTGATAGTCTCCAGATTTTATGATTCCTTGCACACAGTCAATGCACCCAGTGCCAGAGGCAGCAAAACAACCCCAAAACATCCTTGAACCTCCACCATGTTTGACTGTAGGTACTGTGTTGTTTTCTTTGTAGGCCTCTTTCCGTTTTCTGTAAACAGTAGAATGCCAAAAAGCTCTACCTTAGTCTCATCTTAAGCTTACTCAGGTACATTTTTGCGAACTGCAGTCTGGCTTTTTTATGCCTCTGTGTCAGAAGTGGGGTTCTCCTCTGTCTCCTGCCATAGCGCTTCTTCTCATTCAGATGACGACGTATGGTTCGAGCTGACACTGATGCACCCTGAGTCTGCAGGACAGCCTGAATTTACGTGGAAGAAACTAACCTTTGACTAAGGTTGTTTATCCACCATTCGAACTATCCTGCGTTGCATTCTTTCATCAATTTTTCTCTTCCGTCCACGTCCAGGGAGATTTGCCACAGTTCCATGGGTTATAAACTTCTTGATTATATTGCGCACAGTGGACAAAGCAACTTTAAGATCTCTGGAGATTGACTTGTAACCTTGAGATTGTTGTTATTTTTCCACAATTTTGCTTCTTAAGTCCTCAGACAATTCTCCGCTCTTCTTTCTCTTCTCCATGCTTGGTGTGGCACACACAGGCACACAACACAAAGGTTGAGCCAACGTTTATACACTCTAACTGGCTTCAGTTTTGATTTCTATATTGCCAGCACCTGTTACTTGCCACAGGTGAGTTTAAATGAACATCACATGCTTGAAATGAAATTATTTACCCACAGTTTTAATAGGGTGCCAATGATTTTGTCCAGTCCATTTTGGGAGTTTTGTGTAAAATGATGTCAAATTTGCCTTTTTTCTTCTGCTTTTTTGTGCTGTTCCAATGCACTTAAAGGTAATAAACATGTGTATACCAAAACATTTGTCATTGCAACACTTTTCTGGGAGAAATGGTGCATTTTCTGGAAAAGTTCCAGGGGTGCCAATACTTTCATCCATGACTGTAAGTATACTGTATGTAAGGAATAAAACACAATGGGACATGCTGTTCTAGGAAAATAATCAACGTGGAGGTGCGATGCAGCCTGGAATGGCGCAGAGTTACTGTTACCACCCTGAAGTGGATTATTTTCCTACTACAGCTTGTACTGAGTGTTCTCTTACGTTCTCCATCTCTTATACTATAGTACTTTAGCAAGAATATTTACTCAAGAACGTCATTTTAACCTTCTGTTTGTTTATAGTTACATTTTATGGCACGCATTGTCAAAAAGTTCGTTCCTTTTACCATTTAGGTTTAAACAGGTGTGTGTGTGTGTGCGTGTATGTGTAATATGAGAGAGAGAGAGAGATTCCTCTTCGCCCTCTGTATTTTTTTTCTCTTGTGATAATTGTTAAAAAAAAATGCTGCTTGTCGTGCTATTGAGAAACCACAAATCCCTCCGTCCTGAAGACTGTCCGGTTTCAGAAAACGTTACAAGTCTACCCATGACTGTTACGAAGTGCGGCCAGTGGAGACTCCTTCTAAAACACGCTAAATCAACACCTCCTCACAGAAAACGTCACCATAAAACCAACAACCGATTATGTGGTGTCTGTTTTACAAATCCCTGTGTAAGTTGATAATATAGAAATGGGAGCATATTCGAATGAGCACATTAATATAAACAATACAGCTGGAGCTATTGTCCACCCATGCTGTTATAGAAAATTAAAAACACCTTCTGTCCAGTCAGAATTGAGCCTTCAACTGCACAAAACGCGACGTCTCTATCAATTACGTGACATGGAGAAGGAAGTGAGGTGACTGGGGAATCGGATTTTTATATGCAGCAACCTTCTGCCCAATCAGAATTGAGCATTTGATAATGTATGATAAAGCAGAAAGACAAAAACGTCATGTCGGGTATCGAAATAAAAGGTGCAACAGGAATTGGTTTGGTTGGTACACCGAATCTGTTTAAAGTGTGTACAAGAAAGCGAGTACAGAAATGCCATATAGAACTTTGTCTAAATTAAGAATACGAGTTTTTATAAACGGAGTAGCAGATTTAATAGCACTTAGTATAATGGGACTTCATCTAGTCATCATCTGCTTCACTGTATTTATCATAAAAGCGTATGTGCTTTGGGTCTACATGCATGTTTAATTTTACACAGTACGATTTTGTCAGTGACCTCGGTGGGGATTTTGCCTTTCTGCTAATAATAGACGATGTGTTCCTATTTTAAATACGCAGTAATATTGAGGGCGTGTGCAGCGGCGATGCCAGCCCAGCCGGCTCCGCGTGAAGCAGAGGAGGAGATGGAGACGGAGCCTGACTCTGAGGTGCCTCATGCTAACGGGGAGACGGAGGAGGAGCGGGAGCGGGAAGGAGGAGAAGCAGAGGAGACGATGGAGGAGAGTGGAGAGGAGCGAGACAGTGACCTGGAGGAGAGCGAAGCAGAGGAAGAGGAGGAGGAAGAAGAGGAGAGTTCAGGTGTGGTTATTAAACGCATTAATAAAGTGTATATTAGTATGGCTGGTGTTCTTTGTAGAGGCTCTCCTGCTGATTGAGGATCACCTCCCCTCATGCATGTTTAACAAGTGGAAAAGGAGAGTAATTAGTTCATGTTGGGTCACATGTCACATTGTCACAGCTGATGAACGTTTCTGTAACCTTCTGTCAGAGATTGATGATGAAGATTGTGAAAGGAGGAGAATGGAGTGTCTGGATGAGATGTCTGACTTGGAGAAGCAGTTCCTGGAACTCAAAGAAAAGTAAGACTGTCTTCTTTGAGTATTGAGGACTATATACAATGAGTAAAACTTTGTTGGACTTACTGAATGAACCTGAAACCAAATACGCCAAAGGCATCCTTGAGAGATTTTATTTTATGAAACATATTTGGAATAAACAGTCTACGATGCATTTATTGACAGAAATAGACTAAAGAAAAGACTTAACCTCCTTAATCTTACTGATTACTCTAAGGGCCATGCTCCCGAGATCGCTATCCGACATGCTGTATAGCATTAAAATGTCTTAAATTCATGTTTCAAACGTCTTAAAAATGCAACCGAATCGACACCATGAAGAAGATTTAGAATTTTTTTTCTCTCGTTGCTGTGTGAAATGGTACAGCCGTGTGACTGTGTCGCACTCGGAGTGCGTGCTATCTGTGTTTTAGAGCGGCTCGGTTCACGGTAAACTTAATCTCTGTCTGTGCTGTGAGTTTGAGTCAGTTCAAATTTTGATTCACTTTGGTTTTACCATAGTGTAATCTCAAACATTTTTGTGGGCCGAGGTCTAACACGTAAAAGTCAATTAAGTTAGAAATGTATTACTATGTGTACCCCAAATAAAAATGTATTATTATTATTATTATTAAGTATTATTCAATGAAATAGTAATATTACAAATTAGCTCAGGTTTTTTAAAATATATATTTATATTTTCCTCTTTACAAAAACATCTGTACATTTATAACACTACTTGTTACATTACCCTGGCATTAAATTACTAAAAGAACCTCGTAAAACTGCTGCGATGGAGTTTCTCATACAGCTGCTGAGGGAGTGATGGTAAATTTGACATCTTTTTCTCTTCTAGCTGACATAATCCATCTCTCTCTCTCTCTCTATTTTCTTTCTTCTGGAAAGTCATGGGAAGTAAATACTGGATTTTTTTTTCTTTCACTATTTGAGTAAATGCTAATGATGCAAAAAAGGATATTTGCTCTGGTCTCCCATATCCCTCTGTAGAAGTGTACCCTGCTATAGTTTACTTAAACCCAGAAATGGATGTATATGCATGAACACAATCCAGTATAGCTGTTGTATCGTCTAGCATGATTTTTGGAAATGTCTTGAATATGAAAGGAAAGAGTCATGGCTGGAATCTCCCACTTTTTTTGGCACTCTGTGGTAGGTGCGATTTATACTGTACGGAGTAAACATGATTGTGTGTGCCCCTTTATAGAAATATAATCCAGGACCGAGCATTATGTTGAAGTGCAAAGTGTAGCCATTCCAAACGTTGATTATTTTCCGATAACGGCATGTCCAGACTTGTATTCGTCTTATACCACAAAATATGTTAGAATTATTTTCAAATTGCTAAAAACAGTTATTCCCTCACTACCCTTGTCATGTTACCAAAAAACAAACAAACACAAAAACTATAAAGCCCTCTGTCACATATACACATATAAGTATGTGACAATGCAACGCCCACATCCTTATATAGGGCACATACTGTATTTATGTTTGGTAGTTACCAGTGAATGCCCCAGTAAAACACTCCATTCATACCTATTTACAAAAACCTTTGTATTAATATTTTACAAATTAAAGAACAGTCCAGAAAATCAAATAATGGGAGCCTGATGTTTAACTTTTGAGATATGACTGTGTGACTCTACTGGTTTTGACAGCAAGGTCTTGTGATCACTTCAACATCCACCCCAAGTAATACCCCTTTCTCTCTCTGAAACGGTTTGTCAGTGTTTTCGATGTACTGATTTTGATACACTCTGCAAAAGCAGGCAGTAATGCAATTTCTCACAGTAATGTGCTCATATGTGCCTCCTTCTTTGCCTCTGGATACTCACCTCTGTTCCTGTTTGGTTGGGTATAGGTTATTTCGCGAGAGGCTGGACCAGGTGAAAGTGAAGCTGGACGAGGTGCTGACGGGAAAAGCAGGAGAGTACAGAGAGCCACTGGCTACACTTCAGAAAAACATGCAGCTACGCACTCAGGTAGCAGGTAATAATAACTCAGCAACTAATGTAAAAAAAAAAAAAAAAAAATCATGTATGGCAAAGAAATGTGCTAACTGGCTCAGTTGTAAATGGGATTATCTGTCAAAGCATGCACACAGACAGAATGAATAAAACACAATCTGGTTCATTGTTTTTTTTTGTTTTTTTTTTTTTTTTTTGCCAACAAAAGCAAAAATCTGCTTTATTTCTCCACCTGAACAAAGGCTTACTTGTACACAATTATTTGTACAGCACAATATCACCACCTGTGTACAGAAATAGAATCATTTTCGGATTATTTTTGGTGTTGATTTGATAAAGGTGGTTAGCGCATTCATAACACGTGGGTGTACAAATCATGAATTCGTTAGCTAGGCAAGTAAATACTCCAGTGTGCTGCGTAGTGCCATGTTTTAGTTGCCTGCAAACCTACCTGACTGACTAGGCTAAAGAGTGGTAGTTAATGTACTGGTGAGTTAGTTAGCTAGTTAAATATGTTCATGTGAAATAAGGGAAGACGCACAAGCATATGATCACATCACACACCGATGTAACATCATGTTCGTATCAGTGGCTAACATTTCAGCTGTGAGATATGGGGTGAAAAATATTGAGTTATTATGCAGAGTTTTATATACACTGTATGGCCAAGCGTTTGTGGACAGTTGACCATATTTTGAACATCCCGTTCTAATTTTAGTCCCCTTTTGCTGTGATGATATCCTCCCCGCGTCTTGGAAGTAGATTTGTACTCATTCAGTCACAAGAGCATTAGTGAGGTCGGGCACTGATGTCGGGTGAGGAGACCTGGGGCTCACTCAGCGTTCCAGTTCACCTCAAAGGTGTTCAGTGGGGTTGAGACCATGGCTCTGCGCATGACACTCAAGTTCTTCCACTTCAAACTTGGCAAACCATGTCTTCATGGAGCTCGCTTTGTGCACAGGTGCATTGTCATGCTGGAACAGGTTTGGGTGTCTTATTTCCAGTGAAGGGAAATCATAATGCTACAGCATACGAAGACATTCTGTACAATTGTGTGCTTCCAACTTTGTGGCATGAGTTTAGGGAAGAGCAATATATGAGTGTGATGGGCAGGTGTCCACATACTTTTGGCCATATCGTTTAAGTATATAAGGAGTAGGGTTGTCTGAGAGGTAGTTACAAAAAAAAAAAACCTAATAGCCTGGAACATGTCATCCGCTTGTCCCAGGCACCTCGACTACTAATTTGTCCACCCCTTAAAGAGTTGTTTTCAATTCATCACATGTTTATTAGCCATGGGGTATGATTAAAATCATTTTAACTTTATCACAATGTGATTATTTTTTGTTGTTGTTCTGACAGCTTATCGTTAATCTTTTATCATTGAGCCTTTTTGTCGGATATTATGTTGCAGCTAATATAAGCTGATTAACTTTTTAGACAATATGGACTAGAGTTAATCCAAGCACTTCTTCCAAGTCGAACATAACAGTGTCTCTCGGCTGCGCTGTAATGGTGATTCAGTCACTGTGACCATTCCTCTCGTTTCTCAATTACTGCCAATTCCCATTTGGACTTGGACTCAGATTAGCTGGTGTTGGAGCAGACATGTATATACTCACTGTGTGTTGCTCTCTCTAGGTGTTTACAGAGAGCTGTGTCTTCAGGTGATCAAACACAAGCACGAGTGTGAGATACAAGGGGCAAAGCAACATCTGGAGGTAACAGAAGCAAAGAACATGCACATATGCACACACACACACACGTACACACACCCTTAGCCTGAGAGCTAGTATGATTGAGTGGTGGAAAGTGTCACTGTGTTTGGATGCTCACAGAGTGAGAGGATCCTGCTGTTGGACACCATGAAGATGGAGCTGCTGGAAAAGATCCGCAAGCTGGAGGAGGACAAGCAGAGGGTGGACATCACCTCAGGTGCACACACACACACACACACACACACACACACACTCCAGAGCTAGCACTATCAAATGCAAGAAAAAACAAATAGACACTTAATAAATGAACATCTCTCTCCCCTTTCTCTCAGAGTGGTGGAATGATGAAGTGAAGATGAAGAAGTGTAAGAAAAGAAGTCACCTGAGCAGTCTGGAGAGGAAGAAAAAGCCAGCACTCGTGTCAGGTAACACATCCATCAAGCCACCTTCTGAAGGGGTGGGCGATATGATGACCTCAATAATGATATTGCAGTATGTTAATATAATAATACTTTTCTGAATATCATTAGGTATCAGTACTTTTTTTTATAAACAATTTGTTATATAAAATTTGCAAAAAAAACAAAAACAAAAAAAACAACCTTAAGCAAAATGTAATACAGTGATGTCAGGTATCACGATATGATGTGTTTGCCATATCGCCCACCCCATGCTCATGTGTACATCCCTCTTTCATAATCACCTCATCCATCTTTATCATACTCTACATGACCCTCTCTCTCTCCCTCTCTCTCTCTCTCCCTCTCCCTCTCTCTCAGGACCCTACATAGTGTACATGCTGAGGGATATTGACATACTGGAAGACTGGACAGCCATTAAGAAGGTAGTTAATGGTCGCCACCTGTCCAATCGTCCATTATCACAAATCGCTTGTTGATTATTTCTGTCATGTGTTGAGATGCAAAATGGAATTTTGATCTGTGTGTCTTTGCCATTATCTCAAGGCTAAAGCAGCACTAATCCCCTTGAAGAAGAAGTCAGACAGTAAGTCCCAGTGTGTGTCGCTTGACAGTTAATCGATGTGTGTGTAATGTGTGCACCTACATCAGCTTGCACTGTCTAACCTTCTAATGCTTAGAAGTCTCTCTCTCTCTCTCTCTCTCTCTCTCTCTCTGTGTGTCCTATCATGCGGTGTATCAGTCAACTGTCTCTGTCTAAGTCAGAAGGCATTTGAGAGAGGCGCCTGTACACACCGTAATAAACGGCCTCATCACTAACGAGCTCTGAACCGCATCATGCCTCCAACAGCCTCTAATTCATTACTTGCGGATTAACTTGATCCCTATCAAAGCCCTCGCTATGAGCCAAGAAGCTTTCAGCCGTAATTTGCTTCTCCTGAAATTCTCGGTGCATTATTATGGCTTAAATTAAGACTCTTCTATACTTCTCCTTCCCTCTGTGTTTGTTTCTCTGCTCTGCTTGCCTAGCTGTAATACCGTCATTTGTGCACAGAATCTATATAACATTTAATTCAAATCATTCATTATGCTTATTATTATAGCTTAATTACCTCAGAGGATAGATAGTGTGTTGCATGCATTACAGGATTTGTCCTCCGAAGCAAATAAACCCGTGTGTGTGCAGATGGTGCAGAGTTTATGTATATATATTATATATATATATATGTGTGTGTGTGTGTGTGTAATTATTAGAATTATAATATCTATTAACATGCTCGGGGCAGTGTAGTGTAAGTGAGATTTTAGTGTAATGAGTGTCGAACTGTATAGCAGCAGCATCACAAGAACATCTGCACGCTCTCAAGCACCCTGTTAAACTGAGTGTGCAGAAAGAAACATCTGGGGCAGGTGAGTCTGTTGGTTGTTGTTTCTTCCTTTCGTTTGTTTTCACCCTTGTGTTTGTTGTCTCGCTTTTTTTGTTTTTGTGTTCATTTCCATTTTTCACTTGCTCATACTTTCCTTTATTTCATTTGCTGTTTCTTTCATTTGTTCTTTTTGCTGTTTTTCATTTGTTCTTTTATTTTCTTTCTTTCGTTTGCTGTTTCTTTTTTGTTTGCTGTTTCTTTCTTCGTTTGCTCCTTCTTTCATTTGTTGTTTTGTTTGCTCTCTTTGTTTTGTCTTTCATTTGCTCTGTCTGCCTTTCTTTCTTTCTTTCTTTCTTTCTGAAAAAGGAAAGTTAGTGGAAAAGGGCTCATTCTGTGTTTTCATTTTTCAGACACCGGATAGAAATGTTGAGAGACCCAGATTAACTGGCTAGAGAGTGGGCATAAATGATGCTTTCATGTAAAATAGTGTTGTGTGTTGATATTACTGCCAGAGTAAGTTCTCTACATTCTCCACAATGGATGCATATTTCATTGGTTTAGTCCGTCCGTCCATCCATTTTCTATAGTGCTTATCCTTTTCAGGGTCATGGGCATTGGTTTAGTGTTTTATATTATTATTGTTGTTGTTGTTGTTGTTATTTAAAAAAGTAATTATTAGTATAGTAGTATATATTTTTAATTGTCCACAGCCAGCAGCACATTTTCAGCATTGTACAGGGTTATATGTGGACCAAGGGCAGTAAGTTGAATAGGTCTGCTGTACACTGTTCGATAGAACAGAACTTTTAGTAGTTGGCTTTGACCTCGCCAGCACAAAACTTCAAGGTGTTACACTTGCATTAGAGCTGCAAAAATGAACACCCCACATACACACACACACTCACACACACACACATATGCATGCCAGTGCTAATACTAAGAAGCTCAAGCAGACAGAAATGAAGGTATTCTTGTGATGGCAGGACTACACTGACACACGTTATTATTCTCCTAATTTCTCTTTGCAAACTTGTCAACCCATATGTCTCTATCTGTCTCTTGATGTCTCTCTCTCTTCCTTTCTGTCTCTGGCAGGTCGTCAGTTGTCAGTACGCTGTGAAGGAGGCACTCTGTTTTATGAGGGAGAGAGATTCTCAAAGGGCAACACTGTTCTATTGGAAGTCAATGATGAGAGCCCGGCACAGTCAGTATTCCTGCTCTCTCTCTCTCTGTTCTCTACAAAATCAATTTAAAGGAATACTCTAACATTTTTCAACCTAACCTCTGTGTACCATGTACGTGTATATGTGAATACCAAGAACTTTTTTCCTGTACTGGGAAAAGGATTCATAAAACTTTCATTATAATGTGGTAGTGGATGTGTAAAGTGCAGTTGGTGGGAACAGTTTAAAAAAAAATGTGTGTAGAAAGCTTTGATGAATTCTTCAGTCAAATGTATTAGTAAGATAGATTTTAAATCTATAAATTAGAGGTTGACCCATTGATTGGTTTTGCTGATTAATCGGCATTGATAACCGATTGCAGGAACTGTGGATAATCAGCAAAAATCCACACCAATAGTTTTTCCCGGTTGCGTCCGTCGCAGTAGCAGCTGAGAAGGGTCTGCTGTCATTATAATGTACGAGAGCGGCCTCTAGAGGCGACATTAAAAACTGACGCATTTTCTTGTGTTATTTGAAGTGTTTTTTGATTCATTTTGGATGTCTATTTTTTGCTTCATTTTAAAAAGTACAGCATATTTTCATGATACAGAATTTTTGTATTTTTGTAAGAAAGTTCATCAGTATATTACTTTGAGTGTTATAATTCTATTCAGTGTCAGTTTTAAAAACTATTGGTTGATTTAATAGGTCATTACGGGTACTGGTCACCTTAGTTATCGCTATCGGTCAACCTCTAGTATAACTTTTGATTATGCATTACTAGAGTATTGTGTGGGTGTGATGGGACATGGCTCTCACCAAACCTCAGAAGAAGGTGTAAAGAAGCTGAAATGATTTTTACTGTATTGCTACAGTTTTGAAAAGATGTATATAGTATGTGTATGATAACAGCTTAAGTAACACTTTCTGTATCAGGTATAAAGCTGTTAGGATGTCTGTCTCATCTTTACTGTTAAAGTTTACTGGCTCACGAACGCCCTGAGACTTTTCTTACAAGTGCGTTTCAAGTCAGCAGATTTTCTCAGTATGTTGGGATTCTTGTCTGTGGCAAACACACACAGGCTACAGATGTGGTTGTTAGAGCTTAAGTTTAAAAAACACTTGAGTATTTCTTTAATCTGCAGTATAACAGGACTTAATGTAGCTTTGCAGGAAGCAGTTAAACGCTTTTAATGCCCTCGATTTACAGCCTTGCTTGGGATTTTGAACACACATTAAGCTTCTCTAGGAAATGCAATTGTTATACTTTGCCCCCCTTTCTCTCTCTCTCTCTCTTGTTCTCTCTCTTTCTCTCTCAGGGCAGTAGTAACAGCAGTCAGTGCAGGGGAAGTGTGGTTCAGAAGGCCAGATGGCAGCAAAACCAAAATCTACATTTCACAGCTACAGAAAGGCAAATACACAATAAGGAGAGCCTAGAACACACACACACACACACACACACCGCGCACACACAAAATGCAGCTGTGTGCATGGGTCAAAGTTCACATGTCTTTTTTTCTTTGGCATTTTTAAAGAAATTGCTAACATGCATTAATTCCAGTATTACTTCTATTAAAAAAAAGACATTAAATGTAAAAAGTTCTAAACTGAAAAATAGTGATTCGGAATAATAGTCTACATTAACAAAATCTTTAAAAAAAACAAAAAAACAAATAATCACAAACTGAAGAAAAGAAATTCGTCTTTGAAGAATATTCTTAAGACTACTTACTATAACTCCTTATTCCCCCCACCCCCTGTTTTTGTCTTTGACCCATGTATATTATATTAACACTGTTGTAACATCAGTAGATTCTGTCGAGTGCCGCTGCAGCAATACGCTGCTTGGTATTCATCAGAGTATTCATCAGAGCTTCATCAATAAACACAATATGGCACTGGAAGGAGTGCTTCACTAACACACAGGCTTTCCAATGAGCAGACGGCATAACTGCAGCTTCTGTTCACCAGCACACACAGCGTATGGCCCAGCAACGGAAACTGCTGAATCATTGTTCCCCAACTGCAGACACACACACACACACACACACCACTATGGAGAGACACAAGACTGTAGACCAAATAGGGATCATATAGATGCTTATAGCCCAATATATGTATCTTTACCCTTCCCATATCCACGTCTAACAAACTGGATTATCTAAAGCCATGTCCATAATGTAGTTAAAACAATGTTCCTATAAAGAAGTACACTAAAATTTTTTGCAAAGGCCTGAACGACTGCATTCACACATCGCTATCTATACTAGATAGCTGCGGCCACACTGGAAATTTGCACTTTGAGTGTCCTTGTGAAATTGGTGTGCCCATTCTTGGAAGAATGGTGACATAAACCAAGTTCCTTATGATGCTGTTCGCGTTTAGCCAGCTAACTTTGAAGAATGTGTCTCAACTTTATTAATGCAATTCAACTTTTACCAAAGGGGTAATAAAACAAGTCATGTAGCATCCAGGGTCTGTTCCCAGCTCATGCCCAGTGTTTCTGTGGTAGGCTCCGGATATAACATGAACCTGACCAGGATAAAGCATTTACTGAACAAATCAAAGTCCTGCACATACACACAGCTTTGTCCTTGCCCAAGTTGGTTGCTAGCACGCTGGCTAACTGGCCAACCACTGGCAGTAAAAAAAACCCCACAGAAAACATACTGTAGTTATACCATCAATTCCAGCCTCCAGACATCCTGTGTACTATGCATACTTTATAGTCAGGTCTAGATGTATTATGTCCAGTCTCATGCCTTCGCGCTGATAAAATGAGCTCTTTTGTAATTTTAGACCTTCTGCAGTGCTATACAAAGTACCGCCCCATTCCGAGATCAACTGCTTCACAAACAAAAGCAGTGATCGATCCATGATTTCATTTCACATGGAACAGTTCACAGAAGTTGAATTCGACACAAAGTTTAAGTGACTAAATTTATTTGCTTTGGAAATGAAAGTGCTGAACTCAGCGAATTCCACTGAATTGAAGTGAATGTAATTAAATTCAAAAAGCTAGTGTGACTGGGTTTTATTGCACGCCCCGGCGCTGCTCCCTGTTTCTGTAACGACACCAGGCTTGCAGATTAATAGTTGCTAAATGTCGCTTCAATTAAAATTGCACTTCAGAAGGAAAAGTAGATTTGTGATTCAAGAGATTTTTTGAGCTCATTTTGATAAAGCCTTAAGTGCAAAGAGTATTTATATGTTTGTAAGCCGATTTGGAAACTGAGGGTGCTTGTAAAACCTATTTAAAAGTGTTTAATATAATCATGTATTTATAACAAAAAGGTTTATTAAAATCTGGTCTTTTATTAAATGGTGTACTGTTTTTTTTATGTATTTATTTAATTTGCTTAACACCATGATTGCTGATGAAGAAATAAGATGTGACCACTTTCGCTAACGTGGCAGAATGAAATTTGCAGAGGGAGGTGAACTCCTAGATATAATTATATATAAAAGAATATCAAATTAGCCAGAGATTAGTCCAGTCAATTTCAAACAAACTAATTTTACTTGCACAACAAAATATTACATTTAAAGAAAAATCCACCCTGACTGACATATCTAGAATATTATCTATCTATAATGAATGTAATGTGGGAGTAAAATAAAGAGCCGTGCCTTTTTCAAGTGGGAAAATTGAGTCGAGATAAGAGCACTTGGCAAAAGGTTATTCATTTGAGATGAGGGAAAGGCCAGGCTTTCCATGGAATGTCAGATAATATCCAACTTGCATTCAAGGCTTATATATAGTGTGTGTGTGTATATGTTATACAGAAAGAAAGTTTCAGGCATTAGTGGAGGACAAGCATGTCTAAAACCGAGCCCTGCCTGTTGTCTGCACTAGTGACTCAGAAGCCAGAGTGCCGTAGGTCTCAGTGTGACAATCACAGCTCAAGGCTGGGTTCAGGTGGACCATCAATAGCTAAAGATTTGTCTTTCTAACTCCACATCTTTGTGTGTAGGTGATGTACAGTAAAGATAGAACCCCCTAAATAAGTCCGTTCCTCTAAAGGCATCGGTGGCTCAGTGGTCTGGGGGTGAGGTCTGCTCTGTCACGATGATGCAAAAAGGCTCGATTCTGCTGTTAGACTCAGGTGGAGCAATAAATCCAGCAGTGAGAAAGAGAGAGAATGACCAGTCTGTCCCACGTGGGGCTCCTGGAGATAGGAAAACCGAGGTTATGCTGCACTGTCTGGAATCCATTCATTACTATAGTTAACTGTTTACTTGTCATGTTATTTCACAGTATTACACACATTAATCACAGCATTAGATACTATGTTATTAAATCAGGTGAATTGTGTAGGTATTATAACACTTCGTTTATATGTGTTCCCCCCCTTTTTAACAATCCAAAAAGAATTGGACAGTTGGCTACTCGGGCACGGTCAGATGTGTTATCCCTCATTATTGCACTTACAAGTAAGAAAATGAATGGTTGGGGTTAATTTCAAGTGTGGTGTTCAAGAATCTGTTGCTATTAACTCACAATAGGAAGTCCAATGAACTGTCGAAAATGAGTCCAATGAAAAATCGTAATGGACTCATCAGAGAGAGAGCAAGAACATTAGATGTGGCCAAATCAACTATGTGGTACATGCTTAAAAAAAGAAAGAAATCACGGAAAACCACGGTGGTGGATGATCGAAGAATTCTTTTGCTTGTGAGTAAAAACCCTTTTACAACAGCCGACCAGATCAAGAATGTTCTCCAAGAGGTAGGCGTATCTGTGTCAAAGTCAACAAGCAAGAGCAGACTTCAGCAGAGTAAACACAGAGGGTTTATCACAAGATGTAAAACAATGGGAAGCCTCAAAAGCAGGAAAACCAGAATAGACTTTGTTAAAAACATAGTTTAAAAAGCCCACACAGTTCTGGAGAAACATCCTATTTACAGATTAGACAAAGATCAACTTATACCAGAATGACTGTAAGGGAAGAGTATGGAGGATGGAAGGAACTGTTCATGAGACAAAGCATACCACCTCATATTATGGAGTGGGCATGTATGGCTACCAATGGGATTGTGTTGAATTTATTGATGATGTGACTGAAAACAAAAGCAGCAGGAGGAACTTCTAAGTGTATAGGGCTATATTATTTGATCATATTTGGTCAAACGCTTCAAAACACTTCGAGCTGTGCATCACAGTACAGATGGACAATGACCTGAAGCATCAGGAAGCAACCCAAGACTGGTTTAAGGCAAAGATAGAATAATGGCATGTTCTGTAATGGCCACATCAATCAACCTACCTGAATCCAACTGAGCATGTACAGTATTTCACTTACTCAAAGCAAAACACCCCAAGAACAAGCAAAAACTGAAGAGTGCTGCAGAGCAGAGCCTGGGAGAGCATCATCGGGGAGAAAAAAATAAATACTATTTTTGTTTCTATTGTACTATACACACACACACACACACACACACACACACACACACACACATATATATATATATATATATATATATATATATATATGTGTGTGTGTGTATGTATGTTATGTTAATGCTATATTGCAAAGTAAGAAAGGTTCATTTTAATTCAGAATGTTTCTTCATGCAAGTTTTGAGTCCGACTTGGGCGTCAAACCCTGAGTTTCAGCAACACAAACACACGCACTTACCTGCTCACTTGTGCTGACGGAAAGTAGGGCTTTTGTTGAGCATGCTATTGAAAAGCAGTACTGATATCTGATAAACAGTGACCCAAGAGGAAAAAGAAACAAGGCCAGATTTGAACAAGCAACCTCAACAACAGGAGGTAAGACCTTTCCCACAAAGCCTCACATGGGCCAACATGTTTTTAAAGAATTTCTCCTGAATAGCGACAGACTAAACCAGACATCCTACAATCTCCTTTCTTCCATTTCTTGTCCCGCATTTGACCTGAGGCATGACTCATACCAGCTGCTCTCTATATGCACTGGTGACACAGTTCAAGGCTGGACTCAGACGGTCCTTAAGCAACTAAAAGTCGGAAGTTCTATTTGTTCGCCACACACCTCCAGGGTTCGATTCCCCCCATGGCCCTGTGTATGTGGAGTTTGCATGTTCTCCCCGTGCTGCGGGGGTTTCCTCTGGGTACTCCAGTTTCCTCCCCCAGTCCAAAGACATGCCTGGTAGGCTTATTGGCATGTTCAAAGGGTCCGTATGTATGCATGAGTGTGTGTGATTGTGCCCTGCGATGGATTGGCACGCTTTGTGCCCCATGCTCCCTGGGATAGGCTCCAGGTTCCCCATGACCTTGAAAAGGATAAAGCGGTATAGAAGATGGATGGATGGATGATTCAAGTGGAAGATACATCTCTCTAAGTAAGCTCCTTTCTCTGAAGGCACCAGTGGATCAGGGGTCTGAGGTAAGTTGATGTGAGCTCACATGAGTGACTTCTTTTGCTATTGGAAATTCACAGCAGCATTTGAGACCCTAATTTTCCACTAATTTTTATACCACTAGAGGTCAGATATCACCTTTTTATGTTCTGATATATAAAGCCATAAATATACAAGAAATATTTCATATTTATATTAGACCACAATCTTCAGTCATTTTGTTATTCTACCTTTTTGCATAGCTAATGCAAATTTCCCTCACTCAGATCCAGCCAGACTTTTTCAGTAGCATGAAGACTAATCACATGATCACATTATACTTACAAATCAATGCTAGCTCTGATGGGTGATGGGACAACCCTGCGTGCACATGATTTTAGTTTTAACTGAGACTTCTGAAATCATAGATTAGACTTCCTCTAGATTAAGTTAATCTAGACTGGCTGTTCCGTCAGCTAAATTTTATTCATACATGGTCTGACTGCTGCTTTATTTGAAAATGCAGAAAAGCATAGTTTTTAGTTTTTAGCTGTCTCCTATATTACCATAGCAAAGGTTCAAGACTAATAAATGCTACGGCTAAACCGTAGACATTGGTACATACAACGATCAGCTATAACATTAAAACCACTGACAGGTAATGTGAATGACATTGATTATACCTACATATTTTTATTTAGCCAATAGATGGCACTGTGGTTATTGCAAGATTGCCAGCTGTAGCCTGATGAAGCAGTAAAGAATATATATATATATTTTTTTTATTTCGTTGCGCCAAACAGTCTCTCTCATTATACACACTGCGTCCACCCTCACTAGTACACAGAAAGGATCTGTGCTGCCCCCATATTAGTTTACAAATGTGTAAATGAGCACTCCAGTCTTGGCATGCATCCAGGAGCCTCTCAGCAGGTTTAATTTACTGGGCCGATGGGGTTTAATGAATCTAATGATTACAGTGGGTATGCGCATGTGTGAAATTCTTGATTAGTTTGATCTGGGTTTGTTTTGTTATCTTATAGATTGCACTATGAGGTGCCGGTCCCTTGGGAAAGTTTGCTTCACATGTATGTGACAGGGGTTCGAGTGTGTGGAGGGAGTGTGAATGTTGCCTCAGTCAGTCTACAAACACACACATGCATGGCTGGTTTGGACTAGAAATGTCTCATGTGACAGTCTGTCAATCTGAAGTACACACACACACCCTTAATTAAGAGTGCACACACTCTTTGTGCAGAAGAGTCCCCTGCTGAGGCACTTCTCTCCTTATCACACACCACACACACACACACACACACACCTCACTTGTTCCCTTATTCTTCATCTCTGACTAACACCCCCAGTTCCCATGATGCTCCTCTTCCCAAGATCCATCTCTCCCAGAGCACTGTAGAAAAATGCAAGATGGATGGATGCACCTATGATCTCAACTCTGCTACCTGCTCTTTCGGCTCCTGTGGCCTAGTTTACTCATTTCTACACAGCGGGAGCAAGGGATCACACATCCCAGTGTGTAAATGAGAAGAGAGAAGAGGGCATAATAGTATAAACTGATCATGATTCATGAGGGTGGATGCTCGCAGCATTACTTCAAAAACATCTCTCTCCTCGCTATTTATTCATAGGCATCTCTTCATCTTAGCCTTGATCTGTTCTATTTTGCTTAGTTTTTTTTGTATGTAAGACTACAGGCCAATTCCCAGCACCGCCATTTCTTTCTCATTTCCTCTTTTAAAATGCTTTTCTACTACTTTCTCTTGATCAAAATCGATGACCTCCTCATTTGTCTCCTCAAATCCCAGCATTTCTGAATACTACAAGATATCTCTCTTTGCACCTCCTTCTCTCAGCTCAGTTTCAAATGGGCCTCTATTATTCGTCCACTGGGCGTGAATTTGGAGAGTGTGTACGTATTTGAGAAGCAGAATGTGTGTGTGCAGACAGTTTAATTCGTTAAACGTGCAAACCTCCGATAAACGCATTTTTAAAGAGGTTGAGAGAGAAAGAAAAATGGGATGGAGAGGAACGTTACTGTATTCCGCGTGATGAAAAGTGTGAGACAGGTGGATGGAGAAAGAGAGAAAACATTATAATGCATGTGGAGTCTGTTGAGGTGAAGGGAGAAAGAGAAAATTAAATGATAAACACGTCAGGCAGGTGTGAGAGGAAGTGCAAAAAAAAAAAGGGTGTGTGTTAAGGCTGCATTGATGGAGTCAGACACTTGAGGTAAACTTAGCCTCTGAAAAGACCAAGCATCTTTTTTAAAGTACTCCTAAATGTGTCATTAAAGTAATCTATGCTATTTAATATCGTGCTAATTGGTTTTAATGCACAGGAAACTAACACCAATGGCCTAGGAACATGTCTACACTTATAACCTCATAGAGGGAATATACAAATCGGAAACACCACCATGCCCACCTGCCATCCCAACCCACCATTACTCCCCACCATACTGTTTTGCTATTACAAAAAAAAGGTGAAATAGTGACATTGTATATACGTGAACCTTAGACTTTCCACAAATCTGAATTGTTGTGGTATCAGCGCATTTAATGACTTGAGTGAATGGATATTATTCCCGCTACATCTGTATGTGGGTGATATCATGATTGGCGTACTATAATCCCATTCATATTACATTTTAAACATAGATAAAGTATCATTCACAACAACATACTAAGTGCATGTTTCAGATAAATAATCTCAAATAAAACTTCAATAAAACCCATCTACAGCACGTAGAAAAACTGCCCCATCCCACTACACTTTATATAACTAACTACAATTTAGCTTCAAAGATAATCATTAAAGTACTCCAAAATCATATTATTTTTTACATTAACATGTGAATCCATTTAACATCATGCGTGAAACATCTTTTTTCCGTTATAGGAGTCATCCATTGTAGGATTTTATTTGTTACATAAACACATTTACCCCTATAATAAATATTCAAAATATTCAGCAAATCCTCCAAAAACTTCCTGATATTCAGAAGAAGAAAAATAAATATTACAATTCATTTTCTTTATTTTCAATGCTATTGTGATATATGACTGATAAGGACTTTAATGTATAACATTGCTACCCAGATTATAGACTGACAGATTAAATGATTAATAAAAACACTCAAATCATTGGAATGTGTATAAATACACACATGTATATTATTATTATTATTATTATTATTATTATTATTATTATTTACACTATATGTGAAGCAACACATTCTTAGTTACTTATCTAACAGTTGAGAAAACCTGTCAAGATGTATCAAAGCAACCATGGTTTGTTCATCATTAAAAATAGCTAACTAGCTACAGTAGTCAGTCAGTTAACTTCTACCTATCAAATTAGCTTGCATTTGTTACAGTTATTCAACTGGGATTTCATTTTCAGAGTCTTGATTTGCATTACAATATTGTTAGGAATATATTCAACACTTGATAAAAACGGAATAAATAAATAAAATAAATAAATACATTTGTTTATTACTGACATTAGCTAAATTGCAGGAGACAGCTGGCTAGCTTAGTATGCAGGTTCTGTTGTACAAAGTTACCATGCCACACTATAATGTTTGGCCTATCAGATGTGATAGATTGAAGCCATTAAGCTTATTTAATGATACTGGAATTTGAACTCATACGTAACCCGTCCTTAATCAGCTTATTCATGCTTCCAAGCCCATCATTCTACTAAAAAATGAATTTGAGTGGTCTCTGCGGTTGAGACACATAATTGTTTATAATAATCTACAACCTCAGCTACACAGCCATTATACTTGATAGCTATGGAAAACATCACCACATCATCCGTCATCATCTCCTCTGGGTCTATAGGAGCTTGTTTCAAGATCAAACACAGTCTGTAGATGTGAGACATAACACATTTACATGGGCAGCTGAGAAAATTCAGGGTTGACAAGTATATGTAGCAAACTGATTTCTCTCCACCACAGCACCATGTGGTGTAATCATGTCCAGCTAGATCAGTGGACCCAGAGACAACACTACATCCAGTGAACTGGAATCCAGAACCATAGATTTAGATGAACTTATTGGTGTTTTCAAAAACAAGTCTTTCTTCAAGTAAATAACATCACTTCAGAAACATTGTGATGCAAGTCACATCACCACACCCAAAATAGACATTGGGCTACACTGGAAGAAGACTATGTTTACCCCGACTGCTACCACCTACCCACCCCAACAACACCAGGACAATGGTAAAGCTAACTGAAAGTCGGTCAGCCCAATCAGAAAATGGTCCAACAGACAAAATGACAGTGGTCTAATGTTGTTGCCAACATTGGTTCAATGGAATGGCTGACCTGGACATCAAATGAGTTTGATTCCTAGGAACCTATTCCACTCAGTTCCACTGTCAAATTGTATCAAATCCATATGTCAGTGCAGAACTCATGATAGCAATGTTTATCAAAACTAGCAAGAACCCCTCAGAATCCAGAAATATCTGGACATAAAATCTATATTATGTTAATTCTCTAGAACTACTGAGCATATTCCTCCATTATGGAAAGCATATATATATATATATATATATATATATATATATATATATATATATATATATATATATATATATATATATATATATATATATTCATATTCCACCAGATAATATACAAATACATAATGGTTATATCTGTTCTAGATTATATTACTTATTTGTCACTGCATGCCTTATGAGCCTTAACTGTGTGCTACAACGAACAAAGCCAAATGTACTGAGACAAATGCCTTAGACATAGCACATGGTAAATGGCAAAAGCGATTTTCTGCCTGTATGTAACTACAATATGGAAGTGTTTTTCAATTTGAATAGAAATGAGCTCAAAGAAAGAGTTTCATATAACACACTGTTTATGCATTGATTTTCTAAATGAACAAGCCATTAAGGGAGAAAATAACTGCACAAGCATTTGCCATTATCAGAGTGATAATATTCTTAGAATTTAGATGTAGTAGATTTCAACTCAAATAAACACAGACGTATTCGTATCTGTGTATGTCTGAATAAGAGAGAGAGAGAGAGGGGGGGGTGTCTCTCCTCTCTGAGAACCCGGTAATCAATCCTGCATTCACTTTTGAATTCAGCAGAGTTTCACAGCTGTAATTGAGTGAGTTCACTTATCAAAGAAAAAGGCAAGCAAGGAAGGAAGAAAAGGAGAGAGAGAGAGAGAGAGGCTTGACAAATAAATAATAATAATATAAGACAGAGTTTGAAAGATGACTGAAAACAGACAAATCTCCTTTTCTGACATAAATAATAAATGTAGCTCTATGTGTATTTGGGAGAGTGAAAGAAAGAAATAAGCAATATCATAAATATAAATTACATATGATTTGATATATTTGCTGTAAATAAAAAATATGCTTGACTATATTTCCACTAAAATGAAAAATTTCTTCAAAAGAAATATATTTTTGTAATATTTATACACCCCTTCCACCCAATTCCCATGTCACTGAGGAAAAATGTCACAAATGTAAAGAGCGTGTTGTGTATTACAAACAAAGCTACATGTATTAATAATAACTTTCCCTAATGGCTACTGTTACAGTCAGGAATACTTGTTTAGCTGCCTCTGTTCATCATCAGTGGTGGCTTACGGAGGGACTCATTAAGGAGACTCATTAGGAAGATTACTGGCCATCTCTTAGGAATATTAGTGTAGATTATGCGATAACGGATTTAGACTCTTTTTCTCTGAGTTCAGTCGCTATTAAGCCCCAAACTCCTCAATCCGGTTACTGCCAAATTACTGTGTTCATTAAGAAGGCAGAGACTAATAAAATCTCTCTCTCTCTCTCTCTCTCTCTCCTCTCTCTCCCTCTCTCTCTCTCTCTCTCTCTCTCTCCCCCCCCTCTCTCTCACAGACACACAGCCCTTGGCATAGCTGACTTATTTGAAGCTGTTAGCACTTTTATAGCACTATATTGGATACATAAATTATAAAAATAGTTTATGTTCATAGGCTATATAAAATATAGTTTCGATCATACATCAGAGTCAGTGAATAAATCAAGTTTATTGATTGGGGTATCTTTTTGACTGATGGCTCCAAGCAATAGTTTGTAGCCCTAACTTGCTCTCTTGCTTCATCTTTGTAAAAAAAAAAGAAATGCAGAAAAAGCCAAAACTAAAAATCGTTGACAAATGGTAAATGGTCTGCACTTATATAGTGCTTTTTTAACCTTAGTGGTTTTACAAAGCGCTTTACATTGTTTCTCATTCACCCATTCACACACACACTCACACACCAATGGTAGCAGAGCTGCCATGCAAGGCGCTAATTTACCATCCGGGAGCAACTCGGGGCTCAGTGTCTTGCCCAAGGACACTTCGTCATGTGGAGTCACGTGGGCCGGGAGTCAAACCGCCAACCCTATGATTAGTGAACACTCTGTCCTACCACCTGAACCACAGCCGCCCATATAAGGTGTATAAGACCACATTGCCAGTATATGCACACAATATGGCCACAAGTTTGTGGACACCTGAACAATCACAGCAATATTTGCTTCTTCAAAATCCCATTACAGATTTAGCCCCTTTTGTGGTTATAATAACCTCCACTCTTCTGGGAAGGAAATACACTAGATTTTGGAGCGTGGCTGTGGGGATTTGCCCTTGAAGGGGTGAACGTTTTTCTTCTTGCTCTGCTTGGGGGCACCGGGGTGCTTTGGTAAGTATGTCATGAGTAAAATTAGGATCTTTACCAAATGAACAAAGCACTGATCATATCATCTATCCAATTTCCATTTTCCTGGAGCCTATTCCAGGGAACTTGGGACACAAGGTGAGGGACACCCTTGATGAGGTGCAAACCCATCGCAGGGGCAAAAACCCATCGCACACACATTGCCAAGATGCCAATTAGACTACAACTCGTGTTTGGACTGGGGGCGGAAACCGGAGCACCCAGAGGAAAACCCCAAAGCACAGAGAGAACATGCAAACTCTACGCACACTACGGTGGAATTTGAAAACATGCTACTGATTCCAAAAGCTTTTGATTTTATTCGGCACCAAGGTTTTATTCCCATTAAAACATTTTATTAATAACAAGGTCAGTGTATGAACAGAGAACACTGTTTATGAATTTCATAGTTTAATGCCTTATTATTATGATTATTATTATGCACTGACTTATATATTCAGGCCTTATCCCAGAAACACTGGGCATGAGGGCAGTATTATTGTTTTTGTTCTTCTTCTTCTTCTTCTTCTTCTTCTTCTTTCACTCTTGAGTCTATGGCAGCCCATAGAAGCTCTTGCAGGAAAGTTATGAAATTTGGCAAACAGATATAGGACAGTCTGATCTGTTAATACAGCAAATTTGGAATCTCTACCATAAACACTCTAGCACCACCACCATATTAATTACTTTTGAAACGTGAACTATAGAAATTAAATTCTTTCTTCCCTCTGATTCCTTGGCTCAAGACGATTTGATTGCACCCTATGACGTCATTTTCCATTGTGAAATTTTTTCCACAATTTTGAATTCTTGGAAAAACCTACTTTTTCGAACTCATCCTAGGCCGTTTGTCCAATTTGCATGTATCTTCTAAATGTACTCACAACATAAATATATTCAAATAATGTTGATAATCTATACCATTGGCATTTCAAGCAATTTGATTGTGTGCCTTCCGTCATCTAGAGCCAATCATGACAAAAAGTTATTCACAGAATTTTGATAAACCATACCAACGAATTCTTCAAAGAATGCACAAAATTTAATCCGAGGCTGTATCTCCACAACACTTTGACAGATTTTAATAAACTTGGTATCCCATCACCTTTAAGCCCTATGGTTACCTGCAGCATTTCAGCGCACTGCCCCTACTGGTCAGGAGGTAAAAATGACTTTTTTGGCTTATAACTCTTGAACGCTTTCCTGCATGATAACCATTATGCTCTGATACTGCCTGAGCAGTTTCAGAACAGTTTCAGAACAACACACACTGGACAAAAATTCGAAGAAGTTATTTTTAAAATAAATGTTTTTTTTTTACATTTTTTTTTTTAAATGATCGAATGCTTACTTTTTCTAACTCCTAATATACTGTTCATCGGACTCTAACCAAAAACATGTCAAAGTTTCTTTTGCTGCTCATGGTGCAGATAATTGTCTTGACCCTGGTATTGGTGCTTGCAGATATATTTATTATTATTATTATTATTATTATTATTATTATTATTATTACAATAATATAGCATTATAAAATTTCTTTTCAGATTACTCATCTGCATGTGCTGGAGCTAACCAGGCAGGCCTCTGCCCTTGCATTATCCTGAACAAAACAAAGATATTTCCAGAAGAATCCAGAGAACCCCAAACATTTACTTTAATCACAAATAATATTAATCAACTGTAATTATTTATGCATCAAAATGATTTCGTCAGGAAATGTTCATCAAGCAGTAAATGAACTAAGAGGCAAAAAAATTACAAAGCTTTCTGCAACATAAAGCAAGAAATGTTTATAGAGGGTCCAATTAGAATTTAAGTCAGTGATTGAAGCAAATGCCCTTTACAGCACTGAAGTGTGGGATCTGCTTACAGATGGGACAAACCCAACTGTGACCTTGTACAAATGAGTTGTACAATGCCCTCCACTAACACTGGCACTTTGGTAAATATGAGCAAAGAGGACTGAAAAATGGTCATTATTGTTTAACCTCTGCTCTCATGGATGTCAACCATTGCAAACACAGTAAAGGTTTATATATATATATATATATATATATATATATATATATATATATATATATATATATATATATATATATATATATATATATATATATATATATATATATATATATATATATATATATATATATATATATATATATATATATATATATATATATATATATATATATATATATATATATATATATATATATATATATATATATATATAAAATTTATTTATTTATTTATTTATTTTTAACATCTTTGTTAAATATAGGTGTGCAACAATTATTGAAGTATATCTGAAATATAAAAATATATTTTAAGTATATTCCCATTGATATTTGACATTTTGTACTACACCTGGGTGACTAGGAACATGAAATTGTTCAACCATGACTTCCTGTTTCACAGGGGTATAAATATGAGTTAACACATAGGCCAAATTCCCTTAGTCATTCATAACAATAGGTAACACCAAAGAATATAGCTGTGTGTTGCAAAAGGTTGTCAAGCTTCACAAAAAGGGGAAGTGGCTATAAGAAAACAGCACAAGCATTGAAAATCCCCTTTCCACCATCAGGGCAATAATTAAGTTCCAGTCAACTGGAAATGTTATGAATCAACCTGGAAGTGGATGTGTGTCTATATTGATTATATGGTTTGAGTGGCCAAAAAATCTCTAAGGATTACAGCTGGAGAATTGCAGAAGTTGTGTCTTGGGATCAGAAAGTCTCAAAAATTACAATCTGAAGTCACCTACATCACCACAAATTGTTTGGAAGGGTTTCAAGAAGAAAGCCTCTACTCTCATCCAAAAACAAACTCAAGCGTCTTCAGTTTGCCAGACACTACTGGAACTTCAAATGGGATCAGGTTCTATGGTCAGATGAAACCAAAATAGAGCTTTATGGCAATAAACACCAGAGGTGGTTTTGGTGCACACAGAAAGGTAGCCATATGGAAAAGTACCTCATGCCCAAGGTTGAATATGGTGGTGGTTCTTTAATGTTTTGGGACTGTTTTTGTACCAGAGGACCTGGACTTTTTTTTAGGATACATGGCATCATGGACTATATCAAATATCAGCAGAAATGAAACGAAAACCTGACTGGTTAAACAATAAAGACAAATTTTCTTAGCTTTCTTTGTTAGTGGAGGGCACTGTATAAACACATCTTAGTTTAGAACACTTAAAAACAAACTAACAAAAAATACACCTAAGACCAGTCATTAATTTTAAATATGTAAAAGAAGGAAATCCATCTATTTTCTGTATCGCTTATTCTTATTGGGTTGTGGGCACCTGGAGACTATCCCAGGTGGTATAGGGCACAAGACGGGGGACACCCTGTACAGGCTGCCAATCCATCACAATTACCCACTACAGACACTTTTGGAAATGCATATCTTTGGACTGGGGGAGGAAACTGGAGTGATCGCAGGAAACAGGGAGAACATGCGAACTCCACACACACACACACACACACACACACACACACACACACACACACACACACACACACAAGGTCACGAGGCAAACGTGCTAACCAATAAGCCACTGTGTGACATTATAACATAATGACATTATGACAATATGACATTTAAATTAATTGAATTATATATTTCAAGGTAAAGTGTAGTTATATTGGACTAAATCTTATAGATAATTTAATTAACGCTTTAATTTATTTATATGAAACAAGCATCTAGTTTGTTATGAATGCCTCTTATTCTTATTTTATCTGCATATTTATAAATATAAAATCAGTTGGACCCAAATGACACCCAAATAAGTATGAAATGAGTCACTGAAGTGTGAGTATCAGTCTGAGTGGACGTTTCAAGAGTATCTGTAGGTGTCTAGCAGTGAAGCGGTGTGCAGAAAAACCTCTCCACAGTTCTGTGAAGTGAACCTTGAAAGTCAAAGTGTATAAACTCTTTTTGCTTTCTCTTTCCATGGCCACCATTTACACTACAAGGACCGCTGAGATTCTGCAGATTCTGAGATTATGCAACCACTGGACACTGTGGATACTGCTCTATCCCATAAGGCGATGGGACTGTACGTGTAGTACGTAGTACTGCATTAATGCTTTCCACTTATACTGATCAGTACGTACTGTATCAATGTTCGAGCAGTAGGTACTGAATTGAATGCATTAGGTACTGGCACAGTATGTGATTTCGGACACAGTGATGATTTCTAAACTTGCTGCTAACTCATTTTTTGATGAATATACAGTCAGGTCCACACATTTTTGGTAAAAATTTGCTCTTTCTTTTAAAAAAAGAAATCATTTTCAAACATAACTGCCTAATTTTAGGGGTTTGAGCCCTAAATGAGTAATTAGACAAACAATCACTTAATTAGCTGAAAGCTAAAAGTCTGCACTTTGAACTCCTATTCATTTCAACTCCAATATGCTGTAGACATCTAAAATAACAATCATTTTGTCAATGACCAAATAGTAATGGGCCTGATTGCATATCTCCAGTTTCTATGACCTGCCATCTAAACTGTTCAACTTGCTTATTTGTATTAATATGTTAATTGTCAGGACTACATTACCCATGAGCCCCTGCACCTCATGTGTTCACACGCACCCCTAGTCACGGTTATGTCCAATGTGCACGGGTATTTCTGTCTCTGGCAGCACATTTTTCTTGTATTTGTCATACTCACATCATCTTCTTGTATTCATGTGTTTAACTAGTTGTCGTCTTTCTTGTTCATGTACTCTGTGTGTTTTATTTTGCACCGATTAAACTGTATTTGCACTTGCATCTGCCTCTGACTCCAATCCCGAACGTTGATCATATTTGAAAAAGCTATGAGTAATTGTCAGTAATATGCTTTTGGGGAAATAATTGAGGAATTAGCTTTTCTCTTATTTGTGTGTATTAATCGATTTCCTGCTACCTTGTGTACTGATATCCTAAGTGACATTTCAGAAACAGGAAGCATTGAGTCTGTTAGTCAGTGAGTGAGTGAAAACGCCTTCTCTACTCACTATTCATCTGATTAAAATAAGTAATAAGAAATTAATAAATTTAAAAAAGAGAGAACCCCTCAATATAGTATAGTATAGTATAGTATTGATCAAATATGAAAACAGTGAAATTAAACAAAAAGCTCTATGAACTCAATGAAGTTCACAAAGAATATTTCACCACAATTAGCAACTGGCTTTTGCAACCTTTCAAATTTCAAATCTGTTAGGGACAAACGTAAAGGCTGTACACTTTCATAGTAGAATTGTATGCTTTTATTTTTAAACTCACCCCATTAATAAAGATTTATTAATCTTCAACATCCCAAAGTAATATTTTCATTCACTCATCCATTTATCTTTGTTAACCACTTCGCTGTGGATCCAGTGTCTATCCTGGGAACCCTGTGCACGAGGCAGGAATACACCATGGATGGGATGCCAGTCCATTGCAGGGCACAATGCAATGTATAGCATTTGTCAGTTGAAATATTAAAAGAAAGAGAGTGAGAGATGCAGGGGAAGGGAGACATTGTTTGCGTGGCTGAGTGAACATTTTTATTTCTTATATCAGAGCAGAGGGGTTGGTTATGACGACAGTGTGAGAAATAGACTAGCTATATCAGACTTGTGCTGTATACTCCCGCTCTGTCTCACTCTTCAGACTGTATCACATAATCTGTGTACCTCTCTTAACGGATCATCCAGTGCTTATCTTTTTCTTTGTTGTATAGCATCTATTCCCCCCCCTGCATGTAACACCAGACATGCAGCTTAAACTGAATGCCAGCACTTGGCTAGAATTCCAGTAGTGTTTGACATGAAAGACTGTCTCTCTCTCACACACACGCACACACACACACACACACACACACACACACGCACACACACACACACCCCCCACAATTCCAAGGCTGTAAGCTAAACATAAAACATCAGTAATAGATCCTTCTTGGCAATTAAAGCAGGCAGACTGAGCCTCCAGGGATACACAGCTGGAGAGACAAAAAGAAGAGTGACAAAGTGCTGGGCTCTCCAGGCTCACCAGCCTAAGCTAGACATCCTACCAGTGGGCGCAACAATCTAATCCAGCCCCAGGTCACAACATTACCGCTGATTTTCCATCCAAACACAAGAGAGGCAGAAGCTTTTTCTGCCTCCAAGCAAGAGAAAATCATTCTGGGGAAAAAAAACTAAACAGAAGTGCCTGCAGTGCCTTTACAAAAGTACCTGCATCATTTATGATAATATATATATATATATATATATATATATATATATATATATATATATATATATATATATATAATTTGTAGAAAGCCTGTGAGCGAACTGCCACAAAAAAGAGAAAAAAAACCCTTGCTGCGCTCCAGATCAATAGTTAACAAAACAGACACACACACAACTAGCCTGGAAGCTAGCTCTTGATATACTACATGAGCTGTGTTCAAAATGGTAATTTGTATATTGCATATGTTTACTGCACACATCAGTAATATGCAGTATGCATAAGTAGTATTTTTTTTTCATTGCACTACATCTTTTTTATCGACTGTTAGCATAAATTCACTTGCAGATTCTGTCACCTACAGCGGTGCATGAAAGTTTGCTAACTCTTTAGAAATTTCAATATACACTACTGGGCAAAGTTTTTAAGCACGTGCAAAGAAATGCTGTAGAGCAAAGATGCCTTCAAAATAATGAAATTAAATGTTTCTTAATTTAAAAAAAGTACAGTAAAGAGCAGTAAACAGTGGTAAATGAAACAAAGTTAATATTTGGTGTGACAAAATAAAAAATTTATAACAATAGTAGTCTCCGGTAAAATTAGTGCAGTTTTATAAGGAAATGAGCTGTAAGTTTTATTGAGCATCTTGCAGAACCAGACAAGGTCCTTCTGGAGACTTTGACTGTTTCACTTGCTTTTTATTTTTGCAGCAAAACCCAGCAGCCTTCATTGTGGTTTTTTTTTTTTGTCTGAAAAGTGGTTTCTTACATAATATGCTGCTTTATGTAACATGCTGACATGCAACATTTTTTTCAGTAACATTTGATTTTGTGCTGGAAAACTAATGTTTGGGAATCTAGAATTTTTTTTTGTACTGACTCGACAATGTCGAAGTCATAAAATAAAAAAAATCTGTAACAAAGTTTGTACTAAAAAAAAGTAGGGTACCTAAAACTTTTGCATAGTTCGGTATCTACATAAATATGACTTAAAACATCATCAGTCCTAAAAGTAGACAAATAGACCCAATTTAAGCAAATGAGACAAAGAAACTATATCAGACTTTGACAGATCCCTGTTCTTTAAATAAAACAAAGCATTCACTCACATCTGATTATCATTCCTTTGACTGAAAACACCTGACTCTAACGTCACCTTTAAATGAACTCTTTTAACCACTCACAGATATGTAATATTGGATCATTTTCCTCAATAAATAAAAGATCAAGAATAATATTGTTGTCTAATTTGTTTAATTGGGTTCTCTTTGCCTACTTTGAGGACTTGTGTGAAAATCTGAAGATGGTTTAGGTCATGTTTATGCAGAAAGATAGAAAATTCTAAAGGGTTCACAAACTTTCCAGCACCACAGTGTGAATGATGTTATACAGAAAATTTCATTGTTACAATGAAGTGGCAAGAAAGATTTGATGCAAGTGCATTAAAATTACATACCTGGACCCTTTTCCTGTTCTGCAGTCATCACAGTCAGTTCAGACACACGGCTTTGAAATAAACATAGTATTAAAAGTGTTACTTTTGAGTTTTTGAACATTTTTGATGCTTGCAGTAAATATTAGTGTTGTTCACAAAGCTGTGCAATGCAAACTGTTTTTGAGTGTTTTTAGTAGAAGTAGAGTGCCATTTCAATCAGCCACAGTTTCACTGAGGTTAATTTTCTATGAGTCACATGATAGAAAGCAACATTTCAGTTCTGATGTATCTACGGGTTGACATTTCTGATTCGCGGTAGTTTGACACATTTATTGACTGAAGCAATTTCACTGCGTGAATAAAAGAGTCGTGTTAAGCTTCACACTTTTAGATGCCACCGCAGCAGTTTTGGACACGTTGGATAATGATGTACACATGAACTCAATGGAAAATCAAATTGGTGCATGTGTGTACGATGTGGATGAAGTAGAATGTGCAAATAGCAAACCATAGAAGATGGACATATGTCCACAAGACTATGAGGTCAGGCTGTAACATTATAAAAATTATGTTGCAGCAAAACTGTAAATTCACACTGATTTTTAACATTTAGACAAATAAAATATATTCCTATTTAGACAAAAACATTCGAAAAAGATTTATGCTAACAAGTCAAACACTGTGCCACACAGAAACATTATATCATCCAGAAAACCTGACACATTGAATGTTTTAAAAACAACAACAACAACTACATTAGTCAACATTTTGGAGACCTAGGAGAAAGGGAAAATTAATAGATTTTCCTCATAAATATTTGAACTGTTAATCAGAAAACCATGCTTATATAGCTAATATAAGTTTGTCTGCATTTCTGAGAGGATTGTTAAATCATACTCAAATATGTTTGTACCTGCTAATTGAACAGAGGCAAAGCGAATCAGACAGGGTTTACAGGAGAATACATGTAAATATTCATCTCTTATTGGCTCACAGCTCCCAGTTCTGTCAAATGCTAGCTCAAAGTCAGTGTGATGAAAAATGGATATACACAGATTTTTTTTTAAACCAGTAAAAGGGTTGAAACTGAAACACTAACATCCTCTGAGGCAAAGCAGGAAAACAAGGTGTGTAAATGTCTATATGAGGTCCAGTTTATGTGAACATGATATGAGCAGAGCATGAGGAAAGATAACGTACTTTTCATGGCACTGTAGCAGCTAAACCCATACAATGATAGCTTAGCTGTGCTAGCAACACCAAACTAGCCTAGTTATAAAAGTTTGATATTTAATTGGTCTGGTAGTCCTACAAGCACTGACAACAGCCAAGGGAAGTTTTATGATAAATCCAATCCAACTTTTTCTGATCACTGACACGCTAAAATTACTGAAAAACAGTTTCAGTTTCACTTTGTACTGTATTTTTGTAGGTTTGATAGGTTTGACAGTAACTTGAAAGTAATTAGTAATCTGATTACTTTTTACATGCAGTAATCTGTAATGTAATCAGATTACAATTTGAAAGTACTAATTAGTAATCTGTAGTGGAAGAAGGGTGTATTTCCTTTTTCCCATGACTGTGTATGTATTATTGTGTATTACTCTCCAAATGCAAAAAAATAAATAAATCCCTGAAGGAATTTTACAATAAAATACATCTTCTAATGGTAACTAGCTTGCTAACGCAATCTAACCTGACATGAGATTTGAGAAGGATTTTAAAAAATCATTCTCATGAAAGTTTGTGATTTTCAATGCAAATGATAGGTATAAGCTAACATGACAGGACATCCAGGAGGATTTCTAGTCATAATCTATACATGTTTATAATCTTTATGGCGAACAGTAACCATTCAGACAGACTTTCATCCATACAGGTGCTTTGATGCAGTGTGTTTTAGCAGAAAGCTGACAGGATCGTCTGTGGTGAGGATCTAAACACGTTGTCAGGGAAGCAGTGACAACAGAATAAACTCTGGCAGACTCACAGAAATCCTTTTCTGCATCGGGAGAGAACGAGAGAGCGTTTGTGTGTGTGCGCAGATTTGCAGAGCTCTGCCAGAATGCCAGCAGCCCGTTGAGGATTTAACTGGGTGTCTGACATACAGAGAGTTCATGAGCACACAGACGCAGTGGGACCCAATTAAGGCTTGGCCGTGTGAGTTTAGAGATTATCAGCGAGGCCACTGAGAGCTCTGCGGAGCGACGGAACCTGAACAATCAGAGTTAAGTTGAGCCAGATGCCACCGGTAGCGGTGGGGATAAGCCGTCCTACACAAATGCCACAGCAGTGAACACACACTTCTTCACATACACATGAAGAGACCTACTGTATGCAGTCTGAGTCAGTAGAGAGCTTCATGCTGAGTCAAGTGGGTGGAGCATTCGGATCCCTGGGTAAGGGGAACTAAAATATACATTTCAGAAACCTTTGGGAAATGTATTTTTTTTCTTTCTTTCCCTCTCCACTGCTTTGGACAAACAAGGACTGACACTCGAGAAGCTCCAGACTTGCCACCAGCATCAGATGTGCATCAGTCTCTCTCTCTTTCTCTCTCTCTCTCACACACACACACACACACACACCACCTGTCATGGTCTTTTCACCATCCCCACGGTCACAGAGGACAAAGAGAGTGAGAAAAAAGTTAAAGCGACAGAAAGAAAGAGACAGAAAAGTGTAGGCAAATGAGGTGAGAGCAGCTAACTAGACTGCCTTTAATGAAGATAAAAGGACCATAAAACAAGAAGTCTTTCGCTTTCGCTCCATTCCTAAGACACATCTTGAAGTTCGATCAATCTCATTAACCCATCCATCCCTTTGTTTCTCCCCTACCCTCTAGCACAGAGACAGCTCCATCCATCAAGCAGGCAGCAATATCAGATACAGCAGCACCTACATGTGTTCCTCTGAGGCCTCCTCATTTATAACTAGCGCTTCTTCCTCAAGTCTCTCCCATCATATGACCATGTTACATGCCTTGTAACAGATTCCTCAGACATTAAAGTTTCTCACTTTAGTTAACTCGTAGTTTTCAGTATTAAAACTCCTCATGCAGTTAACACAACACCATTCTCCTTTGCTTATTTTGGTGGGGCACAGTGTCTTAGTGGTGAGCATGCTTGCTTGGCACTTCCTGGGTTGGGGGATTCGATTCTTGCCTTAGCCCTGTGTTTGCGGAGTTTGCATGTTCTCTCGGTGCTTTGGGGTTTCCTCCACGTACTCTGGTTTCCTCCCCCAGTCCAAAGACATGCATTGCAGGCTGATTGGCATGTCCAAATTGCCCATAGTGTGTGAATGGATGTGTGAGTGTGTGTGCGATTGTGCCTTACGATGGGTTGACACCCTGTCTAGGGTGTCCCCTGCCTTTTGCCCTGGAAGGAAGGATAGATTGATGGGGGCAGTGGTGGCTTGGTTAAGGCTCTGGGTTAGTGATCAGAAGGTCAGGGGTTCAAGACCCAACACTGCCTGGCTCAGGGTTACTGATCAGATGGTCAGGGGTTCAAGCCCCAGCACTGCCAAGCTGCCACCATTGGGCTCCTGAGCAAGGCCCTCAACCCTCTCTGCTCTGCATCACATGGCTGACCCTGCACTCTGAACCCAACATGCTGGGGTAAACAAAAAAAAATTTCACTGTGCTGTGACCAATAAAAAAAAAGACTCATTAATTAAAAAATCTAATTTAATAATTTTTTTTCCAATTTGTTTTAGAGGAATCTTTTGCCTGTTGCACAGTACTGTATACATTCAGAGAATTGCTACATTCAGTTTTCACTTTCACAAAACTTTACCATGACAGATCAATTAGCATATGTTTACCTACTCTATTTCAAGCAGTTACACTTAATTTCAAAATTAATTGGTCAGCAGATACATTATTTAAAATAATACAAAATTATTATTGTGTGTGTGTGTGTGTGTGTGTGTGTGTGCTCAGCAACATTATCCAATAAATTGCTGGAACTCTCAGCTCAGTCCACACAACGCAAAGCACCTAATTACATTTTTGAATGACCTCTGTGAAAGGCTAGATGTATGAGATGTGATATTGACTAGAACTTCTAACCAGACAAAGTAGACTGAACGTTCTTTCCAGCTATTTCTTTTAACCCTTCCCTGTTCTTATGGACATTCAGTCTGTTCACATAAATAATATGTTGGAGAAACCGATATGCTGTAATATGAGTAACTATAGAATAAGGGGTAAATAATGATCCTGAAGTACTGAAGTATGAACCCATAACTGTCTTTTTCAACTAGAGCAGTGACATAGTTCCTTTTGGATTTGTGTATTTGTAGCTGTAGTTTAGACGGTTCTTTGCTCAGACATGTTGGGTTGCCATGTTAACAGGTTCACATCACATGAGCTGTCTATCATGTGAATTATTAGGAAATTAGTTTTTTTTTTCTCCTCTGAGAAATACAGAAATTGAGCCAGTGCTGACAAAAAATAAAAATAAAAATCTCTATACGCTGTGTCTGGATGTTTAAGCGTACATAGAAATGCATAATTTTCTTTTGAAATCTCATTGTGCACTTTTTTTTTTCTATTTTGGATAAACAGACCTTCAGATGAGTTATCTTTTCCTCTAACTTTTCCATCTCTAAGCAACTCTTCTTCCTGTCAAATAAAGATTGCTTTTTGTGTTTGTTTTTCTTTATTCCCATACTGTAGACTTTTCATCTTTAGTCTCAAACAGCCTCTCCTGCCTGTGTACAAATTCAATTAACATCATATCAGTAGATACAAGGAGTTTGTTTTCTTCTTTAGTCAAGTCGAGTCTCCTGGTTTATTTTTATTTCTCCCTTGGGGTATAAGAGACACATTGGCTTCTTTTCGGTCTGGCAGATCACTGTCGATCTCTGCTTGCTTGAGGTGGGTGAAGAAATGGAATAATAGTGTGCGATCATATGAGTAGTGTATCATAACGCGAGGGGACAGCCCCATGGTTGAGAGATAATGATGCGGCCGAGTGGTTGTCTGGGCTCACGGCGTATAGTCTTCATGCCCTCTCATACACAAACACACAGCTCCTCTGTGGCCCCTAGTGTCCTTTTTATTAAATTCTTCAGTGCAGCAGAGCAAATTGTATCAGTCTGATCATCCTACACAATCTAGTGCAAATGGAGCTGAACAGAATCAAGGGCACTAATAAAATTTAAATATAATACATGATATTGCTGGCATGGTGGCTTAGTGGTTAGCACATTTGCCTCTCACCTCCAGGGTTGGGGGTTTGAGTCTGGCCTCTGGCCTGTGTGTGCGCGGAGTTTGCGTGTTCTCCCTGTGCTTCGGGGGTTTCCTCCCCAGCCCAAAGACATGTGTTGTAGGCTGATTGGCATCTCAAAATTGTCCATAGTGTGTGAATAGGTGTGTGTGATTCTGGCTTCTGTTCATCCTGCACACATAGTCGAACCATGGGTGATTGTTTAAGGAAACGGCCAGAATTTGTCACAAACATTACATTCAGGGAACACCTCAAGCTTCCATTGTTCAAAACCACCATTGCTGGTCACACATAGAGTGTGCAAGAAGTCAAGAAAAAGGGAATGCAGAGCATGAGCAAAGCTGCATTTAACAACAGGGTAAATGAATGAGACTAATAAAGGAAGAGAGGATGGAAGAAAGAATAATGAAGGAGGCACAGTGCTGTGAACAGACAGGACACTTCAGGGAAGAGCAGAGAAAGGCAAGCTTATCCGTCCAAAACAGATGAAAAAAAGAAATCCATCTCTTCTCATCCCAAGATGAATGAAAAAGCACAGCAGGATAAGAGGCTGCAGGTGAAACCTTTCTTTTTAAGGTCTGACCTTTTGTTTTTTCTCCCGTCTTCTCCATTCAGCCTCAGGCAGCCCGAGCCTTGGTGTGGAGTGTATTGCCAAACAAGATGGACAGATCGTGCCCAACAGAAAGAGATAGAGCAAGCAAGAGAAGAGAGTGGGGGTGAGAGGCAGTGGAGAAGCATGGAGCATGACAATTCCAGACGGAGTACAAGAGACCTGCGAGGAAGAGACAAGGAATTTGAAGAGATTTTTTAAACATCTGCTGAACTTCCCAATCCATTATTCTTATTTGACCTGTTTAATGCAGAATCAAAATATGTAGTTAAAATATTTTGGGGGTTTGAAGAATCTGAGACTATCATGTGCACTGACTCATCCAAACTGGACAGTTGAAGACTGAAGAAAGACCAGGTGAATTTTTTTATGTAATCTGAATGCAGAGTCTCTAAAATGCAGAGTCTCTGCTGTTGTCCCTGTTCTTGGCTGACAGGCGAGGAACCTTGTGTATGTGGAATTTGCATGTTCTCCCAGTGCTTTGGGGGTTTCCTCCAGGTACTCCAGTTTCTTCCCCCAGTCCAAAGACATGCATTGGCATTTCCAAATTGTCTGCAGTGTGTGAATGGATGTGTGATTGTGCCCTGCAATGGGTTGGCCACGGAAGATATCTGTGAGCCGACATCATCTAAACGGACACTCTCTGATTCTGGTGGATTTTAGAGCGACACTCTCACCAGAACTCTCTTTCAGCTAGATATTTGCTGACAAACCCATGTTCTGTTAGTTAACAGTTCATGAACAGCAGCTTCCAAATGGCTGCATGACTCATCAAGCAGAAAACCGACACGCAACCTGTTGACTAACTCATTCTGTCACATAAAACATGACTGTTGTTTATGAGCGTTAAAAATGGGTTTTAATAATTTTGCACATCTGTTACACAGCGTGTTAGCGAACTAGAGGCTAACTAGCAGGCAAATTTACTATGATCTTTTAACTATGCTAACCTTTTTGCACTCACATGAAAAGAAACACAACAACATAATAATTGAGCCTTATAATGCAGGTCACCAGTGTGCATCATGATGGCGCCCCTAGAATTAGATCTCATAATGCTACCAAGACAACAATGGTATATGGATTAAGTACACATCCCTGTGTCTCTGCTTCGCATGTTTACCCATGATCCCCCTCTCTGCATTGTGATGCAAAGATGCAAATACATGGAATGTGAGCTTCTAGCATTATCTCTTATCCATAAGAATGCTACGCAGACAACAAAGGTACACAGATTAGAATCAAATGTACCTGTGTATTCACTCTGGATCTGCATAACAAAGCCAGCCCAGTATTTGCTTCTCAATAGTGAAACTTCCTTCTATGGATCTACACAAATACAGATCTGGTCCAGGTAAAAAAATAAATAAATAATATTTTTACATTTGACCGACGGCTGGTGCAGCTCCAAAAGTTATTTTAAATACTGGACACAGACCGGGTTCAGAATAGTTTCAAACTCAAATGAATGAAGCCAAATTATTAGCAATTATGGTTTATTAAACAAAATTATGACCATTGTCATTCTGTGTTGCAGAATATAATTTCTAACAATTATTTAACCCAGTTAAAAATGATGGTTCATAATGTGGAATTATTATTTAGGAACAAATTGCTCCTATACTCTTCATCACTGCTGTAGCTCTTGAATGGTCATGAGTTGGACGATAATGAGCTTGGTGATGATGAATGCTGTTTATGCCCATCTTGCCCTGTTTGTGCATGACATGTTTGTGATTTCTTCTTATTTTAAGATGACATCACTTAAGCAAATTCACAATTATTTGAAATGTTAGAGTTAGGGGCAGGGGACAAGTGTTAAATTTTTTTCCTAAAGTAAACTAAAGTACAACTGCATCTAAACCATTGTTTAAGTTAGTAAAACGTTTCATTAGCTTCTTTTAAAATTAAAGTAATTTTAATGAATGAAGAGCAAGTGAGACTGCCAAAATTGTGGAAAGATTGTGTTATGCATACAATTAGGCATGGATTTGAATGCAGGGTTTAAATAAAGTAAATAAACAAAAGTTACGAACAAAAATGAGCTGAATGAATTTGCAGGCAGTAAACAGAAAGAAAACATCGGACAGTCATAATCTTTGAGATTTGTAACTAGGACTTGGAAAGTGTAGATGAAAATGTTGAAACGTTTTTGAAAAATTGTTTTATGAAATTTTTTTTCAAATCCTCTAAAAATGTAAATTTAAATGTAAAAGTTCAAATCCTCTAAAACTAAGGACTTTTTTTTAACAATTAATAAATATATGTAATTGATTTTAAATATATGTATTTAATATATATTAAAATAGCATAGGAAATGGCTCTCTTTAATATAATCACTTAAAAAAATGGTTGTTTGGGTTTCCATTGGTTTGAGTTTCCATTAAAAAAAGAGAGATAATTCTAGGTGTTTTAAGCACATGCATGTATGAAGCCTGAAGTAGAGCCCGGACGAGTTGGTGAATAAACCTTACCAAGTCATTTATTCATTAACACAGTGTCCACAGTCAATATAACCCTGTATCAATAACATTGTGTACGAGTATGAGCATGAGCAGTATTGTAGCAAAACACACACACACACACACACACACACACACACACACACACACACACACACACACACACACACAGACACACACACTTATTTATTTACTTTATGGAATTTCTGTATTTTTAATCACAGCTAATGCATGTGTTATGTATGTGTATTAAATGTGAACCACAGTTGAAAAAAAACTTATGTCACCTTTCACCTTTTCACATTTTGCAGCATTAATGCAATCACCTTATGTAATCACCTTATGCAAATTTTCTTAATTTATGCTACCATGCAGAGTGCATACCATACCACAAGCATTTTCAGTTTGAAGTGGGCAAATTCTCATATTATTATTATTATTATTATTATTATTATTATTATTATTATTATTAAAACAGTTTGCCAGTGTGCCCCATGCGGTGCTGAAGGTTTACTCTGATCTGCAGTATATACAAAGTACATATATAAGGGCATTAGAAAATGCAGTAACTTTATATTTAACCTGAATACCCTGTATTAGAAGATTTAGAAAATGATTGCAACATGTAATTCCGTAGATCTGGGATGCAATGATCTTGTCTGCAAAGTGAAAAATGACAGTGTCTTATCTTACTTGCTTCTCAGTTTAGGTCTAATGCTTCAGATAGTGTTTGTATTTACAATGTACCATCTTGTGTCTGGTATCCTAGGTAACAATGAAGACGTTGCATGCTGGTGGATCAGTGTGTGATTATGGCTATGTAACTTTCTGACACACACATTAAAAATCATTCGGAACCACACACAACCACAAACATGCTCACAGATATTTGATAATAATAATAATAATAATAATAATAATAATAATAATAATAATAATAATAATAATAATAATAATAATAATAATAATTCCTTAGCTTTTTATATAGCATCCTTTCTAGGCACTCAAAACACTTTACATTGTATGGAGGGGAAATCTCCTCAACCACCACCAGTGTGTAGCATCCACAGTGCGCCAGAACGCCCATCACACACCAGCTAATTATTAGGGGGCCATGGTAGATAAGGTCCAATGGGGGAATTATACCTTGTTTGAGGCAGAGAGCAACCACATACACACCCACACACAAACACACCCTGTCCCACACAAAATAAGCTCAATTTTAGGAAGATCCTCAAATTGTGTATCAGGGATGTTAACGATGGAATTTGTTCTAAAATTAGTCACAAGGCAGGGGCAGGATGAAAAGTAAAAAAAAATAATGTGATCAATGGCAAGACAAGTCCAAAAGTGCACTGAAAGCATTTTTAGCTTTAAGTGTTTTTCACTTAAAAGATATGCTGTTTTTAAACCCCTACAAGCTTTATTAACACTTTCTGCAGTAATGGAACGAGAGATGCTCTGGATGTCTTTTAAATTTAGTTAATATGATTTACATCCTCTACATACTGTTTTGACTGGGAGCTGTTTGAAGGGAAGTTTAGAAGTTTAAAGGAAAAGGAAAGTAAACCAGTGAGCTTGATCTTGCAAGCTGATTAAATTGTGACGGCTACAGCTGGTATAAAGCCTCACTTTATATTCACATATGCCACAATAACATGCTTGCAGGGTTTTTTTTATTAAAAAAAAAAGATATTTTTTAGAAAGTATTAGGACAAGTTCCAGAGGCAAGCTATTATATTATATAAAATATTTAAAAAATATACTACAATTTCAAAACTTGTTGGGACAAAATCAAGCCAATGAAAATGGGAGGGCATGTCCACAGTGTTACCAGTATAAGTTATGCCTATGTCTGTAGATTTGAAACAAAAGACAGCTGCTTGGATGCCTGTGCTTACTCATGAGTCAGAGTTAGAAGGCAGAATCACAAATGGTTATGAAGGCCAATGTAAACAAGCCATTTATAACACTTCTGCTAAAGCAGCGTATAGAAACAAAAAAAGGGGATCTATTTACCACGCTAATTATAATGTTGTTCGATAGCTCTTTTTTTCTCATGATATTTCTGAAAGGACAAACATTAAACAATCAAAGACAGATAATAATGACAACAATAGAAGTCTGGCCTAACGAATTCTCTTCACTAAACTAAAAATAGGTATTTTGAACAAGTTCTCTATAAAAAGCAGCACTCAAACCCAAGCCAAGTTTAGTAGACTCCAAAAGGCATCCAAAAGGTTTCCAAACATTTCTGAAATCTTGTCAATTTTTTTTTTTAATGAAAACAGGAATTAAAATGATTGATATCACCAGTCCTTGTAATTAGGAAACTGGATGCAAACTTTTAGCTTTTTGGATATGTCCCCCATAGATCACATTGCATCCAATGAGCCACAGATTTTCCACCTCTGCTGTTCAACATAATAAATCTTTTAGCCTTAAGCTACATAAATGAAAAAAGAGCAAAATAAAAGCTAGCTCCAAGCAGGCCTGGAAAGAAGCAAAATATAATGTTGCCAAGAAAGTGACATTCAGTAACCACAAACAATACATTATGCTAGATAGAATTAATGGATTATATAACTGTTGGAGATAACAGAGTTAATATCCTATGACTATTCCAGCTATTTCTCATCAGAAATCAAATCTTGCATCAAATAACTTAATAATTTGTACACAACCTAATTGCTGTTCCCCACTGTGATCGTGTTTTCCAACTGGCTGATACAAAAAAAATAAAAATAATTATGGGACAAGGACAGACCTCAGTAGGGAGTTCTGTTCTCGCGGAACAAAATGGTTCCATCTAGCATCATAAAAGTTTCTAGGTTTAAAAGTCTATATAGAATCACATATTTTCACAAATAGGACTCCTTCAGAAAGCTAGAACCATTGACTTTGTTTAAGTTAATATGTTATAATATGTTAGTGAAACATTTCCTAAATTACTTCTAGTGCAACCGGTTGCCATCAAAAGCCACATAATTATTTAAATGAAGCTTGAGGAAGTCATGCGATTTCAATATAAAAACTTTTGTTCTTGGAAGGTTCTGGAGTTTGGTATAATATATATTGTTGCGACGGACTGACACTCGGCGCGAGAGGGAAGAGAATTGCTCCATCTCCGACTGCTGTGCCTGCGCGAAGCAGGCAGCCCCCCCGCTCTAACCGGAAAGGACTCCATGGTGGGGAGGACCCGCCGATGCTGTACCGTCCGGGGATTGGAGGATTGGTCGGAAGAATTCCACCACTCCCTAACCGGAAGGGGGAAATAAAAGGACGCCCTTCCGCCCCTGGAGGGTGGAGTACCGACTCACCGAAACAGTTGGCGTCCGGAACGGTTCGAGGAGAGGCCTCCACGCCTCTCCCGGACACGGGATGTGAGCTCCGCCGCCTGCCCCCCCCCCCGCTCCTGATGACGACCAGGTGGCGTACTTTGAAACTTTCAAAACCATCGCCCGCCGTGAGGGATGGGATAGGGACGATTGGCCCCGCGCCATAGGTCCCCTGCTCACAGGAGAGGCCCGCGAGGCCTATTACAGTCTCGAGCCGGAGGACGTGGTGGACTACACCACCATGAAGGAGGGCGTCCTGGCGTGGTGCGGCCGAAGCAGGACGAGTACATCCTGGTGGTCATAGACTATGCCACCCGGTACCCGGAGGCGGTACCACTGCGCAAAGCCACCTCCCCCAAAATCGCCAGGGAACTGGTACTCCTTTTCAGCCGGGTGGGAATCCCCAAGAACATACTAACCGACCAGGGTACACCCTTTGTCTCAAACCTAATGTCTGATCTGTGTCGGCTGTTGCAGGTGAGGCACCTGAAGACGTTGGTCTACCACCCCCAGACTGACGGGCTGGTCGAGCGCTTCAACCAGACGCTCAAACGGATGCTGCGGCGGGTGGTAGACGAAGAAGGGAGGAACTGGGACCTTCTCTTCCCTTACGTACTCTTTGCTGTCCCCAGGCATCCACCGGCTTCACCCCCTTCGAGCTGCTGTTCGGCCGGTGCCCTTGAGGACTGCTGGACGTCGCCCGTGAAGCCTGGGAGGAACAGCCATCCCTGTACTGCTCGGTCGTGGAATATGTACGAGAAATGCAAGACAGGATCGACCGAGTGGCGCCGATAGTCCAACAGTACATGCGCGCCGCCCAGGAGGAATAGCAGTGGGTGTACAACCGCCCGGCGCAGCCTCGGGAGTTCCACCCAGGGGACCAGGTACTTCTTCTGGTGCCCAGTAGCGCCTGCAAGTTCCTGGCCCGCTGGCAGGGGCCCTACACCGTTCTAGAGCGTCAGGGTGCCGTCAACTACCACCTGCAACAGCCCGGTAAGAGAGCGGACGGGAAACTATACCACATTAACTGGTTGAAGAAGTGGGTAGACCCGGCCCCGGTGGTTTCAGTGTACGCCGCCCTGGACACAGATCAGAACAAGCGTGCTGTGGTCGACCTCGGGGAGGACCTCACCCCCGCCCAGAGACAGGAGCTCCTCGAGTTGGTGGACCAATTCTCGGACGTGTTCTCCTCCTCCCCGGGAAGGACCCAAGTGGTGCTCCACCACATAAAAACACCTCCGGGGTTAGTGGTGAGACAGAGGCCCTACCGTAAAGGACGCCATGGCGGGGAGGACCCGCCGATGCTGTACCGTCCGGGGATTGGAGGATTGGTCGGAAGAATTCCACCACTCCCTAACCGGAAGGGGGAAATAAAAGGACGCCCTTCCGCCCCTGGAGGGTGGAGTACCAACTCACCGAAACAGTTGGTGTCCGGTTCGAGAAAAGGTATTCCTCACATAATCGCTCCTCACATAAGGAGACTACTCTCTTTCTCCCCATATTTTTTCGCAAAGCACCGACACGGACGAGGACAACGCCGGCTGAGACGACACGCAGCGCTGAAGGACAGCTCGAGAACCCCGAGGCTTCTTCCGGGATTCCCCCGACACACCCCCGCGAGCGTGACGACGTCAGCCTGCCTCCGCAGACCTACACAAACACCCACACAAACCTGCACTCTACCAGAACGAAAATAAAGCCTCAGCGTTTGCCCTACTCCAGCCTCCGTGTCTCTGTGCTCCGCCCTTTCCCGCTAAAAAAAAAAAAATAAATAAAATAAAATAATATATATATATATATATATATATATATATATATATATATATATATATATATATATATATAAACAGAGCATCATCAAGAACAAGGAGCTATCAAAGCAAAAAAAAACAAAACAAAATCAACCAAGGTTTGGTTATAAAACTTTTTTAAAACTTTGAAGATCTTGTGGAAGTTCAATTAAAACCATTATTAAAAAAAGTAAGAATATGACACAACCATGACTCTGTTTAGAAGAAAGTCAGTCAGAAAAGGAAGGCGTTAGTCAGAAAAGCAAGCAAGATGCTAAGGGTAACGCTCAACACTATGCTACCACCACCATCCTTTATTGTGGTGATGGTGTTCTCAGGATGGGATGATGAGCAGCTTTGGGTTTCCACCAAACTAAAAGTCATAAGGACCTCAACAAATAGCCTATTTTGTGTAGATTGGTGACATAAAACCCCAATTAAGTCCATTTCAGTGGCAGGTTGTAATACCAAAAAAATTAAATATCCCTAAAAAAAACCTTCTGTAAAGTGCTGTAGAACACTTTTGCTCTTCAGAACAGTTTAGACTTCCAAAAATTGCAGAAAGGTGAAAACTTGAATGTGATGAGGAAGTGTATACAGATGTGAGAATGAACGGGATGGAATGAGTTGAGTTCAATTTAAACAGCAGAATGATGAAAGTTTGGATGAGGGGAACCAGTGAACACTCTGAAAATGAAGACGCTCTATCATATTACAATTAACGTGTTGCTATTCACCAACAGTGGCAACATATACAGAAGTACTCATAACACAAGCCTTTGTAGGTCATGTTACAAAGCATCCAAAGATGGAGAAGGTGGACATGGAGAAAGGAGAAGAAGTATTTGATTATGTGACCACTTTCTTTTAGATCATTATTGTACTGTTTTGCAGAATATCAAGCCCTTTAAACAAGAATATTGTCTGTTAAAAACATTCATAGATTTACATTAAAACAAACACTGGCTTGCTTCTACAATTTATTTATAAATATAGTCCCATAATTACATGAATTTATAGCATGTGCCATAATTTAAAATACCTTATCATGGCAACCCATCTAATATTCTGTTTTAATTTGTACTTTAATAATGTTCTGGAGAGCTTAATATTCTTATTTTACATCTATTATAATGTTTTTTAATGTTCCTTTAAGACAAAATTAAGGTACTTTGATCCAGAAGAGATCTCATACAAACATGCATATAAAATTTCATACATTTCCATAATTGACAACAATTAGATTAGTCACGTTAACAGGTGCTAAATTAATTTATCATTTTCAATACTAGAATCATCACTGTGGAAAATATAGCTCTGTCACATAGATACAAAATGTTTTAGACAAAGTTTTGCTAGGTGAAGATATGTTTCAAAGAGTTTGAAGTGTGTTTCAAACTGATGACAGATAGAGAACCGCAATCCTACACTGTAAAAATGCATTGCTGAATAAAATATTAATATTTGAGATATTACACATCTCTGGCACTTGCACTGTATAATTAAAACTGCTCAAAAGGCATTTTTTAAAAATTAAATACCAATTAGGAATGTTAATAAACAATCAAACATCATCAGTGCTAGTGGGGGTGTGTTGTTTAACCTCTGCCCTGTTCCTGAACTTTAACCTTCACTCCGTGATCTCCAGGATCAAATCATCCCCTTCCACTGTGCTATCAGCCTTGACGTATAACTTGGCTATGGTTCCTGTGAGCGGCGAGTTCACCACAGTCTCCATCTTCATGGCACTGAGCACACAGAGGGGCTGACCTTTCTCCACCTTCTGACCCTGCTTCACCTTCACCTCCAACACCTTCCCTGGCATGGGGGCTCCCACCTGACCCTTGATGTCTTTCAAAGCCTTTGGATGGAAGTGCATCTCCTGTGGGTTGTACACAAGATTGGGATTAAGGAAATACTCTAAACTCATCACATCACTTAGTGTAGTGTGTATGAGATTATCATAGGCAATACGTTTGACACATTTTCCATACCAGAGTAAAGGAATATGTTTACCAATACCTGCCAATGATATGAGTCTAAGGGAAGTTGTTAGGGTGGTAAATAAATATATAAGAAACATGCAAATTTATTGATCAATTTCATTAAATCTTGAGTTCAATATCTCTAAAACAAACAGAAATTTGAGTGTAATTATTCCCCCCTCCCCCCCTAAACTTTTGATCTGATATGTGTGGTAGCCATGGGAAAACCTTCAGAAGGTGAGAATATTACTTTTTGTACTATATGTAGTTCTAAAATTGCATTGCATTGCACTATTAAAGCATGAAAATATTACTGATAATCTGACAATTAGTGCGTAGACCAGTTACAAAGTAAATCTATTAAATATAAAATATAATTACATTTTGCTATGACATTTAACCAACTTGATCAACACATGATTAACAATTACCACCTACAGGCAAACTCACCATTTGTTAAACTGACTTATCCACCTAACGCGATCTCTGGCAAGATTAGAACGTTAATCAAATGTTTCTATGATGTTTTAGTGACATATATTTGTGTTCTTGAAGTAGAATTGTTTAAGTGTATTATAGGCGGAAAACCCCAATTAATTTTGAATCATTTTTGGTTGTTTGTCAGAATTCTGATCACTACACATATATTTATGTATTTATATTTATATAGTTACAAGAATATTGATGGGATTCAACAGCTGGCTAAATTAGCCTTCCATTAAAAGTGATGTCTTTGAGTTTGTTATTTTCTTTCTTTTTTAAAATCTCTTTTAAATCTCCAGTAGCGAGAAATGCGTCATTATTATTAATAATAATCACACGTACAATATGTGAAAGATACGGTGGACACAGTCAAGTATAATTTTTTAAGGAATACCAATTGCCTTAGACAGAATGCAAGAACTCTCCTGACAATTGAACTCATTTTGTAGCATTACAGCAGTTCAAGTGTTCAGCGCAGGCCTCCAGGGTTGAGAATTACAGATTTTACACTCTCCACTTAATCTGAAGTCAGGTGTGATGACATGTTGGTTCACATTACTCAATTAAGTCCGTTCCAGTGAGGCACCTGATCTCGGTTTAAGTATTTAAGTATTATGTCATGAGACTTACTAAAATAATTCACAGTGTGCCGGTCTAAAGGGAGGGAATTGACAAATTGACACTCTCTCTTTACCTGAAGCCAGCTGTGAAGACATACTGGCACATTACTCAGTTATTTACGAGGGATAAGCATGTTTTGCAGTAAAGTTGTAGAATTGGCAAATAGTTTACACTTGCTGTTGAGGGTCTATGTTACCCCATAATAGAGGATGAAGCAATGGCACTGTTTTTGTAGCATTAAACAATATAGAAAGAGAGACTTCCACTATATTTTCTCTGTTTAGTCAAAGTAATGACTGGTATCTGGTATGCAAGAAATTGAAGGGAAGTAGCATTTTTGACTGGTGCTGTGAAAGGTGCAAAATGGGAACTGGTAATCTGATAAAATCATTCTCACCAATATATAGAAAGTGAGAAAAACCACTTGATGATGTGGAAGATACAGACTCTCAGTAATGAGCTGCGATTATCACAAATTGAGCTTCATTATGGTTTTGCTGTTTCTGCTGACTAACATTTAGGGTATTTCTGATTCTTATGAGAAGGAGAATGTTTGTATGATAGGTTCATTGTTGAAGAAACTCAAAATTGAGCTTCATTATGGTTTTGCTGTGTCTGCTGACTAAATTTGGGGCATTTCTGATTCTTATAAGAGCGAGAATGTTAGTACGATAGGTTCATTGTCGAAGAAACTCAAAATTGAGTTTCTGCTGACTAAAATAAGGGTGTTTGAGTTTCAGGATAATGTTTGGCAGAAAGTTACATTGTTAAAGATGCTCAATTTCCTTTGTAAACTCATAATTACCTTCATAGCCATCATATCTTTAACCAGGACAGACCGCAGTTGACCATTAAGCTCAAAAAACGCCTCCCTCTGTCCAGCTTTGTTCAGGTCCCCCAAAGCCAAGGCTTTAATATGTAGCGTCTTTCCTCTTTCCAACTCAACCTGTGAGACAAACAGAGAATTGAATGAGTGAACGAGAAAGCAATATAAATACATGCATTTGTTTTAACCCTGACTGAGAGATGACCTATTTGCACAGTGCTAACTCAGTCTTCCGGCAGGCTCCGAGCCACGTGTTGTTGGGCAGTTAAATTGGCACAACTATTCTGGAAGTTGTATATGTCAGTGACTGCTTAATATAGCCCCTGCTAATCTAGCATAATCAGTGATAGCTTACATATTAGTGAAGTTTTTCTCTGAGGAATGAAAGTCACCACACTGGCAAAAACGTCAGAGTATACGCAAGGAAGGAATATGCAGAATTTCACTGAGAATACTATGATCACTATGCAAGGATATAGAAAAGCAACTGTAAGTGTACATGGAAAATCAAAGTCAGATAATTTAGGGACGCTAACACACTGCTTTATCCTCATCAGTGGAGTTTCTGAGGTATGGCAGGCAGCAGAGTGAATTAAAGTTCACTTGTTTCCCTTTCATCCGGATCTTTCTCTGTTTGATTAGCTGCGGTGGTCTGGCCTTTCATCTCCTCTCAGTGTGTAGCACATGGCCATGAGCATGTCTGCGCCTGGTAGGTTCTGCCCGACAGGTGGGTGCAACGTCTGTGCTCTCTGTTTCAGCAGCTACTGCGGTGCGGATTAATGGGGATTTAGACAGGAGAAACATTGGCAAGATACTGAAAGCAAATGAAATTGTCAAGCAAATGCTAAGACTGGACGATGCCAGACAATTTATTTGAGACATTTTGAGAGTCTTTAATTTAGGGGTATGGTGTGAAATCTTCATATCTTGACATTCAGTTTGCTAACGAGAGCTCGTCCTATCCACCATCCACATCCACACAAACAGACACATTTGCACCACTCCAGTTAAACCTGCTCTAGCACAAGGACAGGTTAGACCACTGAAGACTAATTTAGCACTTTTTTTTTTATCACTGACATTGAATATTAAAATAGGATGAAAGAGGGGTCCGGCTTTTGGCTAGCGCTTAGAAGGTCAAATCCCATTGCACTGTAAAAAGGCTGAACTGGATTTGGCATGCGCTTGTCTGCAAAGAAGGCTTGGGGGAAAAAAAAGGATAGAGAACAGTAAAAACTCTCTGCCCCAGATACAGGAATCAATTGAGCAGCTATTATAAGTTATGGCAGACACACAGAGCCAGACATCACAAAAAGATAAGAGGAGACAGACAGAGTCTGGGAGAAATAGACAGAGAGAGAGAGAGAGTTTGAGAGAGAAAAGATTGAGGATCATTACCTGGAATTCCTCTGCAATTTTTGGTCCATCGAGAAATAGGCGCGTGTTGAGACAGTCAACAGGCCCGAAATTGGATGTGAACTCTTTAAACTCCTGAAAGACTTTTGGGTACATGGCTGCTGACATGACATCTTCAGGCGTGATGTCTTTACCATGTGCTGCACGTAGATCATCCTCCAGTTTTTTGAAGTCCATGGGGGGCAGTGATGCGCCAGGACGACCCTCTATCCGAGGCAGTGATTTAAGCACCTGTGACACACATTGAATGAGAGTGATCTGAGTGATCTGGAGGAAATATCTGTTCCAGGATTCAGTATAGCACAATTCTTTAAACTCTTATCAAGTGAAGAAAAGTGGAAATTTTCCTGTCTTTAATGGGACTCTTCACAGTGGCATGTTCGGTTTTATAGTACTGATAATGTAATCACCCTTTAATCTCCTCCATCAGTTCTTTACATGAGCCATGGGGGAAGGGGGGTCTCTTTACCAATCCGTACAGGATTTCCCAAGGTTTTTTGATGCTAGATTTTGTTGCAGCTTTTTTTTTTTTTTTTTTAAATTTGAGATGTAGTTTGCAGAGATTTTGTTCTTTCTTTTGAGGAAAACTACTAGGATTGGTGAAATTGCAATGGCACCAAATGGTTTTGCGAGGTCTTTCGCAGTGAGGGATTGCTAAATGAAACCTTTCAGCTGTACTCATGTTTGACGCTCTCATGTTTGATGTCACATGACTCATCTTGTTCCAAATCTGTGGAAAATTTGTGGTAATTATGTGGATATTGTGGAGTTTCCTTGAGTTTGCTTTCATTTCTGTGAATGTAAAATCTCTAAATCCTGAAAGGACTGTTTATCTTTAATAATATGATGTTTGTATCTTTTTAGAACCTTTAAATAGTTGTGAGACAAAGAGTTTGGCATAGTCCTCTTTAATACATATCTATTAAACCTAAATCTCAGCTGTCGTTCATTAATTATTCAAGACATAAAATAAAATAAATCAGAATTGAATCCAAACTACCACAATGCAATGAATCATGAGTGTGTTTTCGGTAATATGAGCCAATTTAATGAAAATCTGTCGGATACTATAACTTCAAATACACCATTAATACAAGCAAACACAATGTAGGAGTAGGTGAAAAGAATAGGCAGGGTGTCAGCTCGGCAAATCAAGACCATGTAGGGTTCCAGAGAGGTGGAGAAGTAATTGATCTTGGTTGAACAAAGTGCTTGTTTTAGCTAATTGGAGTTGGCACAATGACAAGAGTCACATTGAAATTCCTTTGTTTTCTTTTGTTTTTTTGTTTTTTTTTGCAGCATGAGGATAAAAAAAATATTATTAAAAGCTTTTGAAAAGTAAGAAGCAAAAAAAATCTCTCCATCAGAGTCACAGTTAAGAAAAAGGGTTTCTAGAAATAAAAACAAAGCACACTTCAACAGGTCTGTGGAATGAATAGTCATGCAGCTCATTATTCTGCCAAAATATCTATGGGTTAAAATGGTCAGGCACATGCCCACTATGACCACCTTTTGATGAATTCACCTCCTGGTAGCTTCTGCAGAATAATTTCTGAGCATAAAGCATCCCAGTTGGACTGAATCTGCAGCAGGTTTGTTCTTCTGTAGCTGTGGGACACATTTGCCCTCCATCATCAGTTGAGCAATGACTTACATGTTTGGGCAAACAGCAAGCTACCAAAACTCCCAGCAGCAAAGCACTTCTTTTCGTGCCTTAGAAGCATCGAAAAATCAATTATTTCTATCCCCTCTGTAGCAATACAGTAGATGCGTCATTAGTTTAACTCACAAAATAATCTTTTATTTAGAAAATAAAATCATTTTTCTGGGGAATGATGGCCACACAGGAGACAGTGGATGGTTATGGGAACCAGTATGGATATAATCATTAGAAGTGTTTTTTCTCTCTGGTGGCACAGACTTTGTAACTGGTAACCACATCTCTCTATGCTATTATCACATCAACGTTAGAGGAATTGCCACCACAGCGATTTTATTTGCTCAAATTTAAAAGTGTCAAATGAAGCTTGCCAGCAAGACGGAAAATCTTTTAGTCTCTTGTTACTATTAACTCACATGATATGCAGTCCTCTCTCTCTCTCTCTCTGTGTAAGAGAGAGAGTGAAAGAGAGAAAGAGAGAGAGAGAGAGAGAGAGAGAAGGAGAGGACAAAGAGATCAGAGACAGTTAAGTTCAGAAGGATGTGAGAGGTGCAGGGAGTGCCACTTCAGCATTTAAACACCTCCTCTGATCTCTCATCCCAACCAATCTATCTATCAGCACAATGAGGAGATGGACATATTGAACCCTGACTGGAGACAACCAGGATGTGATGGGTTTTTGGAGAGTAGCATTGAGATGCTATTCACATGACTAAAGAGGTAGTCACACCATCATTTTGTAGACGTGGAGCAAAAATCAAGACTATGATGGGTTTTCATGGATTGATGTAATTTTGGAGGGAACATAGTGGCACTTTTATCCAGCAAATCCAGGATGAACAAACAGTCCAATGTGATTGCGTCTGTCTAGTTTTCACAGACCACATCTGTCCTCTTTTTTCTATTGGCTCATGCTGCAGAGGTTCACAAGTTTGCGTATACGTTCTGTATTGTGTCTATTCCTATTCAAATTAGGACAGAACACCACATCTCATAGCTGAAACATTGGCCAGTGACTTGCTGACATTTTGTTATTTAATGCGCTACATTAATAACCTATTAAAAGCAGATACACACGATGGCTACACATTCATCTTCTCTCCTGGAATTCATATGCTCCATTAGATGGAATAATGCACATAACTAGCACATAACTATGTAGCTCCCCATTTGTTATACAATTTCTTAGCTACCATTCTTTAGCTAAGATTGTTAGGTTTCCAGACAACCAAAATGTGCACTAAAGATTTTACTTGCTTGGTGGGCATTAACTAATAAAGGTCAGAGGATTTAAACATACCTTAAATTGTGGTGTATATTATTTTGTATTCTTTGTGAATGTATATTATGATTTGATCAATCATTATTAAAAGTAATCCAATACGACATTTTTTCAGATATTCTTCAGAAAAAAAAATCTTCTGTACTTGCATAGAGAATCGTTTAATTTATGCTAGAGAATATTTCTTTTCTCCATTCTTTCTTTCTTAATTTTTTTTTTACTGCAGAATATTTAAGCTCAGCGTACTGTATATTCTACATCGAGTCCAATGTCTTCATTTATAAAACATGCAGGAGCAACCCATGATCATTCTATACGAGCACATAAAAGCAACTGCTCTAATAAAGCCTCAGCTCCTCACTCTTCCAAGAAAACTGCACACTGATGTAGTTACCTCCCTACCTTAAACAGTGATTAGCATTGTCAGATTGCTGCACTGAATACCACACTATTATTTTCCACACGATGACAATGACACATATAACTATGTTATACGATTCGAACTCTGAGACATAAACCCTGGATTCTCTGTTCTAGTTTATAGTAAAATAAACATTATGCATTGCATAACAAAATACAGCTTTATAAGAGTCAGCTCCTCTGTTTATTGCTCTGGTGTCTTTTTTGCAATGACCTTCTGCCGGCTTTTATCAGTATTTTAATGAAGTAAACAGCCTTCATTGCATGTGTGTGTTTTTTTTTTTTTTTACTTGTTCCTACATTGGATATTAGTTGATGTCTTAACGAACCAATTAATAATTTTGAATTGTCATGAGAAAGTCCACCATATTAGAACATCTTAAATTAGATACAAGCTGCATGAATCCTGATTGGAATGCTGATGTTCATATTGATTTAATTTAGCATCAAACCCTTTATTATGATCAGTGTATAACTGGATTTCTGCCCTCCATGTTCTGTGTTCAGGCCAAAGGAGACGGTTCTCATTTTTAAAGCCGTCTCCTGCTGTGAGGCCAATTTGCTATTGCATTGAATTATGTTTTTTATACATAATCCCTCCCCTTCCCCATCCCCCCAAACTTCCTCCCAACAAATTGGTTTGAGACCATGGGCATCAGTTGGACTGTTAATCTTAATGTTAATTCTTCTTCATGCATTTTTTCCAGCTCAGCTAGTAGCCTAAGTTTTGTTTTATGGAAGCTGAGGTAACTTAGCTGTCAATTTATGACATGATCAGAAAAAGATGGATTTATCATAAAACTTGCCTCGGGTTATTATTCAGGCCTAAATAAGAAATCTTCAGGGCTACAGCCCCCAATGTCCAGGCCAGGTTACGCCCCTGTCTGAGACTGTCTGAGTGAGGTGAGCTCAGTCCAATTCCAAAGCAAATGCTAATGCGCTTCGAGTGCAGTGAATCGACCCTGAATCGCATCGACTGCAGAAAGTGTCGGAGTTTGAGTTGCAAGCAGTATTTATTTATTTATTTTTTTATTTTTTTTAAAGATGTAAGCTGCTAAATTGCCCACTGAGCCAAGAACAGAGTTGGATGTCTTTAAGGAGATGTCTTTGAAGAGAGTTGGCACACTCTGGATGTCTTTAAGGAGAAACAAACAACCAAACAACATCGTATATGCTTCACAAAGCATTAAAAATTGGGCACTGGGCACCATGTACTCTGGTTTCCTCTCCTGGCCTAAAGACATGCGTTGTAGGTTGATTGGCATTTTCAAATTGTCCATGGTGTGTGAATGTGTGTGTGATTGTGCCCTGCATTGTGTTTGCACCCCATCCAGGGTGTCCCCCATCTTGTTCCCCGAGATAGAATCCAGGCTTCCCTGCAACCGTGTGTAGGATAAGTGGTATGGAAAATTGCTAGATGTATGGATAATAACTACCAAAACTCTCTTTAGCACTTTTTTCTTTCCTGCATTTCTGACCAATGAATAAATGAGTTTTTTCATCCCCTCCTACACACCTCCGTCCCTCAGGCACTGTCTTTTGCTTTGCGTGAAACCAAAACAAACCAAGCAGCAAAGGATACAAAAGTACCAATTTTTCTGCGATTCTGAATCAGCAAACAAACTAATAGGTGTGAAAGCTTTGAAACAAACTGCATCATTAAGCGTGCTGATTTATGCTTTTTTGCTTTGACACTATAACTGTGTTCACTGTGCAAACTAAAGTACTGTACAGATCTGCACTAGTCAGCAAGCTGGGAATAGTTAAAATTCCCCAAAGGAGGAGTTGAGGCCTTGTACTGAAATGAAAGCCATTATTAGAGTTGTGTTGCATTTATTTATTTTTTTAGTTTGTCTGCAAGAGCAAAGCTGCTCTTCAAAGCTCAGAGAGCTAAAACAGAGGCAGGGTCTGTAAGAGCACACACTCTGAGCTGAACCCTCAGCACATTTATTTCTACTCCTACTGAGCCTACTCTAATCGAGGTAGCCATTAGCAAATTCAGTTAAGCTAATGCTGTTGAGAAACATACATAAAATATGCCGATTAGTGCATGGTGAGCCTCTCTAAGGACTGCCTTGGAAGGTTTTAGTAGCTTTTTCGCTCAGTAGAGGAATGATACACAAAAGAGTGCTCTCTAATGTTATTAGTCACACAGGATGCAGTTCATAGATGCCGCCCACATTTCCCAGTCACCCCTCGTTAATTTGATGGCTTTTGCGGCTATTTGCGAGTAGAGAGTTGTGTGTCGATGTGGGTGAGCGCAGCAAGAGGGGATGCAGAAGAGCAGAAGATGGCAGGTTTGGTTCGCACTGGAGTAGAAACTACCATCTCCTTTAATTGGAGTGTTGCCTGGTTTGTGAAAATGCCTGATAGAGTGTTTTTTTTTGGGGGGGGGTACAATGGCCTCTATTTAGTTTGATTTTCTTAGCTCTTTCTTAGGATTGAGAAAAGATGCTCATTGTGATGGCTTACAACAAGAAATCAAAGTCTTTTATATTCTAGTTGACATAATCCACTATAATACATGCACACACACACACACACACACACAATTTTAAATCCATTAAACCTGTGTTGCTAAATAGGATTTATGAAAGATATTTTAATGCTACACATGTATAGATGACTAATAATTGAGGAATGATTATAAACACCGACACTTGACGAGACCGGGACTTTCTCTTGTGTTTCTCTTGGCCAAACACTGTGTGTGTCTGGTGTGTATAAGAATACTTATCAGTGCTGCTCTGGTGGCTCACAGCAGGCTGGACCTGCCTATCCAAGTTAATCTGGATGAGCCGATTCCCAGAGATAGGACACTCGAGCTCTCAGACCCCACTCCAAAGATCTCTAGTGCACCACATGGACACTGGTTAGTGCTCTCGTCCACACAAACGCCCTCCTACGCATTTCTATGTGTTCGCACACAAACACAAACATGCATAATGCCTTGGACTATAGTAATGTGTGTTTTTGATGCAGTATACAAACCTAAACCTAGTCTATAGTAGTAAAATGGCAGCATTTAAAGTATATCTAAATGACAGAAGAAACAATGGCTGAAATCACTCGTGCAATGCACCATGGGAGATGCCCTGTTCAGCCATATATGGATGCCCTGTTCAGCCCAATGGATGCTAAAATGCTTTATATATCTCAGAAAAAAATTATACTTGACTTCCTACAGTGAGGGGAAAAAATTATTTGATCCTCTGCTGATTTTGTACGTTTGCTCACTGACAAAGAAATGATCAGTCTATAATTTTAATGGTAGATTTATTTGAACAGTGAGAGACAGAATAACAACAAAAAAATCCAGAAAAATGAATGTCAAAAATTTTATAAATTGATTTGCATTTTAATGAGGGAAATATGTATTTGACCCCTCTGCAAAACATGACTTAGTACTTGGTGGCAAAACTCTTGTTGGCAATCACAGAGGCCAGACGATTCCACCAGGTTTGCACACATCTCAGGAGGGATTTTGTCCCACTCTTCTTTGCAGATCTTCTCCAAGTCATTGATTGTATTATATTAATTTTTTATTATGGTTGTTGTATTCGTTTTAATTAACTTTTATTTGTCTTGTGATTTGTGATTTTATGTACAGCGCTTTGAGAAGCTGCTTTAAAGGCGCTTTATAAAATAAAGTTTATTATTATTATTATTATTATTAAGGTTTCGAGGCTGATGTTTGGCAACTCGAACCTTCAGCTCCCTCCACAGATTTTCTTTGGGATTAAGGTCTGGAGACTGGCTAGGCCACTCCAGGACCTTAATGTGCTTCTTCTTGAGCCACTCCTTTGTTGCCTTGGCCGTGTGTTTTGGGTCATTGTCATGCTGGAATACCCATCCACGACTCATTTTCAATGCCCTGGCTGAGGGAAGGAGGTTCTCACCCAAGATTTGACAGTACATGGCCCCGTCCATCGTCCCTTTGAAGCGGTGAAGTTGTCCTTTCCCCTTAGCAGAAAAACACCCCCAAAGCATAATGTTTCCACCTCCACGTTTGATGGTGGGGATGGTGTTCTTGGGGTCATAGGCAGCATTCCTCCTCCTCCAAACACGGCGAGTTGAGTTGATGCCAAAGAGCTCCATTTTGGTCTCATCTGACCACAACAATTTCACCCAGTTGTCCTCTGAATCATTCAGATGTTCATTGGGGTCAAAATACTTATTTCCCTCATTAAAATGCAAATCAATTTATAACATTTTTGACATGAGTTTTTCTGGATTTTTTTTGTTGTAATTCTGTCTCTCAATGTTCAAATACATCTACCATTTAAATTATAGACTGATCATTTCTTTGTCAGTGGGCAAACGTACAAAATCAGCAGAGGATCAAATACTTTTTTCCCCTCACTGTAAGGTATTTTCCTTTACTGTGCTGTCCCTGATGTGATGATATTCTGGGTGTCCAGAGCTTTAGCTTGTTATTATATATGTTTTAAAAATATGCTTTTTTTTTAGAGATGAAAACTGCAGATTTTTCACATCAGTTCTGGGAGGCTTATTTATTTTTGGTTTGGTAATATTATAAATGCAACAGCAAAACACATCATGAACTCAAAATTTAAAGGGTTAGTCCTTACTGAACATCACATGCTTGTTCCTGATTGGCTACAGCATATGAAAATCACAAAGAGAATGTACTGGACTTTTTTCACTCTGTGATCTAGTTAACCTGGCAAACATAATTGACGGCGATCATTAAAGAGAGTACTTAAAGTAATTCTATCTTCTGAATAAATGAGCTTTCTTTCACATACTCATATTTTTGCCATGCAAGGTTGACTGACCGCATATCTAAAATAACAGCATGCGATGCTCAATAAGGACATTCGGTCTAATTTTGCTGTAAAAAATTCACATTTGTTGTGGTGTTCTTGAGTCGCTTTTGTGTTTTTTATTTTAATTTCCTATTGTGTTTTTGACTTTCTGATGCTTTTTTTTTACTTGCTGTTGTGTTTCTTTTTTTGACTAGCTGTCATGTTTTTTTATTTTTATTTTGTTGTTTTGTTTTTCACTTACGCGTGACTGTACTTTGCAGTCCAATAGCTATTAGTTCCTAGTCCAACGTTTAGTGGCCCAGAACTAGGGAGGTCAGAAAGGTCATACTAGAAATCAGAGATTGTTTAATGCTATACTGTACATGTTACGTTCAGTAGTGTTTATCTTATTATTTTGACTGTGTGTATCCCTTCTAGAGTGTTCTATTGAGCATATAGTAAACAATGTAGGTCTAAAATACCATTATTCCATAACATACTGTATGTACATGTGTATTAAACAAAAACAATACACCAACGTAGTCTTATAACTTTAAAATATCAAATATAAAAATGTGTATTTGATTAGGACATGAAGTTGGACGCAGTCTACTCGACTGTGTTTAGTGACAAACTTCTTAAACACACAGACATCATCACATGACCACTAATTCACTAACTTGTTGACAGCTTTATTGCAAGAAAAGTTATTACTCTTGTGGAAAATTGTGCATCATAAAAGGAACCCCATCATAGTCAAATGCAATTAAAAAGCTGAGTACTAAGCCCTTTTGGCAGGCCGTAGTGCTATAAAATCAGGAACAAAATGTTGTTAATGATCCAGAAACAATGCCATTTCAATGCTCTTATTTATGCATTTGTTTTTTATACCTGCACTAGAATTCCTCCTCTATCTTTCTATCAAGATGCCTGCCTCCATCTCCACTACCTCCACCTCCCCGAGAACTTAACTGCCCACTTGAATGGTGAACAGGATTCATTAATCGTTGTGTCCATCTGTTCTCCATCTCTCTCTCTCCCCCCATCTCTCTCTCTCCTCCATCTCTCTCACGGCAGTATGCTAAATGTGCATGTCACTCTTTGAAGGCCAATATAATGTTCCCTGCAGGGCCTTGTATGGAAATGTTGCCATCGCTGACAAACACCGTTTGATCTTTTATTTTTGGGCTCCAGGGTGTTACGGTCCTCAGGGGTATAGAGTCTGTATTTGAGCAGAAGTGTGATAGAGAGAAACGGGAGAGTTTTAAAGCCTACTAGCACTCAAACTAGCCTACAAAAAAGGAACGTCATCAATATGACAGCAAAGCCCTCAAAAAGTCTCCCTCATGACTTGATAACTTAGCTGCTTTGTAGTGTGTATATGCTGGAAGTGTCAGTTGTTTTTCTCCAGAAAGATATTATTAACCAGCACAGCATAGCACTTACTGGGAAAGAGAACACGCACATCAAAAGACAAGTGCAGATGAGGAGAAAGAACATCTTTCTTTTTTTTTTCAAACACGCATACACACAAACAAATCACACTGTGCTCTCAATTTTCAAGCGTGATTCAATGTATCTACTAGTTAAAAGACAGAGAAGTTGCTTCCTTCTAAACTCCTGACACAGGTTCGGAAGGGTGGAAAACTTTGACCACACTGAGGTAAAATGAACTTTACTGGGTAGTTTATTAAATACTAGAAATGTGTACTTAATAAACTGTCAACTCAATTTATATATACACATTGTAGATTACATTGTAATATACCTGTTAAACTTCAGACATCTACATTACAGAGATTGTTCTATGCAAAACCCTTAAATTAAAGGTGCTGTTTATAATGTTTACAGGAAAGGTTTTCCGCTAGTGTTTCCCTACCAGAAAGGGTTTAAAGTTATGAACCATTAATTATACAATAAACCCTTTAAAATTCTTCAAGAACCATTTGAGGAGTGTAGTTTATTTAACACTCATCCATTTAAAGCATATCTTTACATTATTTTGGCCCCGCAGCTATGAACTCTTCATTATCAAATAAATCCTTAAAGACCTATTGAAGAACCCATTTTTCTAAGAGTATACAGTGTTTTCTTCATTGAAAACATCCTTTTAACATTTTTCTGGCCCAGAATTAAGCTCCACCCCCAGCCTGTTTAAAACGATTCAGCTCTGCTACTTTCCCAAAGAGACAACCAACATGGCATATGTAGCTTGAACTACATGGAGGGTGAGGTTAAATTGCAATTGATCTCACAGGCAGCAGATGGCTCTAAATATTACAAAATGCTGCTTTAATTTGTAATATCATTCAATGAAATTAGTTTAATTGAAATTCGCCAGGCAATCTGTAACTATAGTTATGTGTAACTTTTGGATAAGTAAGTAAACACATAACATTATTTATAACGTGAAATAGACCTTTACTGAAAAAACTCAACAGTTAATGAATACCCATTTGTCTTATTTTTATTGCTCAGATTGTGTAATCCTTGGCTACAGGCTGTATTCACTTTCCTCATATTACATTTGGAGATTTATATGTGGACCACTTCTTTAACTAGGTAGAAAATAACATTACTGTAGTAAGTATGCCATTAAATACATATTTTTTTAATGTCAGTTAAAAACAGAGACCAATTTATGGACCAGCTTGTTCTTGCTGATAGGAGGATTTTCTACACAGTACATGCAGCACACTTCACTAGTATACAGTAGGAGAAGGCCTGATTAAATTTCCCTTTCTATTCCTAAGACACAATGCCACTCCAAAAAGAGGGGGGGAGGGGGAGGACAGGGAAATACTCAGTTTCCTCTTTAAAAAGTTAATTAACCGTGTAGCATCTTGACAACAGCGAAGTGACAAAATTAAAGCTCAGATGCTAATTGAGGGTTTTAAACAAATCTGGTTGAATAAAATCAGGTGCCTTTTTGTCTGTAATGATATTATGGTCTAGTTAACCTTCACAAGATGTATTGACTGAGTGCGGTAAATGATGCATGGATTTAAAATTAAAACAGATAAAACACAGCCTTTGGCTTATTTGGGAAACAGTGATTCTATTTAAGCTGGGAGTTTTAGCTTTACTCACCAGCAAATTCTGTGTTATTTCACAATTTTTCCATGGTGTATGTAGTAATTAAAGGTGTGGTTATGCTTTTACTGCTGGGTCAGTGAATATGACAGTCCGTACAGGATTTCACAGACTTTTTTTTGTGATTGTTGCGACCAAAAATGCTTTTGCAGCTGCTTTTTTTTTTTTTATTGCGATGTAAGATTTTTTCTGCTTTTTGCAGCAAACTACTGGAATTGGTGAAATTGCAATTGCATGAAATTGTTTTGCACGCTCTTTCACAATGATGTTTGTTATTAAATTTGAGCTTTTAGCTGTACTCATGTTCAAAGCATGTGAATCGATGAGGGCTTTGGCTGAATACGAGATGTGAAGATATCACATGATGCATCTTGACCCAAGATGCTGTGGAAAATCTTTGGTAAATTCGACAAATTGCAAGCTCCTCAGAATATTGTGGAGTTTTTTTTTCACATCAATGAGTTTGCGTTCATTTCTGCAATCACAAAATCGTGAAATCCTAGAGGGACTGTTGTGAGTGTGTACGCTCATGTGCTGCTCATTTTTGGTCTTTTACCTTTGACCTGAAAGGCTCAGGGAAGCCTCCATGAGGAATTCCGATGTATCCCTGCAGAAACTCCACCACGGACAGTGGGAAGGACAGTTCATCTGCCCGCTCTTCTACATCGGCCCTAGAGAGTGAGTTTTGAACCATGAACTGTGCCAAGTCTCCCACAATCTTAGACGATGGAGTCACCTGTAAGTAGAGATAGATAGATAGAGAGAGAGAGAGAGAGAGAGAGAGAGAGAAAACTATAAAACTTTGCTCTCTTTGCATTGTCAGTGAAGATCACTATTGACTGAAATGACACAGAACTGACATACAAATAAAGTTTCAATGGTGATGGACATAATTCTCATGGGAACGTGAACAAGCAAGACCAAAATAGAGGAAGAAAGAACAAAAGATTTCAGAAGAGCGAAGAGAAGACAGTACAAACCAAAGACAGGGAGCGGGTGGGTGGTTAACAAACGGAAAAGTGAGAGACAGTGTGTGTGTGTGTGTGTGTGTATGTGTGTGTGGGGATGACGATGACACGAAACGTTAAATGTCAAGGCGTCTTTCATTTGTGTTAAAGGCTTCATATTTCAGCCAAGTGACACATAAGCGACACATCGTCATGCTGCCTGTCAGCTAACTGGCTGGGCTGCCGAGATAGGCAAAATAGACCACCATTAGCATCATTACTTAGGAAAACATTTTGACAACCCTGTTATTGTATCATCCTGTGCCTTCACATGGATAACAGGAGAAGACACATGATGAGATTAGGTGTATCCCAGGACTTGAACTGGAACCTCATTGAATCCTCAGTCCTACATCCTTTAGACTGTGAGCTCAGAATTGATTGACGTCCACCATCTGTTTGGATGTAGCAATGTTTAAAATAAACTCGAATGAATCAAAGTGAGATTAGACAGAAGGTGTTTAGATCAAGGATAGACTGGCGATTTCTATGTGCGGCATAAACATATGGTATCAATCCACTTCTCCAAAATACAAATTCCAACAAATTCTAAGATAAAAAAGAACAACAAATACAAAACGAGTAATCATAATTAAATCAACAGTGAGTGAAAGGGAATTGAAATATGCCTTGCTTTAAAAAGAATGGCCATATGAAAAGTCAGGCAATAAGTAGAATCTTAATTAAGTATGTGAAGTATACTGTATGTTTAATAATGTTTTAATTACAGTTAATTCAGTGTATAGGCCTAATCACTGTTCTCAGTTATACAGTTAATTCAGCTAGACATGCCATCGAGTGAAGTCACTTTATGTACACTTCACTGGGCAAGGATGTCTCATTTGGTAAACGGGTTTATTCTTGTTTCCCTTCTTTGCATCCTTTCCCGAGGGAATGGAAAGAAAACAAGGAGGTGCAATTAAAACTCCTTTACTGATGTTTACTACTTTGGAAGTTGAACATTTTTAAATGCCACTGAGTTCATGAGAATTGATTTAGTATTAATGTATCTCTACAGTCAGTACTGTTTCTGACAGTCCTGTCTTAGATTTGCAACGACAGTTGTGTTAGATTGTCAGTGTACCCTGTACCGCTTATCCTACACAGGGTCACGGGGAGCCTGGAGCCTTTCCCAGATGAATATCCTGGGGAACCACCAGGCACTCTGGACATGGGCAGGGGGCAAAGCCATCGCATGGAGAACACTGTGCACACATGGCAGAGGCAAGAATCGAAATCCCAACCCTGGAGGTGTTAAGCAAACATGCTAACCACTAAGCCACTATGCCCCCCCAGCTAGATAGAACAGTAGCTCCAATTATTAGCTAGCTTAATATTTATGCCCATTTATCCCAAAGCTGCTTTCTGGAAATGTCGCATCTTCTCGACAGGTGTGTTTAAAAGTAAAACTATTCTAAGATCACACACACGTCACTTCTCCTCTAACCCCTCCACCTGTTTTATATGACATTCTGCCTCCACAACCTTAAACGATTAAACATCACATCTCTGTCACCTTCATCATCACAGGCGAGCTGTTCTTTCATCAGCAGAGCCAGAAATTTGACAACTAAAATATTGCAAACGTACGAGGGATTTGCTTAGGTAACATAGTGACTGACATCTCCAAATATCTATTTATGCACAGCACCAAAACAAATAAAGAGATATTCTCAGGTTTCCACCATTACCACCTGCATGTTCCCCCTTCTAGAGTACAAACAGATGAAGACTGTGAGTATGCACCATAATCATTCAGTCACTCCATGCAGAACTGATGAAATTGAGTTAATTTGCTGGTTGATAATCATCCTAGCATAGTCATTTGCAGTCTGAGCATTGGCATGAAGCCAGAATAGAACAACTAGAAGCCCCTGGGCTTTGTAGTTTCACCATCAATCCTCGACATGCCTCCTGAGGCTGTAATTTAGCTGTAACCGGTCTGAATGGAGTATTGGCACGTCAGGTGCTGCAGAAAACAGAAGTTTTGGAATATAAAGCATCCGGTTTAACTAGGGGTTTAAAGCTTGGCTCGAAAATCCATAGTGTCTTAATTGGATAGGAGTTTTGTTAAGTGGCTGAGCCCTGTGCTTATGCTAACACAGGCCAAGCTTCTGTCAGCGCTGGTTACTGAGGCTGTCAGTGGAGGTGTAATAAGATGAGACTGAGACAGGATTAAAATAAGATCAGACACAGAGTGAGACAAAGGGCACACACACACACAATGAAATACAGACACACGTCTTATACACACACATACACAATTTTACGTCCTCACTGTCTCCATCCCTGAGAGTGTTTACTCCATCCGGTGTTATTGTGCTCTGAACCTCCTGCAGGCTAACGGGGTGCATCTGTTTGGCCAGTGGCAGGAAAGTGAGAGCTTTGAACTCAAGAAGTGGTGTATGTGCATATGTGTGTGTGTGTGTGTGTATAGTTCTAAGTAAAAGTGAGAGTTTGTATGCTCAGTGGAGAATGATAAAAATAGTTTGCAGTCTGACCCCAACAAGGACACACGTTATTCATGATGCAAAACATCCCTCTACTATATCCCTAGCTGTTCTCTGTCTGTATTCATTTACAGCTTTCTACTGGATCCAGCATGATTTAGCTTCAATATCGCATGACTATAAATGATGAAGAAGAAATATTTAATGTGAAGTGTTGTTTTAGGAAAATCCACGCTGGGGTGGTGTGATATGGACTGACGCGAAGCAGCCTGATTTATACTTGAAGCATGGTTTTGTGTGCACGTGCAGAAGCAGCAGTAAGGCGAGCAGCATTATTATTCACACACTCGTTGGCTGTCCTATATAAATAAGATGTAAAAGTGACATCCACTAGATGGCACGTCAGAGTCAAAGCATCCCAGTCTGTCAGGTTTCAAAGTCGAGCTGTAAAATGTTTAGTCGTTTTATGCACAACGTGTAGAAGTGGAAGTGTGTTAAGTCGGTGCTGGAAACGGCATCCAACTACAAACGGCATCCAACTTCCCTGTTTACTCTGTACATCGCCGGACCTGTGAGTGTGTTTTGACCACGTCTTTGGATCACATTTTGGTTTTGTTTGCTACGATAAATAAAAGGATAATAAAAGTACCAACGCTTGCGTCCAAGCCCGCTTCCTGACAAAATGTTTCAGGTTTTTAACAGTGGTATTATTAAGAAAGAGGTCCCTGGCTTTTTCACACATTTAACTAGTCCTGAAAGTAATACCTCATATATTTCATCCTCTTGTGACTGATATAGTGATGGGAAACACCTAGTAGGCTAAGTCAAAGTCAGGCTAATTACATCCACACTGATACTGCTTAGCTGATAGTTTTATTGAATCAAGATCAATGTAATGAATCACTTCTAGAAAAGGATTCTGAGGCATCAGCACTGGTAAGAAACATTCATCACATGCTACTGTTTCAGAATGTTAAAGGTCATACAGCCTTCCTTTATTATTTCTTGACTGGTGTTACAGTAACCTCAACACATGCCTCTAGTGACCCTGTATAATGCAAAAGTGATGCATAGAGGGACAGCCTAAAGGCCAATTCAGATAAAAAGCATTTCTCAAGTGTCTCAAGTGTGGTCACTGAACAGATGTGCTTCCTTTTTAAGCAACGTTTCAAAGTAAAAATGTGACCCTATTCAACCCACTGTGATTTTACACATCATACCCGTTTCTTTTTCCCTTGCATGTATGGGTTAAGCATAAACTCGATGGAAATCTTCAAATATTCAAATCACACACTCCCTCATATACACCCCATTTTCTCCCAATTTAGTCCCTGCCAATTCACTAGCTGGTCCTTGTCTATCAGACAACATTTACCCAACAGCAGCGCATGGCTTAATTTTAAGAAGGATGCAAGAGGATGATATCTTTCTGATTATAAAATGTCAAGAATCAACAGAAAACTGCCATGCCAGTGTGACATCCTCACTGATATTCTAAATAAATTTATTTTTGAGATTTGACAGCATTTTGCCATGGATGTGGATTTCTTCATGTCAAACTAATTAGGACACTTGCAAATGCTGTTATCATGTAGATATGGCAATCTTGTTAGAAATGTATGCTTTGCACCAATAATGTAATACTGTGGGGTGTTGTACAACACCACGTCAAAGTCTTAACTCTGAGAAAAAGCAAAGCACATACTGTAGCTACAAATGATCTTTGGACTTCCTGTGCTCAGCTTCAGTCTGTAATGTTAAAGACCACTGACCAAGTCAGAAATCTTGGTGTAGTCATGGACTCGGACTTGACCTTCAGCAGCCATATTAAGACAGTTACAAAATCAGCCTACTACCACCTAAAAAATATTCGAAGGGATAGAGGACTAATGTATCAGCAAGACTTAGAAAAACTTGTCCATGCATTTGTCTTCAGTTGACTCGAGTACTGTAACAGTGTCTTTACGGGTCTAAATAAGAAATCGATTAGACAGTTGCAGTTGATTCAGAACGCTGCTGCTCAGGTCCTCACTAAGACCAAAAAAGTAGATCATATAACTCCAGTCCAAAACTCTCAGACCTTTTAAATCAAGACTGAAGACTTTTCTTTTTGCTGCTGCTTTTAATGAAATCATCAAGGCGTTGTAATTAATATCTTATGGTGCACTGTAGCCTTTTTAATTCTGTTTGAACATGTTTTTATTTATTAATTTTTTAAAAAATACATTTTTAATGAACTCTATTTAAATGCCTTTTCTTTTAAATGTTGCTTTGTGTTGCTTTTATGTTTTATGTAAAGTACTTTAAATTACCCTGTTGTAACCAGCATTATGAAAGTTGTCTTAAATAAATGTAAAAATTAAATTATGCTATGTGTGTGGTGGCATAGAAAACTGGATCTGGAGGCCCCAGATCCACTGCAACTCTCACCAGGATAAAGTGAGGGGATTATATTATTTATTCTTTCCTCTAATGATGATAGTAGCTTTGCTACAAACACACCGTATTGATTTTCTCTGACAAGCCCTGTTCCCTCCCCAGAGTATGATGTCTATGATAGTGATTCCCAATAAACTACATACACTGTTTCCCTTGTGTTTTCCTGTGTCTTTAATTTATTAGCACAGTGGCATCAGTTAGGCTAGTGGTATCATATCAGTTTTTCCTATACACTGTCCCTCGTATATAACTTATATTTAATGTTCAGTGTAATCATTCAAACACTCTAATCAGACAGAATATGTAACTAAACGCAAGTGTTACCATCATGTTTTATTGTTAAATACATCCAAACCAGCTATGGTTTGCTATCATGATGTATTGTACTGGGTGATTGTTCTGTGAAGGATCATGTGATTGTGAGAAAGTTTCTTTACCAAGATCGGCTATGTTGTGTGAGTCATAACTGTCAATATAACAGTGCAACAATGAAAATCTGTCTGACAAACAGACAAAGAATGCCTGCTGTATTGATATGTTTGAAATATCAGCAATATATATGCGTTATCATGCAGGAAACTAAACACTGGGGGCACAATGGCTTGGTGTTTAGCACACCTGCCTTTTTTCATCAGGGTTGGGAGTTCGAATCCCCCCTCCACCCTGAGCACACTTTTGAGTTTGCATGTTCTCCCCATGCTTTGGGGGTTTCCTCCTGGTACTCTGGTTTCCTCTCCCAGTCCAAAAACATGTACTGTAGGCTGATTGGCATTTCCAAATTGTTGGTAGTGTATGACTGTGTCAGCGATTGTGCCCTGCGATGGGTTGGCACCCTGTCCAGGGTGTCCCAAGTTCTCTGAGATAGACTCCAGACTCCACTGCAACCTTGCGAAGGATATGGAGAATTGATGAATGGAAACTAAGCACATTGAAAAGGCTTGTAACTTTGTTTAGCAGAATATGTCACACAGAGGATCTATTAGCATACTAACAGATTTGAGCTAATATGTAGCATTTTTGTATTTGCATGAATTAAGTGGTTTTTGACTGCGCTATTGTCTGAATTTAAATATAAGCTCCTCTGACAATAGATGAAAGCTCAACAGATGGGTGACAAATTAAAGGAAAAGTCAATTGCTCTGTTATGCTGTGTAGGACCTTCTGTTGGCATGACATAGATCCTCTTGTTCCCTGCAAATCTATACAAAGTTCTTCTGATTGATCATCTTATGATGGAACAATTCTACCCTGATGTTAGTGGTTTCTTCCAGGATGACTCTGCCCCCATCCACAGGGTACCGGGATGAGAATTATATAAATCATATGGTATGACCTTTACTGTCACCAGAACTCAACTCAAATGAACACATGGTGGATATTTGCAAGCAGCATATTACACAGTGCTCTCAACCATCATCACCAGGAAACACTGAAGAAACAGGGAATATCTTTTGGAAAAATGGTGAGAAAAATCGTACAGTTCCAGAGTCTGGGAGAATCTGGGCCAAGCTCAAAGAAGATGTTCTGGTGAAGATCATTCTTTTAATCTGTTTTCTGTCTATATGTGCTGAGATGTTATAATAATAATCTATAAAAATGTTTATGATTCTGAAGAGCAGAGCAGAGTTTGTACAGTAATGAATCTCATTAGAGAGAGAGAGAGAGAGAGAGAGAGAGAGAGTACAATAAACACAAATAATCTGTTTGTTCATTGTCTCAGCATGAAGGGGACAGCAATACTTTCAGTTTTCTGGAAAGAAGCAAAGCTTTTGCACATATGAAAACATGTGCTCTGGATAGAAGGTTGAATGTTTTTTGCTTTTGTTTGTGGTTGTTGTATCCTGTGTGAATTTGGTAACACTTTACATTTGTTTATCCAGGCTTACTTCAATAGGCTGTCATTTTTTTTTTGCGTGGACATAAAGTCATGTTAAGACACATTCTGGGCTGACTTACATTAAAATTTCATGACATATCATATGGCAGAGTTATATGATGGTGATGATGAGGTTAATTAGTAACACTGAACAAAATACTGAGACTGACTGAGAAGAGGATGAGAGGGAAGCTGAAAGCAATCATGAACAATCCTTCTCATCCTCTCTACACTGAGCAGAGGAGGTTCATGACGCTCAGGAACACACTCAGCCTCAGATTCATTCAGCCACGTGCCTCAAAACGACTGGGGGGCTCATTTCGTGCCATCAGCCATAACAATGCAACAATACCCAGTACCTCCTACCTCACTGACTGAGTCTCACAGAAACACACACTCAACAGTTAATTGCCATCTTACAGATCTTGCACATGCATATACACACTGAGAATATTTCACATGTACATATACAAATAGAACTTTAGCATATGTACATACACACAGATCTGTTAAATTGTTTCTATTACTTCTATTATATAGGTATTCATGAAATGATTTTCTTTCTTTCTTTCTTTCTTTCTTTCTTTCTTTCTTTACTTATTTCATGCTACTGATCCTACTTGTGCTTAATCAATAATGGTACATCTTATCTTATCTTATATTAACCAACCAATCACCTTATCAATGATGGTTACATTTCAACAGGAAAAAGGCAAAAGTGAAGTGAACTAAGTTTTAAACAAGGCTCATGGATGCTCTGAAAAATCTAATGATCCCATCAACTTCCTCTAAACCCAGGCACTTTAGAGGACTGAAAGAGAGAGAGAGAGAGATGCAGCGAGACTGCGAAGGAGAGGGCATGTGATGCGAATAACAATAAGATGCAGATGCATGTATGAAAACTCGCGAGGAGACTGTGTAAATGATTACACTGAACAGGAAGCTGTCAGAGGTGGAGCGAAATCTAAGCATGCCACATATGCTTAAATTGATCAGCCTTAGGGAAGGTGGAGCTGAGCAAGGAAGAACTAAATGCTTCAGGCTGAGGTATAAACTGATATGCATATTAACCCCCCCTGCAAACACTCGTCTCTCTCTCTCTTTCCCTCAGTCTCTCTCTCTCTCTCTCTCTCTCTCTCTCACTCTCTCTCACACACACACACACACACACACACACACACACACACACACACACACACACACACATACTATCTACAAGGACTAATCAAGGATCCTAGCTAACTAGAATTAAGGAGATTTATAGTGCAAATGAGTAAATTAGCTGACTATGATTCCCCTGGCTGTTTAATGAATGTGTAATTTATAATGAATAGCATTTGTATTTACGCAATAAATGTTCATAGAAACAGTACAAACAGAATGGCACTGGGCTTATCATGTGCTTCTAATATGATTCTATTTGATTTGGATGTAAATGACATTTTTAGATTTAGGAAGTTCCACAGGAAAAGTCGGGCAGCTAAATCAATTTTCACATAATAGAAAATTCCAGCGCTTTCCCCAAGACAATGGTTTTCAACCAAATTACAGAACTGAGACAGTCAATAACAGCGTGTGAGACAGAGTGAAAAAGACAGAGAGAGAGTGAGAGAGACAGAGAGAGATGGACGAAAACTGTTTTACCTTGATAAGGTCGCCCAGCAGTTTGTTAGCCTCGACATACGCTTTCTTCACCTCTTTAAACCTGTTGCCCAAACCCATGCTATGGGCCTGGAAATGCAGGTTAGTGTACTGGCCTCCTGGGATCTCATTCTCATAGACATCGGCATTCCCCGACTTCATAGTGGCAGTACAGTCAAAAGGAGCATACAGACCACGAGTGACCTCCCAGTACTCGCTGTAGTCAAACACATTCTCCAGAGAGATCCCTAAGAGAGCATAGAGAGAGGAAGAAATAGAGAATGAGATATACGTTGCCAGTGAATATACTGACCAGTATGAAGATCAAGCTTCTCTTCCTGCTTTGTGAAAAAAAAAAATGACACAAAAATTATTCTTGTTCTAAAAACATGACACTCATTGCACAATTCTTGTAACTTTGTAAACCTTTTTTGTGACCTCCATCATGCCTTAGTCGGCCAAGCTAACGTCAGCGAATTGACCTCAGCCAGTTAACCCCGCCCACATTACATTACTAATTCAGTTAAATTTCCTGATGTGCCGTTAGTGTGATTGCTTTAATCTGGTGGTCCCTTAAAGATCTTTGTGCTTATGATGATGTTGAGGGTCACATGATAATTCCAACATGGCAAATGTAGTATGTCCGGGATTGTATTCATACTACATACACATACTGATTAGTACGTACTGTTTCAACAGCCGTACAGCAGGTACAGCATCAAATGCAGTACGTACTGTCACAGTATGCGATTTCGGACACAACCAAGATCCATGGTTGTTGGAAAGTGTAGTATTGGGCAGCCATGTTTGTAGGCAGTGGTGTGTTCTGGGAAGTTTGGTGGTGCTGGATGCGGGAGTTGACCTGACACTGCAGAAGTGTCTCACCACTGGAAAGAAGAAAACTTTCATTTTTATAGTATGAAGGTGTTTGAATAAATTCAATGATAAGCCAGCCTTCTCTTAGCTTCACCATGTAGTTCAGTGTTTGTGTGGTTATGGAAGAAATGATGTGAAGGAACTTGAGGAAACATGAACTATAAGGTTCTATCTGGGTTAAGAATGAATGTGAGATAGAACCTTGTCTACCAATTCACTCTTAAAGGGAAGAAAATGAGCTCATCTACATTATCAGACCTTCAGAATCCCATGGAATGAATGTCATGTTTTGACAAAAACATTTTTTGTCAAATTGCTGTTGAATTCTCAAAACTATTCTATCTCTCAAACTTATACATGTATAGTCGATTCACACCAAAGTATACTTGTTGATATGTGAAGCTGTCTGTAAGGAGACTGAAAGGAAATTCTCTTATATCATGTACCCTCATATTTTGAACTACATTAAAACACATTGGATATGGGGAATACTGGGTTATAGTTTCTGTTTGTGTGTCTCTGTGCTATCAAATACCTATGATGAATGTATACATTTAATTACCTATTTAAATAAGCTGATCAACTGCCATCCATTCTTATAGCTGGTACATGTATTTTCTGTCTCTTGAAAATACTTATTTTCATAGTATGCTGTGTGTATTGTTTTGTCTATCTGTCTGGCCCCTGCACCAGTAGAAACCGTCCACGCACTGTTGTTATCAATGTGTATAAAAACTCCTGCTCTAGACAAAATAAACAAGAAGTCTCTGTGAATAGCATGTGTCAATGTGTGTTCATTTAGACTCCTCCAGACGCGCCAGAACTCTCCGTGGTAAACCACACTTTCCAGCTCATAGCAGCACAGAACTAATAGGTAATAAGTGTAGAACAGGCTGAAAGGTCTGACGGAGGTCTGGAAGACATAATCTGAGAATTCTAGATTCCTGAGATACATGAAAATCTAACAGAGACATTTACATAACATTTATAGAAGGAGTCTCCAGTGTATCCACTTGATATTAATATCCACTTGATATTAATATTCCACCACAGGAAAGTCTACAGGACAGGATAATAATCTTAATACAGGATTAGTTCTTGACTGTCTAAGAACAGCTACAGTAACATTAAAGCTATCCAACATTAACATTAACATTTAATGCTATCCAACATTAAAGAGGCCCAATCTTGATTCTACAAATATAATAATTTTAGGCCTATATCGAATTTGCCATTTCTTTCAAAAATTCTTGTAGAAAATGTATTGACTCAGCTGCAGTCTCATCTGAATTCAAATAATATTTTTGAAAAATTTCGACTGGTTTTAAGTCTCACCACAGCACTGAAACTGCTTTTTAAAAGTTTGGAATGACATTTTGTTCGAAACTAACCAGGGGAATGCTGTGGCTTTTAGAGATAAGCTCTGTGTTTCACATGGTCGACCACAATAATCTGACTTCCAGGTTGGAGAGTTATGTTGGATTACGGGGCACGGTAAATGGTTTCATACCTTTTTAACAAACAGAAGATACAATGTTTCTACTGGTCAACATAATTCTTCCGTACACCCAGTCGCATGTGGAGTACCACAGGGATCAATTATTGTGGCAATTTTATTTTCTTTATATATGCTACCTATGGATGCTACCTATGAGAAAAAATCTTTATGCTTATGACACTCGGGTATACTTTCTTTTGCAGCATAAAAACAAAGGTTCCTTAGGATCACTGCTGGCCTGTCTAAACAAACTACAAACATGGTTAAAACAGTCATTTGGTGTTAAATGTTAACAAAACAGAAATCATTTTGTTTGGTTTAAAATCACATGAGGAGTGTGCCCCTTACTTCAGCCATCTCTCTTCTTACATTACTCCTTGTGCAAAAAATCTTGTTTTTTCTTTAAGTGTAGCATGAGCTTTGAGAAGCAAATTAGTGCTGTGGTCAAATCGACCTTTTCCATCTATGAGGACTATCGAAAATCAAGACTTTTCTCTCTGCAAAACATTTTGAAAAGATCATTCATCTATTTATTCTATCTCATCTAGACTCCTGTAACTCATTATACTATGGCATAAGCAAGTCCTCCTTAATGTGTCTACAGATGGTTCAAAATGCTGCTGCAAGGTTGTTGAGAGGCAGACGAAGGTTCCATCACATAATACCCATTCTCATCTCGCTAACATTGTAAAATCCGATAGTTCATTTAACTCATAAAATCTGGGGAAACTAATTACCTCCAAGTTGATAAATCAATTTCTTTAAGCCAAATACACTTAAATATAAGAAAGATTTAACTCAAACTTTGTAATTTAAGTCTATTTGGCTTAAAGAAATTGATTTATCAACAGTTACTTTCCTCAAATTTTTTGAGTTAAATGAACTTATCCGGTTTTACAATGAAGCTGGATACAGATTAAATTTAGAATGGTTTTTAAAATTCTAATATTTGCATAAAATCTACAAAATTCTACACAATCAAGCACCATCCTTTCTTTCAGAAGCAGTTTCCATCCATAAATCAAATAGGTCCTTGAGAGCCTGTAATCTTAGTTTCCTTTCCATTGCTAGAACTAAGCTCCACTGCAGAGGTGATCGAGCCTTCGCTGTTATTGGTCCTAATCTATGGAATAACTTACTAATTTCGGTTAGATCTAATTCCTCTGCTTTGCCTTCAATCAGGTATAATGCTTGTATTGTGGTTTTCTTTTCTATTTTCTTAGATTTTAGTATTGTACAGCACTTTGGGTCAACCATGATTTGTGTTGAAAGTGCTTTTTAAATAAAGAAAAGAGGAAGAAGAAAGACGACTGCATTTTCCAGTTTCATGTTCGATATGTCATGCTACATTTTTTGGTCTTATTAATGTCAACAGAGATGTAAAAAAAAAAAAAAAGAGAGGCTTGTGAGGGATCAATGGTTTATAGTTGCTATAAAATACAGTCAGAAGAAGAACTAACTAACTTTCATAACATTAAATGTATAAATGTTTGAAAAGTGTGATTTGTCAGCCATTAATAAATTAAAACTTGTAATCATTAATCTGTGGTATAAGCAGAATAGCACATTTCAGGTCATGCTGTTATATGAAAATAAAACACTTTAGGGTGGTAATGGACCTCTGCTGAATGCACCTTGGTGTGGATTATTTTCCTATAACAGCACACCTGTGGTGTGTTCCTGCTTACCTAATGCACATCCTAACCATTTTGAACAGCCTATGGTAACCAATTTTCTCTGAAAGATGGGGTAGACACATTTTGCATGGCAAATGATAGACTACAATCAATAACTGTATAACTGCCAAGTCACCTACAGTATACAGTAAGTTTACCTGATTAAACAGCTAATAAGTAGAGATATACGTATGTGTATCCATTGGGTAAGGGAAGAGAGGGGAAAACAAAACAATGGACGAGTGTGAATCAAAAACAGACAGAAAGAGATGGTGTGTAAATCAATTACAGGGAATTGAGCACTTAACAATAGTAAAGACACACACAGTGGAAATTCCCATTAACAAAACAGTGAGAGAAAAGAATGTTTGTTAATGGCCATGTGACCAACAGCGAACAGCTAATAACACAAAATTACATAGGATGCATGAATGCAGGAGCCATGTTGTGGCTAATGGGAGCTGTTTTTCTGTCCATCTCTCGAGACATTAGAGCCTGATAGTGATCCAGAGCCAATTGTGCTCGGATCTCTCTCCAAGCACGCCATCAATCAATAACACACCCACGCTAATGTCAGAGAACAGCAATCAATGCTGATTTAATTAAGCCCCTTGCTAACAGCCCATACAGTTAGGGGCACCTTTCACCTCTCTTTCTGTCTCTCTCCCTCTTTTCTTCTCTCTCTCTCTCTCTCTCTCACACACACACACACACACATAACCTCACACCCCCACACATCCACTCACAGTGACTGCAGCAGATTAGACTGCATTATTCTACTGTGATCTGTTTGTGACATGGGCCATTAGTACATAATGAAGTTACCAAGTTGTATTTGGTTTGATTGGGATTTGTTTGCGTGTGAGTGTGAGTGAGGATGAGAAAGTGAGAGGAGGGAACGATTAATGGAGGAATTCATCACACAAAATCATATATTCCAAATGACCATCTTGAAAGGTGTGTGAATCTCAGAAAGCATCAATCTTAGACACACACACACACACACACACACACACACACACACAACAAAACAACTGCACACAAAAATGGTTAAATGTATTTTTCTTCTTCCAGCTCCAGGGACAGAAAAATGGTGTGTGCATTCGCTATGTTTTTGCGGTCACTTTCAACAGAAACACATGAATAACAGAGATACAAAGTTGCAGAGAAAACGGTGGATAACGGCTTCCCAGGGGATTTATGAAGCAAGATGCAACCCTGTACTTATCGGGAGAGAACAGGATGTAGAGATAGAGTGAGAAGAATGACAACTTTGGTCAAATACAGTCATGTGAAAAAATAAGTTTTTTTTTTTTTTTTTACATATTTGAACAAGCAAACTTTTGATCCTCTTTGAAAAAGTGCCTATTAATAAAGTTGATACACTCTATAAAATGACACAAAATTTACATTTTTGAGTCATTTTCATATTTAAATAAACAAAATACTGACCAGTCACCTGGAACAAGTAAGTACACCCCTACATTTATCACACCTTCAAATCCACATCATTAGAATCAGGTGTTCAAGATCAGGTGTCAGTGATTAGAAGCTGTTTAGGGAGTGCAGGTGGAATCTGTCTTATTTATACCCCTCTCATATTCAGTGTCTGGTGTTCCCTTTGCTATTGAGGTGTGTGGTGTCATTATTCCAAGATCTAAAGAGTTCTGTAAGGCCTTCAGGAAAAAGGTAGTCTGGCAAAGACTGGCCATCCAAACAAATTCAACCCAAAAGCAAAAGTGGTAGGTGGGAGGTGTGCCAGGAAAACGCCTTTGCTTTTGTTTGGGGGTTGCTTTGCTTCCTCAGGGACTGGACAGCTTGAATTCATTCTGCATCATATCATAGAGAGCTTGAAGATAATGTGAGGCCATCTGTCCAAAAGATGAAGTTGAACTGAAAGTGGACCTGGGTTATGGAATGGCCTAGTCAAAGACTGGATTTGAATCCCATTGAAATGTTGTGGGGGTTAGCACGTATGCCTCACACATCCAGGGTCCAGGGGCCGTGTGTGCTGAGTTTGCATGTTCTCCGCATGCTACAGGGGTTTCCTCCGGGTACTCCGGTTTCATCCCCAGTCCAAAGACATGCATCGTAGGCTGATTGGCATGTCTAAAGTGTCCGTAGTCTATGAATGGGTGTGTGAGTGTTTATGTGATTGTGCCCTGCGATGGACTGGCACCCTATCCAGGGTGTACCCTGCCATGTGCCCACTGCTTCCTGGGATAGGCTCCAGGATCCCCGTGACCCTGAAAAAGGAGTATGTGGTAGAAGATGGATGGATGGATTATTTCTGCTTAAGAGGGCAATACTAGCTTCTGAGATCAAGGGTGCACTTGCTTTTTCCACAGAAGAATATCACATCTATTGATATTTCTTTCAATTGAAAAAGCTATTTCTTCTTGTGGTTTTGTTCAAGTATAACAACTTCATTAACAGGCACTGTTTCAAAAATGATCAAATATTTGCTTGTCCAAATAATCCAACAGTTTCCACCAATTTCTTTTTTAAAATGACTGTAGGTGACAAGAAGAGGAAAAGAAAGTTCTGGTTAATGAAAGAGTAATGCAGAATAATCGTGGAGAGGGAGAAAAACTGGATCAACACAGCAAAGAAGAATAGGGTTAGAAATGACAGAATGCAGTGCAATGTGAAGAGGCAGTTAGGGAGAGAGAGAAGAAAAATTAAGAGAAAGAGAGTCTGAAATGAGGTGAAGGTAGAGGCAATGTCTCACTGAAAATGAAAAAACGAATGAGAGAGGCAAAAGCAGAACCAACACTAGGGATATACCTACCATTTTTAGCTCTTTAACTTTCCTACATACAGGTGCTGGTCATATAATTAGAATCAAAAAGTTGATTTATTTCAGTATTTCCATTCAAAAAGTGAAACTAGTATAATGTATACATTCATTACACACAGACTGATATATTTCAAGTGTTCATTCCTTTTAATTTTGATTATTATAACTGACAACTAATGAAAACCCCAAAATCAGTATCTCAGAAAATTAGAAAACTACTTAAGACCAATACAAAAAAAGGATTTTTAGAAATGTTGGCCAACTGAAAAGTATGAACATGAAAAGCATGAGCATGTACAGGACTCAATACTTAGTTGCGGCTCCTTTTGCCTAAATTACTGCAGCAATGCGGTGTGGCATGGAGTCGATCAGTCTGTGGCACTGCTCAGGTGTTATGACAGCCCAGGTTGCTCTGATAGTGGCCTTCAGCTCTTCTGCATCGTTGGGTCTGGCGTATTGCATCTTCGTCTTTACAATACCCCATAGATTTTCTATAGGGTTAAGGTCAGGCAAGTTTGCTGGCCAATTAAGAACAGGTATACCATGGTCCTTAAACCAGGTACTGGTAGCTTTGGCACTGTGTGCAGGTGCCAAGTCCTGTTGGAAAATGAAATCTGCATCTCCATAAAGTTGGTCAGCAGCAGGAAGCATGAAGTGCTCTAAAACTTCCTGGTAGACGGCTGCGTTGACCTTGGACCGCAGAAAACACAGTGGACCAACACCAGCAGATGACATGGCTCCCCAAACCATCAGTGACTGTGGAAACTTGGATTCTGTGCCTCTCCTCTCTTCCTCCAGACTCTGGGACCTTGATTTCCAAAGGAAATGCAAAATTTACTTTCATCAGAGAACATAACTTTGGACCACTCAGCAGCAGTCCAGTCCTTTTTGTCTTTAGACGCTTCTTGCTCTTGTTCAAGAGTGGCTTGACACAAGGAATGCGACAGCTGAAACCCATGTCTTGCATACATCTGTGCGTGCACTGACTCCAGCTGCAGTCCACTCTTTGTGAATCTCCCCCACATTTTTGAATGGGTTTTGTTTCACAATCCTCTCCAGGGTTCGGTTATCCCTATTGCTTGTACACTTTTTTTCTACCACATCTTTTCCTTCCCTTCACCTATCTATTAATGTGCTTGGACACAGAGCTCTGTGAACAGCCAGCCTCTTTAGCAATGACCTTTTGTGTCTTGCCCTCCTTGTGCAAGGTGTCAATGGTCGTCTTTTGGACAGCTGTCAAGTCAGCAGTCTTCCCCATGATTGTGTAGCCTACAGAACTAGACTGAGAGACCATTTAAAGGAATTTGCAGGTGTTTTGAGTTAATTAGCTGATTAGAGTGTGGCACCAGGTGTCTTCAATATTGAACCTTTTCACAATATTCTAATTTTCTGAGATACTGATTTTGGGGTTTTCGTTAGTTGTCAGTTATAATCATCAAAATTAAAAGGATTGAACACTTGAAATATATCAGTCTGTGTGTAATGAATGTATACATTATACTAGTTTCACTTTTTGAATGGAAATACTGAAATAAATCAGCTTTTTTATGATATTCTAATTATATGACCAGCACCTGTATATGAATCAGGTGCAAAAACAATTCTTTTGACTTTTCAGCTTCATATCGTAATTGATTTGAAGACACTTCTATCCAGTGTGACATATAAAATAGCTGAAGGTTCAGCAATACAAAGTACAGAATCTGTAAGGACTCATAACCTGAAAGACTGTAGACTAGCGTAATCTACTAAGCCAATACACAATACCAGTACAAGTTTAAACCTAAGTATAAAGAAAATATTGGTAAAATGCACTGGCTGTTTATTAGGCAGAGCCAAGAGAAAAGCAGCTTAAAAATCTCTTTCCATCTCTGCAGAACTCCACCAATCAGGCCTGAAAGGTAGAGTTGCCAGATGGAAGCCACTCTTCAGTAAAAGGCACATGACAGCCCATCTGGAATTTGCCAAAAGTCACCTGAAGGACTCTCAGACCAAAGTTTGAACAAAGATTGAACTCTTTGGCCTGAATGGCAAGCGTCATGTCTGGAGGAAACCAGGCACCACTCATCACCTGGCTAATACCATCCCCACAATGAAGCATGGTGGTGGCAGCATCATGCTGTGGGGATGTTTTTCAGTGGCAGGAACTGGGAGACTAGTCAGGATCGAGGAAAAGATGAATGCAGCAATGAACAGAGACATCCTTGATGAAAAGCTCTCTGGACCTCAGACTGGGGCGAAGGTTCATCTTCCCTAAGCACACACCCAAGATAACAAAGGAGTGGCTACAGGACAACTCTGTGAATGTCCTTGAGCGGCCCAACCAGAGCCCAGACTTGAACCCGATTGAACATCTCTGGAGAGATCTGAAAATGGCTGTGCACTGGCACTCCCCATCCAACCTGATGGAGCTTGAGAGGTCCTGCAAAGAGGAACGGGAGAAACTGCCCAAAAATAGGTGTGCCAAGCTTGTAGCATCATACTCAAAAAGACTTGAGGCTGTAATTGGTGCCAAAGGTGCTTCAACAAAGTAATAAGCAAAGGCTGTGAATACTTATGTAAATGTGCTTTTTTGGTTTTTCATTTTTAATAAATTTGCAAAGATTTCAAAATAATGAATTTAATCCATTTTGGAATAAGGCTGTAACATAACAACCTGGAGCCTATCCCAGGACTCATCGGGCACAAGGCAGGGTACACCCTGGACAGGATGCCAGTCCATGCGGGGCACAATCACACACGCGTGTGTGTGTGTGTGTGTGTGTGTGTGTGTGTGTGTATTATTATATATATATATATATATATATATATATATATATATATATATATATATGGATGCATCATATATATGTGTGTGTGTGTGTGTGTGTGTGTTTGTATATTTGTCTTTCTTTCTTCTATTTTAGTTTTATTTCTTTCCTCTCAAATTTCTATGAGCCTTGTTGCTGGTGTTTCTGTCTGATTGTATTGAGAGTATGTGCATTTTTCCTACTTATTTATTTCTTTAGTTATTTTCTAACTTGTCTGTACCCAAGCATTAGCAATACAAATGCTAATATTTGTCTTGTCAGTAAAGCAACCCTTTGACTTTTACATGTTACAGAAGCATTTGAGAGAGAGAAAAAAAATTGCATTCGTTTGAAGTACTCTCAGCTAAAAAAATACCGATCTCATCACATCCCACATCAATTACAGTGGTTTATCGGCAATGGAATTACAGTGTTGTGTAATGCCCACAGTCGGTAAAGCATAAAGCAGAACTGCTGCTTATATATTATAACATTTATTACCCACAGACAGCTTAATTTCATTTAAATTAATCTAAATGAGTTATACAGGCCTAGTTTCATAGCAAGAAATAACAAAATGTACATTTCCACAGCAGGTGTACATATTGCTTGAAGATAAAGCAAGATAAAAAGTGCAGGATACAGAAATACATGTCTTTGCAAGTGGATGGATATATCCCGAGTGTTCCATATGTCCATGGCAGCATCACAGAATCATGAGGAACCAAACAAAAACAAACTCTAAACATCGGATGTACATCGGATAAAGATAAACGGAGTAATCGCAATGGACTCTGTGCATGATTCCCATTCTTGGCTGCTTTGATCACAGGGGTGAAATAAACAGTAATGAAAACAACAGGAGTCTCATTAGCAACATGCAGCCCATCCACTGAACTTTTTCTTGTGTGTCTGCATGTGCCGACAGCTCCTAGACAACTCAATTAACTAACGCTCTTACATGTTATTAAGAGAGCATGCGAGAGAAGTACAGCTAGAGAGAAAGAGGCAGTGGAGGTCAGGGACTGAGAAATTAATAACGACCCAGAGTGAGCAATTCCCTTAACAAGGTTGCTTATAAATGAAACTATCCAATCGTAGATGCATGCATGTACTCTCTCTCTCTCTCTCTCTCTCTCTCTCTCTCTCTCTCTCTCTTGTTCTCACACACACACACGCACACACGTTTCACTGCTTCAGAATCTATTACATACACAGGTGGCTCAACTGTTCCTTAATCTAATTTATTAACCATCTTCGTTATTTTTGTATCCTGTCCTTTTGCTCTTGCTATAAGAGGGAGAGAGAGAGAGAGAGAGAGAGAGAGAGAGAGAGGGAAATAGGAAAACTCGTGCAGGTATAGGCCATGTGCTGTGTTCAAACTGATGCACTGGAGGGAAGGAAGGTCAAAGGGTTACTGCAATAATATAGAGAAGGCAGAAGAGGGAGGAGAGAGGGATGCAGCAAAATGTGTGTATGTACACACAAGAGACTCTTTTTCGCTCTCTCTCTATTCACTGCCCTGACAAATAAAAGTACATTTTCACTGGCAAAAAATAAAATATAATAAAAACATGGACAGAGATGCTGAGTTTAAGTGAAATAACAAGTAGAGAAGCTGCAAAGTGTGATAATGTAACAGCAGTGTTTAGATTAAAAGAGTATTCTAGTAACAGATCTGTAGTGTATGTGTGATTACCATGCACAAGAACTTCTGTATATTCCCTATTCTGAGAAAAGGACCAATAACCGGTTTTCCTCTAACCACTTAAATTGAAATTTAAGCACATTTAATGAATTGTATAACAAATGACACTAATTATGCTCTAGCTTTAAAAGGGTCAGATAGGATAAGACTGACATGAGAGAATGCTTTTTTTCTTTTTTTCTTTTAACTTTGTCCATACATAACCCCGCTGAAATTGAGTGTTTACTCTGAGCTACACATCTTCAACTCTCTGATGAAGGTGCTCCATCTCTGAAAGGATGAATTGTACAGATTGAGAGGTTCGTTCAGGGCTTAATTCTATGACTGCAAAATTCATGAAAAATACTTTTACAAGAATATGTTTTGCATAAATGTTTATTCACTATTCTTACAACTGCCCTTTGATTTCCAAGTGGGATTTTAAATCAGTGGAGTCTCTTTTCTTTGCTCAATACTGGGAAACACACTGAGCTTCTTTTCTGTGGTAATTACATATACTGTACAGTGCAGATGCAATGCCCAGGAGATTGAAAAGTGCTGGAGTATTTATTTAATACTGAAAAAAGATAATAATAATAAAAAACCTATTATGCACAAGTGTTATGAAATGAATTTGAAACACAGTTTCAACCCAAATAGTTTGTCCATTTGGGTTATTTTGATTGGCAGTTCATTATTCTTGTTGAGATGTTAACGGTGAGCATGAGTTGTCTTCCTTGCTTTGTGCCAGCCTGTAGACTTATCTTGCTTACTATAATAAAGAGGAAAACACTGTTTTATTTTTATTTGACATAATGTTCTGAGAGGATTCGAATTTCTTGAATACATTTCTCTTTGAGGGATCCTAATTCACTGCCCATCTGTATGACCTACTAATATATAACGGTACAACTGGCTGTGCGTGAGAGAGATGAAGAGAGACAAATAAGCAGAGAATGTGATGTTAGTGGTGTCCGTGCTTTTCTAAGAAGCTCTGTAATGTGGCTGTGATTACAGAGAAGAGTTAGTGGCCCCTGAGATTGAGACCGTTACAACATAAGATACTGGAGTAATCTGGAGCTTGTACACAATGTTATTAGCTAACTTTTGTATTCTGCTTTGGAAATGGAAAGAAATATAATTCTAGTTTGAAATACATTATATGGCACAAAGAAATAGCTTCAGTTAATAGTTGAAATTTAGTAGTATCTAAGTATGTATACATTTTGGCTGTCAGTGCCTAGTTACTACTCTCTGATGATTCTCCATATAGTGCTCCATTTCAGACCCCATAACTGTTTTTACTGTATGTTATACAGTCTGCTGCTGATTTGAGCATTCACAGCAGTATCAGTGAGTATGGCCAATATAAATAAGCATAAGGTACCATGAATTGCGCACACACACACACACACACACACACACACACACACACACACACACACACACCAGAGAGAGAAAGACATGAGAAGGAGCACTTCAATTCTGCAAGTACTGAGATACATTCAATTCCTTTCCACTTGGTTGCAAGAGTAAAATGAATTTTTTAGACCTTGAGAGCAGGGATAATATGTAGGTTACGTCCCACTCAACTAACCCCCTTTACTCAGACCCTACAGGATTTTCCGATGGCAGAAATGAAAGCAAACTCTGCAATATTCGCAGGAGCTTGCAATTTTTCAAAATTACAGCTGATTTTCTGCAGATTTGGGCCAAGATCGCATCAAAGCCCTCTTTGAGTCATGTGCTTGGAACATGAGTACAGCTAAAAGGTCTCATTTACCAACAAACATCGCTGCAAAAAAGCATGAAAAACAAACAAACAAAAACAACCGCACAACAATCAGAAAAAAAATCTAAACTCTATGAATCCTGTATGGACTGTTTTTTCAGAAAAAAATTTAATCACATTTAAATTAGAATTCCCAATAAACCTAATTTTAATGTTAGCTACAACTACAGCTGAATACATAAAATATGCAGAATAACCTATTTTGTTAGTTAGGTATCATGAACCAGTAGGCCACTGGTTTTTATTTATTTATCCTCACCATACACTGTTGACAAGACAAAATCGTTTATCTACAGAGATCATTTTAATCTAAATACCCGTATATTTCTAAAAACTGACACATATTTACACGTATACTTGGAACTGTGGGCATTGAAGTAATTTTTGTTTATGTTACAATGTTTAATTTCCTTCGATTTCTTACTGTAGTTGCTAGTTTACTTTTAAATGTTTACATTTTTATCCACTTTCTTATTGTAATTGCCAGTTCCCACTGTTGTAATTTTCTCCTCTGTCCTATGAATTGAATTGAATTGAAGTGAATCCAGTTAGGAAGGATAGAAATCTCACACACACACACACACACACACACACACACACACACACACACACACACACACACACACACACACACACACACACACACACACACTTTTCTTTGACGTCCATGAAGCCAACCATGGCATCTTGCCAAATTGCCACCCACACCATATCATCAAACTTGGAAGTATGACAAAGCCAGATTTACACCATGTCTCCTTTAGAATGATAATCTACTCCAACTCTGTGTTTAAAGTGTTCACAGCACAGGCTTATTAGCTCAGTAGAGGATGTTTCATGTTCTACTTTAAACTCAAATAATATAAAGTAGTGGAATCTGGCCATAAACTATGATAAAAGGGGTAATCTAATGCTAAAAAACTAAATTGCAATGCTGAATTCTAAAGCAAAATTATGCTGGTCTGTTTGTTATGTGCAGTGCCTGAGATAAACACCTGTCCAGGTGCAAAATTTGACACTGGCAGGCAACAGTTTGCAAAAGAACCTTGCGGTGATGTTGTTTTGCAACAAAAATGAAATAAATAAGTATATTATGTAAAGTATGTACTGGATATGGAGTGTTTTTTTTGGGTGCACAGCTTCTATACTCTACTACTACTCTAGCCTATGTTTTTGACACTTTATCTCACAGATAGATTTATAAATTGCGATTTTGAAACGTTTGCTCTATGCTGGCCTTGTGGAAGCTTCGCTACACCAAACATATAGCTGGTGTGACCAGGTCAAATAATGACAGAACAGACAGCATGAAATAATCAAAAAGAGTACACAGAGGAGGAGAGGACCAATTGCATATGACCCAGCTAAAAAGTTAATGTCCAGACGGTCAATGTAGAAACAATAAGGTAAGAAAAAGGCTGTCAATTGTCTTATGAATGTAAAACCTGTGATTATATAACATCTAATTTAGCAGGAATTAAAATCACAGGAAGTCTAACACATGATTCTCTTACTGTAGGAACTTTTTCCAACATCACAGAATAAATTTGTAATCAAATACTATCACCCATTTGTATTCTATACGTTGAAGAGGTATAAAGTTACATTAAATGTTGCAGTGTTTTTGGCTAGCAAAATGCTGAATGGCTGCTGCATTTAGAAAACCCACAGGCATGATGAGCTACCGAATGAAAATTTCATGCTCTGTGTGCATGGTAAGGACCTGCCTATGAGTGCAGTGGTAGAAGCTGGACAGGTTCAGCTACAGGGGTTTGGAGAAATGCAGGGGGAAACTTGCTTCTCTCAGTATACAGTTTGACGAAGTAGGGGAGATGGAGAGAGATAAAGGAAGAGAGTATGTCAAATAATTCAGTTTGAAGGATCAACGTGTGCCATATGTTCAGGATCCAATTAATGAAGTGGTGGTAAATGATGGTAAAATAAAAGTTAGACAGCACTGATTTTTGGAATGGTAGGAATTAGGATAAGAGGAACATTATTATGCTAAATAAAATCATCATCATTTGTACAGTTAAATTAATAAGTGTGGCATGCTTTAGCATTTTCGGCATGGCCAATTATGCTCCCTTGGCTCTGGGTGGCTGTGGCAACATTGGGATTCTAACTTGCATATCTTCCGATGATAGGGCAAACATGACTGTCACCTCAATGTGCGTGTGCTCAGAGTGGAGCTAGTTGGCTAGTAGCTTTAGTAGGAAGTACACAATCCTGATTGGCTCATCCTGTTTTATACCATACAGCTTGTTAATGTTATTAACTAATGGATGCAGCCATTTGATGTCTGGGATAGATGTATATGGAGGCATCAAAATGATGACATTGTTGACTTTTTATGAACATTATTATAGTGAAACTTCTGCGCAAAACAGTATGATTTGAGATATATATATCAACTATGCTACCCTCTGTTTGCTGAGCTTTCTAAAGTTTCCATTAACCTATACCATGGCTTCTCTCTGAGAGCTCATTAGTCATCTCCTGTTCAACCTCAACCACGTCTCTGCTCAATATTTGAAACAGGCTGAGTGCATCTCCTGTCCACTCCTAACATCATAACCTGCTTTATACCATATTCATTTACTGAAGAGCAGAGAGTCTGTTCTGGGGGATGACGTTGCTCGGCTTGTGTTCTCTCAGGTCTACACCAGGAAGTCTGTGTCTTATCTCAGCTGGAGCTGTGTGAAGAAGGTATGTGGTTTTTTTTTTTTTGGGAGGGGCGTCTGGCTTCATGCAATGACAATGTTGTTCGGAGGACATCCTCCTTCAACCTTTTTTTCCCTCTGTTGCTCAAAGAAAATGTCAGGTTTAGAGCGTTTTCATTTTATCCCCTTTCAGACAGTATTTTAGGGAATGAAAAAGCCTTTTAAAATGTTTCAAGTGCAGCTTCGACCCCTGCACCATTTTGATAGATGTTGACCATTAAAATTCTACCCAAGTCTTTGGCGCTGCTCTCAGAAATGGGCATTTGATGACCCTCACAAATCCTGTTCCACAATATCATACACGGTAAAATCTGCAGTATTAAATAAATGCCCACTGTGTTAAATTTACTCCTGCGGAGTGTATTGATTGCTGTATTTTTTGCTTCAAAGCTGTGTCTAACAGTACTGTGCTCAGAGGAAAGAGGATAGTAGTGATGCTTTGACAATTAATCTGACTACCGATTTTTTTTAAGTGCCTTTCAGTTGTTATCCTGCTGATTTTATAGTGAATCTCTAGTGGAAAGACATCAAGAGAAAGGGGCCAATTTAACAAGACAAGCCACCAACTGCTTTTATAAGAGTATATATATTAAGATTTCATTTAAAATCAAAGGTTTTTCTACCTTTTATCTGTTATGAAAGTGAGGAAATATATGATAAGATGAAAATCAGTATTTCCAATACTTTTGGATACAGACTACCTGTTCCCTTTCAAAGGGAACTCAATGTTGCGTGAGCTTCACACTGTGTGAAGTGCCCTCGTGCGTGAGCGGTATCTGAAGCTTGTGTAACATCATGCCTATTTATAGACCTGCTGTGATCAGATGACATGGAAATTAAGCACATTGCGTGATATCTAAATGGCACCTGTGAACCGTGTCAGCCTTATTATCTTCAGCGAGACTGCATGTCAGTTGTTTGTGTAATGCTCACAAAAAAAAACTCTTAATTTCCTCTCTATCTTTTAAAAAAAAGATTGAAAAAACTTTAGTTTTCTGTCACTTTAAAAAAAGAAAGAAAAGTATGGGTGAGAGAGAAATCAGGAACTGTGTCCTGCCTTGATCCTGTTTCATCACGAGAGGAAGTTTTCTGTGTGAAGTCTATAGGGGGAGCATGCCGGGACAGCCCTCGAGAGGTCTGACTGTGCGCATTGTGAATGCCTTACAATTAGGCAGCTCCGCTCAGTGCTCGCTCTCTTCTTGGCTGAAGGGCGTTGGGTTTCAGATCCTCACCGATCTGGGCAGGCAGCCAGCTGGCTCAGGTCCTGGGGATCTTATATGGATCTGGAAGAGGAGCCAGAGACAAGCACTGCTCTATCTCTTGCTCTCTCTTCTGGGTCCAGGTCTCTGCCGGTTAATTCTAGCACGATCTACGGAAATGTCGATTCAACATCGAGATGTTGTTCTTGCCCACATGAAGAGCTTGGGGCTCAGGTTGAACCTCAAGAAAAGTATCCTTTCTCCAGAGCATAGGGCAACTTTTCTAGGGGTTATATGGGATTTCACTAAGATAAGGGTGTTTCCATCTGTAATATTCGTAGGGTCAATCCTATCAACATTGAGCAAGATAAAGCTGGATCTGGGCATCCCTCCAGTCTCTATGAGAGACTGTTGGGGCTTATGGCAGCAGCAGCCAACGTTACAACATTGGGCCTATTACAAATGAGACTTTGGTGGAGTCATTGGTGGCTGAAAAGTCGGGGGTGTCGACTGAGGAGGAAACCTTTCAGAGTATTCAGTGTCACATAGCAATGCCTACATGCTCTGAGAATTTAGAGGTGTCCACAGTTTCTAGCCCCGGGTCACATTTTAGGGGCGTCTCCTTATCGTAAGAAAGAAATGACAGAGCCTCCCTCATGGGCTGGGGTGCAGTCTTAGATGGCTGTCCAGCTCACAGTCTTTTTGACAGTGAATGCAATGTACATTCTGGGCAACCAGAATGTGGGGGCAGACACCCTGTTGAGGCAAGGGCTGCGTTCTGGGGATTGGAGGCTCCATACGGCGGAGATTCGGCCAAGCAGAAGTGGATGTATTCGCTTCCAAGGAGAAAACACACTGCCCACTGTGGTTTGCCCTCACTCCTCCCGCACCACTGGAGCTGGACGCCATGATGCACACCTCTGTATGCTATTCCTTGATAGCTCTGCTCCCACAAGTTCTAGCGAGAGTTCGCCAAGACCATCTGCAACTGCTGCTAGTAGCACCTTATTGGCCAGCTGAAATATGCGTCACAGAGATAATATCCTTGCTAGATGGCACCCCTTTGGAGATTCCCGTGCGCACTGTCTGAAGCTGAAGAGCTGAGTTATCACCCTCGGCCGGAACTAGGGACACTGTGGGTCTGGCCCCTGAGGAGCACCAGCTCATAGATTCTGGTCTCACAACCGAGGTTGTAGAGACCATGTTGAATGCTAGAACACCATCCATGAGGAAATTGTATGCACTCAAGTGGGGACTTTTTGTCTCGTGGTGTGAGGAACTTCAAACTGTCCAATAGCTATAGCCCTGGAGTTCTTATAAGGATGTTTTTCAGCAGGGTTGGCTCTTTCTACAATTAGGGTCTACGTAGCCACCATTTTGGTCAGCCCCTATTGATGGAACCTCAGTGGGGCAACATCCTCTAACATCTATGCCTGGTGTCAGGCGGCTAATGCCCATCTGCAAACCATGCATACCTTCCAGGGACCTTTATGGGACCTTTCTGTGGTCCTGGAAGGTCTGTCAGGTGCCCCTTTTGAGCCCTTAGAGTCAGCATCAGAGAAGTTTCTGACTCTAAAGGTAGCTCTTCTGCTGGCCCTAACCTCAAGCGAGTAGGAAATCTACAATCTCTCTCTGTTGCCCCTTCCTGCCTTGACTTTCCCCTGGATTAGCAAGGCCTTTTTTTTTAATCAGAGACCGGATTATATTCCTTAAGTGCCTACTTCTGCTGCCTTGCCAGTAGTGTTGCAGGCTTTCTGCCCTCCTCCGTTCCTCACACCGGAACAAGAGAAATTGCTCCTACTGTGTCCAGTAACAGGCTCTTTGTAATTACGTCCACAGCTCTGTCCAGGGGCATAAGTCAGAGCAACTGCTGGTCTGCTTTGGCGGCGTCAATAGAGGTGATGCTGTGTCAAAGCAGCGCATCTCTAAGTGGATAGTGGAAGCAATCTCTATTGCTTATGAGGCACGCAGTCTAGCTACGCCTCTGGGCACTGTGTCTTGCAGTGACCCTCGGGCTTGGATATTTTGAACAGACCATGCCCTCAGTATGACCTAGAGGGTATTCTTGTTCCCACAGCATGAAACTCCCGCAACGTCTCATTCCCTTTTCTGGAAACAGGCTTACATGCATAACCCAGACGTTCTCTCTGCTTCTTTATTTATTCCAAAGGGTTTAAATATACTCACACTGTCTTCCTGTTGTGTTTCTGCTATGTTTTACTTCCCAGGTAAAAGCCCAGGACATTCTACTGTAATATTTTGCCGGTTATATTCTATGTAGTCTATAGTACCTAGTCCCTAGTTTTATTTTGATCATCTCTGATTTTTTTTTATTGTTGGTGTTCATAAAGCTATATGACCCCCCTACATACTGTAAGCACTTCATGACATCGGATTCCATATCAGAAAACCAATTAATATTTTCAGCCATTTCTGAGTGATTGTTCACAGTCACACAGACATTCTGACTCAAATTCTGACTTAATTTGAATGCAATAACTATATCTCTGATTTAATTGACAGGTATCTCACTCACCAGTGTCATGTTTGGTGCCTTTGGCGCAGGCCACTATAGCACCCATGCTGGGCTGAGATGTCATGCCTGCCATGGAGTCCACTGCCACGTCAACGATATCAGCACCCGCCTCAGCACACGCCAACATGGCCGCTACACCTGCACCTGCCGTGTCATGAGTGTGTACGTGGATGGGAACATCTGGGAATCTATCTCTCAGAGCTGTGATCAGCAAATGACTCGCCTCAGGTTTTAACAAACCAGCCATGTCCTAGAGAGAAACTCTCAATATCACTACAATACCTGTTTCATATCATAGTATACATGTGTATATATCTGTTAAAGTACATCTGTTACATTTCCACATGCACACACCCTACCTTTATAGACAGTATATGTGTCCCCGCCTTGACAAGTTCCTCTGCTAGCTCCAGATAGTATTCTAGTGAGTATTTTTGTCTCATGGGATCAGAGACGTCTCCTGTGTAAGAGATGGCTGCTTCCACCACCCCTCCAGCAGAGCCAGCAGCCTCCATCCCCATCAGCATGTTAGGCAGGTAGTTTAGAGAGTCAAACACGCGAAAGATGTCCATACCATTCTCCTTCGCCACTTCACAAAACCTAAAGATTTGGAGGAAAGATGTGTCAAGGGATTCATGTTTAGAAGCTTTAACATCTTACAAGTTCTTAGTTGTTAGGTATATCATTCACTTGGTTTGGAGTAAGTTAGTAGCTGGTTGAGGTAGCGTATGTACATTGAAGTGGAGGGGCATCAATAGAGGATTTAAGGTGATTAGAGCATGGAAATACTGTTTTGCCATTGTTTACAGTATGAATATATTAAAATGAGTCCTAAGTTCTGAGTCTTGTTTCCTGCTTTTGATCTTGTGTTTTGAGCTTTTATGGTTTTTGATTATCCTTGTCTGATTTTGTGTATTTAGGATGTTTATTTATATGGACCTTAACCCTGTTTTGTCTATGGTTTTGGATATGTTTAATAAACAATAGAAGCTAAAATGTCTCCTGTTACATGTATGCACAATTTTAGTCCAAGCATGTTTCAAAAATCTCACTACACCAGTGGATTGCCATACCCTTTGCATGTTATCATGCTTCTGTGAGATATGTCTTGTTAATGTCTTATGTCTTGTTAACTTGCTGTGTTGTTTCAGATAACATTCTAGAGTGATAACAGTGACAAACCTGCACATCACACATGAACTGCAAAAATATATTTCATACATTACTTACATTAATGTAAGTAATTTTAGTCCAATATGGTTTTGAATATCACACTGCATTAGCTAATTATGAGTGCCACACCCCCTGTTGTGCTGCTCACACCCACCTCAGTGCAGGTGCATTAATTTCAGGACTTGAATAATAGTAATTGAGTACAAAAAAACAATGCATAAGTTATGCTTGTTGTTGCACTAATGTAAAGAGAGCACAAGAGGCCAAGTGAGAAAGCCAGTGAGGAAACGACGTTTCAGAACATTTCAGGATTATGTTACTGCATGTCACTCTCGGAAAAAATTAATGGCCAATTTATTCAGTCATAACATTCATGTGTGTGTGACACAGATGGAGATGGAGAGAGTATGAATGGAGCAAGGATATTTAATGACATATGGATATTCATTATATGTGGACAGGAGAATAGTGTAATGTAATACTTGAGGAACCTGATATCATATATATGACTTGCTATGAATTTGAATGAGAAAGAGCAATGTGACTAGAGTTTGTTCATTTTCATAGAAATTAATTGGCTTTTAACATAACCATGACCCTTAGTATACAAACTAAGTTGTGTGAACTATTATTATTTTATTTTTTGTACAGATTTGGAAGTGTGAGATCATGCTGACTTGGTACATACATGTTTCCGTAACACAGAGAGGGACTAAACTTTGCTCTTGTGGTCCTAATATACAACTCTGCCCTAAGCTCACCCAAACTTATTCCAAACACATCATATTGTAATTCTTGAAGCTACCAATTTTAAAATAATACTGGTGGAAGGTGTTGGGAGACATGGGAATGATGCGCCTTCTCTGTCATACCACTTCAAATTTTATTAAAGTGTCACAAATAACCTCAGACCCATGGTGCATTTCCCAGCATGACCTGCATGGCTTTTATTGTGAAATGCGGTTTGGCTTTGGCCCGGTTTGGCTTTGGCCCTCTCTCCATCCCTGTTTTACTATTGGCTTATTTCCTATTGTGTTCACCTGTTCTATGTTTAGATCCTGATGGGTCTATTTAGTCCCTACTATATCATTGTCTCATTGTGTCACGGTACAGCCAGCAGAGAGCACTGAGGCACTGGGACTTGTCTTCGGACAACCACGTGACATTTGTTTTTTTGCTTACTTCCTGATTTTGGCATTTGTGTTAGTAATGCTGGTTATTTAAAGCCCCTGAGTGACTGAGCACGTGGCTCAGTATTTAATGATCGTGATTCTATTAGTTTGGTTCACAAGTATTATGTGTTGTAGTGGTTTCCTGGTTTGTCTATGCTACGTTTGATTTGAGTTTTTATATTTATGTTTAATAAAGAAGTTGGTTCTGCACTTGCCTCCGTCCCTGTCTACAACCTTGTGACAGAATACCGAGCCGGTAATACGGACGCAGCGGATCATAAGGGAGGAGACCAAACCGCCTCACCAGGAATGCTACACACGCCGGCGAAGCTCACCCGCGGGAGCTGCGACGTGAGCACAGCGTGAGTGCGGATCATGAGTTGGAGATGGGTGAAGAGATGCGCAAAATGCAGCTGGAAATGGAGCGTTTACGCAGTGCGTTGTCTGGAAGGGAGTCACAACTACAAGCCACACAAATCCTGCTGCAGGAGAGAGAAGAGGAGCTGGAAGAGGAGAGAAAGCAGAGCACTTGGGCCGTTACAGTGAAGGAGACTTTTCAGCACCTTCTGTCCCAGTGCTCAGCTCAGCTCATCCAGGCTATAGAGATTCAAGTCACAGCACAAGGACAGCTAACACAAGTCCAGACTTAAAGGACCAGTTACGGGAGATGGGGGAACTCTGAGTGGTGAGAGATACGGCCTGGAGCAGTGCCAATGAGAGTAAACGCCAGGTCAAGAGTGTGACAGATCCTCTTGGAGCTGCTCCTTTTCTGCTGTCTGCAGCAGTCCGCCGTCAGGAGCAGATACTGCAGGACAGAGACAAGCTACATGAACAGGTGACTGGTTGTTACTCCAAGATAGCTACCCTGAATGAGGAAAAGCAGAAGTGGGAAACTTGTATGTCACAGCTGGAGAAGGAACTTTAAGAGAAGCAGGTCAACACTGAACTTGTTACTGACCAATTGACAAAAGCAACCGCACAAGTGGGCATGCTGAGCACAGAGCTAGAGGGTGAGTGCTGCACAGCTCTGAAGAGTGAGACTGCACGACAGCAGCTAGAAAGGCAGAAAAGGAAGCTGACTGCCAAAGTACAGGAACTAAAGAACTCGGTCAGGTCGAAGTCTCAAGTCCACGATGTCCAGATTCAGACCCAGTCTCACATCCACGCTGTCCACGTTCAGACCCAGTCTCAAGTCCACGATGTCCAAATTCAGACCCAGCCTCAGTTCCCGGCCAAGTTTCCGAGTTCCGAGTTCAAGGTTCCGAGTTCAAGTTTCCGAGTTCCGAGTTCAAGGTTCCGAGTTCAAGGTTCAAGTTTCCGAGTTCCGAGTTCAAGTCTCCGGGATCCAAGTTCAAGTCTCCGGGAGACAAGTTCAAGCCTGTCCAGACCAGTTATCAGGTTCCTGCCACAGCTAAGTCTCAAGACCCCATCCAGTTTCACGTTTCACTGACCAATCAAGCTCCAGCCATGACTCTCATCCAAGCTCAAGCCAGGCTTCTCGTCCTAGTTCACGCCATGTTCCAGGTCCCAGTCCATGTCACATCCCAGATCCCGGCCTCGTCCTATGTCCCGGTCCCTGCCACGTCCCATGTCCCGGTCCCTGTTCTGTCCCTGGTCCCAGTCCCTGGTATGCCCCAGGTCCCGGTTCCTGTCATATCCCCGGTCCAAGTCCCGTCCCGTGGCCGTGCCACTGCTCTGCTTCACGATTCCGACTCCACAGCTCTGCTTCATGGTTCCGACACACTCGCCACGTGACTGGCTCACGTCATGCCTCTAGCCACATCCCTAGCCCACGTCATGCCTCTCGCCACGTTTCGAGTCATGTTTCTAGCCCTGTCCATGTTTTGAGTCCTTCGAGTCTCGCCGTGCTTCTAGCCATGTTTCGAGTCCTCGCCATGTTTCTCACCATGTTTCAAGCTCTCGTCGTGTTTCTACTTATGTTTCTCGCCATGCCTCTGGGCCCTGTTTCTGCCACGCCTCTGAGGCCTGCCTGCTCCGCCGGGGACGCTGCCCAGCCTGCCTGCTCCACCGGGGACGCCGCTTACTTCCTGATTTAGCATGAGCTTAACTACCGTAATGTACCACAGGTGAAGTAAGTTAAAGTAATGGCATTTGTGTTAGTAATGCTGGTTATTTAAAGCCCCTGAGTGACTGAGCACGTGGCTCGGTATTTAATGATCGTGATTCTATTAGTTTGGGTCACAAGTATTATGTGTTGTAGCGGTTTCCTGGTTTGTCTATGGTACGTTTGCTCCTGGTTTGTCTATGCTATGTTTGATTTGAGTTTTTATATTTATGTTTAATAAAGAAGTTGGATCTGCACCTGCCTCCGTCCCCATCTACAACCTTGTGACACATTGTTAAGTCTCATCAACGTTACAGTGCATGTTACATTTATTATGAGCCTTTTCCTTTTTACTGTATTGGGTTATGGATTCGCCCCTTTCATGCTGGCTCCTTATGATTTGCCCTATGCTGTGGATCATGACTTCTAGTATTGGATTTGCAGTACATTACACGCAGAAGCTATTTTATTGTGTGTACTTTGAGTTGAATGCTTGCATGTGTGTATGTTTGTACTTGAATACGGCGTTGTCAGGGTAGTTGGTGTAACCCACGGCATTAGCTCCTCTCAGCAACATCTGGAAAGGCACATTGGGTATTAGTTTTCTCAGCTGCTGCAGCCTACGCCATGGACACTCTGATAGGAAGCGCATAGTCACATCAAATGTAGCACCTACGAAGAAGCAGGGAGAGGTACAGAGACAAATCCACCTGTTAAAACACTCGATTTAACCTCAGGAACATTCAGGCAAGTATTTTGTCCCCCCATCCCTTCATGTCCGAATTTAATTTTTGTTGTTGAGCTATTGTGTGTTAACCCTCTAGGACATCACTTTTATATCAGCCAAGTCCATGTCTCGATAAGAATAACTGCCTGATTCACATTTATTTGACACAACTGTACTTTTTGTTAGTAAAGTTTGCCGATGTATGTTGAATTGGGGTGAAATAAATAATGCTCATTACCAAAGCTGTGTAAGAAATGGTAAGATTAATAAGATTACATCATGTTCATTTCTGACCATAAAAATAGCATTTCAGATGAGATAAGAGCAAGTGAGCCGTGTCTTTAGACTGCAGTCACTAAACCTTCATTGTTCTTCAACAGTGTTACACTTCCAAAACTGTAATTAAACTAATTGGCTTAAAATATTCACAATAACAATTAGTATGTAATAATTGTAAACCTTCTTAACTATTTTGTTATAATTGGTTCACTCATTTTAATGGAGGGAACAAAAGATTAAAGGCACACAGACATGTGCAGAGACGCTGCGTTTGTGTTTGTGGAGGATAAAGGCTTCAGCCTCATTAAACATAGCAACTCAATACATACAACAATGACCACAGGAAACCATCAGAAGAAAAATGTGGAAAAGCAGTACAGCTCAAAATCGGTTTCTGAGTCAAATTGTCAGTAAATCAAGCATGTAAATGCACAATCCAAAGCTACTGGGAACCTCCCCCTAAAAACAAAAACAAGAGCCAATAAGACCCAGGATTACACATTCACATCTCTGTGTCCTTACGCAACACAATCAGAAGCATTAAACATTACACTCCTGGCTGCTGGAGCTTATATAAAAGGAAGTTATAGACAATAAAAGTGCTGTAATTCCCTTATAGTAAAACTATAAGCCCAAAAATACCTGCAAATGAAATATAACATTCTCTACATCTGCCTCACATTCATCTTTTTTTCATTAATGCAGATTTCCTTGGTATACAACAAAGATAGCAGTAATGGACTGTGCTGTCAGAAGATGCTGGAAGGCACTGTATTTTAATTTTGATTTATCATGCTGCTGTGAGATATAGCAGTTACGCCTTGTTAACTCTTGTTGCTTTGTTCTGTATCAGATGACAGACCGAGTGTTTTTTTTTTTTTACAGTGATAACGCTGGCTATCTTCTTTCAGCTGCTCTCATATCTGTACATGTCGTACATGAGCTGCAGATGCAGTCCATGGTTAAATGATATCCTTTTATTTGATCTTGCTGTTAATGATTATGTTTTCATGCCACGCCGACTATTATAATTTAGAAACGTTTCGTGGCTGAAGCTGACTGTGACAAGAGACTAGATATATATGAGGAGTGTGGTGTAGGATCTACATATACAAATAACTTTTTTATAACAGTGCTTAGAAGTTGGATGACAGAAGGAAATAACTCACACTGACAAAGTGATGTTTGCTAGTTGCTACATTGCTTTCACTTAAGATTTGTGGATGGGGGTATTTTCAGATAACCGGAGTGTAAATACAATTTACGTGAACCAAAGTGAACCCTATAAGGTTGCTTGTGGGAAAATGTCCTCCTGGCATCATTCTTCAGAACCTTACTTTGGTTCCTGAAAGCACTAAGAATTTTTAGAGAACTTATGATAACATGCTTCCTTGTGGCAATGCTGTGAAGAACCTTAAAACACCAGCAAATAGATGGTTCTCTAAAGAACTTGAGATTAAAAAGTTCTTTGTGCAACTAAAAGGGGACCTATTATGCTAAATTCACTTTTACATGGTGTTTAATAATCCAGTGCTCTGCGTTCAACAGACACGAAAACAGCTTGCTTTTGCTTCTACCTAAAAAGGGGCATTTACAGCATGGTATAATAAATTATCCATGGGATATTCTAAGCTGAAACTGCACACATTCTGGGAACACCTGAGACTTACATTACATCTTGTAAAAAGGGGCATCATGGGTCCTCTTTAAAAGGGTTCTCCACTGGAATCAGGCTGAAAAACTATTTTTGATTCTAATTGGAAGCTTTATTTTTCAGAGTGTCGAGAATCCTTTAAAAAATGCTAAATAAACGTCTCCTCACAGAAAATGTCACCCTGACATTAAGTGCACCTTTTTTCATCCTTTTATGTTGAGTACAGATGTTACTATAGAAACAATTTTCTACTAGAGAAACAAATTTTGTAATCATTTTAATGTATTAAAATGATTACGAATACAATAAATAAATTCAATAAATAAATAATACATAAAGATGAATATAAACCCTGCAGCCAGAATATTCTCAGAACCATGCTGTTATAGAAAATGAAGCAGCATCTTTTGATCATCAGGCTCTCAACAGCACCATAGTTTAAGCAGATGACCTGCTAATGACCGATGGGGGATGTGTATGAATGGTTGGTTGATACCACAATGAATTTATAGGTTATTAAGTAAACAGATAATTGCTCATGGGCCCAAGTAATGGAGAGGTATGATCGTGTCAAGCCTGCACATGAACAGGTCAGAAGATAATAATATTATAGAGTCAGTGAATGAAAGGCATAATCCTCACCTCCCCAGTTCTCCACACTGAAGAGATTGCTGAAGTTGTGTGCGACATACGGGGCAATCTTTTTCAGGTCATGTGTTCTAACACGAGTGGCCAACAGAGACTGATGAGCATCTCTGAAAGTGGTGTCCATCAAGAGCAAACCCTGATGCTGTCTCACTGCCCGGGCAAAACCCTCAGGACCTTCTTTCAACAGGACCTCGCGGAAACCTACAGGAGGCTCTCCTACACAAACACACACACACACACACACAGTATTTATTATTGCCCTACGTATATATGCATATACCAATAAATTAGGCATGTTGATGCATTTAATATCAGTCTTAGCAAAACATTATATAATTTTGTATTACAGGATTTCTCACAGGTACTGACACACACACACACACACACATGCACACACGCGCACACACACAAACACACACTCAAGAAAAGGGTCAAATGTGATGGCGATGGGATTTTCCAATTTTATGTAGATTTCACAGAAGCTCTGCTTACGTTATATGAAAGAAAGTAAAACATTCAAAATCTGTTTAACACTGTTTGTGAAATGCCCCCCCACCCCCATCTCTCTCTCTCTCTCACACGCACACACACACACACACACACACACACACACACACACACACACACACAGAGACTAAGTGGGACTCTGAAGTGTCCCAGAGGCATTGGGTTATAGCTAATACAAATGTGACCCACTTAAACACATTCACACACACCTACATACATACATACATACATATATATAATATATATATATATATATATATATATATATATATATATATATATATATATATATATATATACTTACAGAATGTGAGACAAACAGAGAAGCACACACAGTTTCATACTCTCCCTCATTCTGTAGCCATCAGTATACAGTTGCAATCAAAATTAATCAACCCACATTGAAAATGTTTATTTTCAAAATGTACAGACTTTCAGCTGTTTGCAATGAACAAATCAAACAAAAGCAATTGAAATAGTTCAACACAACGAATGCTTCAAGTGGTTTCCCCAAATTCAACTGAAAACGCAGCTTATAATGATTTCAACAGTTTCAAAATTATTCAAGCCCCTGAATAGAATCTCTCACAACAGCACAAATATGCAGAACATTGTTGTCACAAGCACACCTGATGCAACTAATCAAACTCTTCATTAGTTGTAACAGGTGCACTTGAGCTGGAACACATGAAATACCTGAACTGACTAGGGGCAGAAAATGTATGAAATACCTGGACGGGGCAGAAAAAGGAAGCTATCAACAGCTGCAACCAGATTTCTGAGAAGGTAGGTTGTGAAAAACCCTTGTGTGCCTGCAAACGACCTGCAGCAAGACTTGGTGGCAACAGGCATTGAGGTTTCTGTGAGCACAGTATGACGCGTACTAAACACAGAAGGTTTCCATGTCAGAACTCCAAGACGTACACCACTATTGACCCAAAAGCACAAGAAATGTCGGCTCAAAATCATATAAATAAACCACAGAAGTTTCACGATTCTGTTCTGTGGAGTGATGAAACAAAACTGGAACATTTCAGCATAATGGATCAGTGGTATGTCTGGAGGAAGAAGAATGAAGAAAGAACACTCTGTCCACAGTCAAGCATGGTGGTGGCTCTGTGATGCTCTGGTTCTGCTTTGCTATCCTCTTGCACTAGAATCCTGCAGCGTGTGGAAGGCAAGATGGATTCATTGAAGTATCAGGAAATCCTAGGAGAAAACGTCATGCTGTCTGTGAGGAAGCTGAAGCTTGGACCTTCCTACAGGGCAATGATCCCAAGCATAGCTCAAATTCCACCAAGGCTTGGTTGCAGAAGAAGTCCTGGAAGATTCTACAGGGCCATCACAGTCACCTGAAAATCTCTGGTGAGATTTGAAAAAGGTGGTTGCAGCATGCAAACCCAAGAATATTACTGAACTGGAGGCCATTGCTAATGAGGAATGGGCTAAGAAACACTACCAGAAACGCTTCCTCAGAAACGCTACCAGAAGCTATGCATGTTGTTTGCAGCTGGTCATAACATCAAAAAGGTCTACTAAGTACTAAAGCTTCTTGCTATGAAGGGACTGAATAATTCTGAAACTGGAGAAAATCATTATAAGTCGCATTTTCAGTTGAATTTGGGGAAACCACTTGAAGCATTCGTTGTGTTGAACTATTTCAATTGTTTTTGTTTGATTTGTTCATTGCAAACAGCTGAAAGTCTGTAAATTTTGATGCTAAACCTGATTTGCAATAGGGGTTGAATAATTTTGATTGCAACTGTAAAAACAACTATTTGTTAGAGGCATTAAATAGCACATACAATGACAAAGTCAGTAATTACTATCAAAATTGATAAATGGGAATAGGTGGAGCAGTACATTACTGTCCGCCCAGTATTTTGTGCTTTGAGTGGGAAACTCCCCATAATACTTAAATTATATTCTAGTCAGTAAAAGGGATTTTCAGTCTTGCACCCATTTAATTGAGTCCTTTTTAGCACCAGAAGTCAAAAAAGATTTTGAAAAAATTTCTTAGGTGGCTCCCTCAAGCAGCTAATTGAAAGAAAGCCAAAAGCATGAGAGAAATCCACAATACACTAAGATTGCACAGTATACCAGTACTACAGTACTGTCATGATACTGATGCATGAACATACCGCCGATGCCACTATATTTTTTAAATGGCAGTATCGTCAATATGGTAGTACCGGAAGTAATGTTGTATGTGTGGCAGAATACACAAAGGTTAGACTTCATTGAACTTAAATTCTTTACCTTAATCTTTAAAGATTTCCTATTTGCTACCAAGCGAGCTAACGTTATGTTAACCACAGTGTGTAAATACTAAAAGTTGTTTGCTAGCAAGCAAACTAATATTATACTAACCGCTATGTGTAAATACTAAAATTAGCTGAAGCGAGCTAATGTCAAGCTAATCGCTGTGTAAATATTCAAACTAGCCAAAGTGAACTAATGTTATGTTAACAGCTATGTGTAAAGCCTAAAATTAGCCATGTTTCATAGTAATCGATCTAATGTTCCGAAATGATTTATAATTTTTTTTGGTGTTCCTTTCCAAATTCGTTTATTTATCCCTAATATTGTGTTTGTTCTTCATACTCTGAGGTGATACTACTTGGTATTGTAAGATGTTCATGGGATTCATGTTCAGCTGGTATAGAATTGTGAGATGTTTATGGGAACGTGACAACCCCATGATACACAAGTATAATCTAACAGCTATAATCTTCAGATAGAATAATCTGGTTTTGATTATTTTTAAACTTTATTGATTACTACTGTACTGTATATGACTCCATATGCATATGTACTGTACCTTTATGACATTTGGCAGAAAGTAGTGAAATAAAATAAACTGTGTGTGTGTGTGTGTGTGTGTGTGTTTCTGGTCATACCTAGAGGGACAGGAGGAATGACCGGGTCTGTGCTAGAAGCCTTGACCTTGATTGGGATTGGTGTTGTTGGCCCATTTACCATCACATGTCCTGCAGAAAACATATCCACACATATGCTTAAAGATCTCTCTCTCTCTCTCTCTCTCTCTCTCTCTCTCTCACACACACACACACACACACACACACACACACACACACACACACACACACACACACACACACACACACACACACACACACACACAAACACATACACTAATAGCCCTACAATTAAACAAATGTAGTGACAATCAAGAATACTTTTCTGTATTTTAGAGAACAATAAGACAATAGTAAACTCTTGCACACTAACCCAGATAATGCAGGAGTTTCTGTGCACGGTTCTGCGTGGGTTTGAGGTTGAACAGCTCCTGATTCTCATCGATAAACTGTGTGTCCACCGTGCTATACACAAACTGGTGATTACTCAAAACGTTCTGCAGGAAGGGAATGTTTGTCTGGATGAAGAAAAAGAAAGAGAGAGAGAGAGAGAGAGAGAGAGAGAGAATTGTAAATTGGTGTACACCAGGACACAATGACACACACAATATTCAATATTCATATAAAATTTGCATAATGGCCTGTGCACTTGGTCCCAAGAGGCTGATTCCTCGAAGTAATGCCACATGTTTTACTGAAACCTCCCTAGATATAAATGTAAATATACCCAAACAAGCCAACATGGCCACCAACCCCCATACCCCCTCCCACACACACACACACACACACACTCCAACACACCCACAGATTATGCATGTTAATGTGCAAAGTCATTAGAGCACAGGTGTAATGCAACTCGCAGAAGTAAATATAAATCAAATAAACATTAAGGAATCCAAAAGCTGTCAAAATTCATTAACTGCTTCCTCTAGAGATGATTATTCAAGTGACAAAGTTCTCGACACAAATAATTACTTATTGTTTTTTGTTTGTTTGTTTTGTTTTACTGTCCAAAGACAGAATGTTCCAACGTACCAGTGTGTTATGAAGAATTATGAAATATGCCATTAATCAAGTCCCTCAGGTCCATACTCCCTTTACAGTTCACCAAATACACAAAATCAAATATACCCTGCTGGAGTTTCTTGCTCTGCCCTTCCCCTGAACTCTGTACACTTCCACTGTGCTTATGTCGCTTCTCCAAGAGCTGATGAATAATTGACGTAACATAAAACTCTCCCAACTCAAGACTGAGGTTTAGATAACACCATGCATCCATTAAACACTGTGTATCATAGAGACTCCTACATGCCCTTAACTCTACCTTCCTGCTGATGGGCTGTAGTACAGCATCACTCACTCTGCTATCTCTCACCATCGCATTAACCCTGAGGGATGTGTGATGTGGGCGACTGATCAATAACATATGGTGTTTAGCTTGGGAAAAAAAGAGGCATGGATCTAGAGAGGCATTTCTGCTAGTATCTATCTGTGCCTAAAATATGATCTAGACGATTTGTACTTACAGTATTTATAGCTGTTTATTTACAAAATCCTTCAGATGTGTTCAGAGTAAATGAGAAAATACACTATTAATACTGCAGCAAAGCTTCAAAAATCATAACAACCCATCAAAATGCCTTTTTTCCACATTGTTTTATAGTGAAATAAGCACAAGTTTTGAAATGCTACAGTATTTAGTAATAAAATTCAACAATGGATTAATATTCAAACCAAAGCAAATCTAAATGAAATCATCTCCAGTACATCCAGAGTATTTAGAATGAAAGTGAACTGATAAACTCCCACAGCTCCAGGGTCCTCAGTTCTATCCTGAGCTCAGATTACTGTCTGTGTGGAGTTCCACATGTTCTCAGTGTGTCTGCGTGGGTTTCCTCCAGGTTCTCCACCTCCCAAAAACCATGCCAGTAGATGTGAGTAAGTGTCTGAAATGCGTGTGCGTGTGTGGTCCCCTTCATCCCACCATAGTCCTGTGCATATTCCCACCTGAAGCCCAGTGTTCCTAGGATAGTCTCTGGCTCTAATGCAACCCTAACCAGGATAAAGTGGTTACTGAAGATGAAGAAATGAATGACATTTTATAGTCTCAAATCAAATAACAAACAAACAAGATTGTTTTAGTGGTGGTGGTTTGCGCATAATTATTCTTTATTAAAATTGCACAGGAAACAACTTTTTGGCTATCATAAAGTCATGAAATTATTTCAGATTATATTTATACAGTGTCCCATACACGAACGTCTCCATACATAGGGAAAATTATCACGTTTTTAGCAAAATGTTCTCCATACTTAATTTCTATTATATATATATATTTCAAATAACCTTTGACACACAAAAAACAGAACTTATGTATTGAAATAATCCTCATGATTGGATTAGCGATGGACTTTAACAGGAAACATGGCAAGCACATCATACACAACACGGTTGCCAAACTTATCAACAAATTCAAAAAGACTGGAACTGTTACGGAACAACAGAGAAGTGAACGTCCACCAACATCCACTGACAAAGGCACAACCGACGTGGTGCTGGGAAACACAGTCCTTTATGTATGGAGACCCCAGGTATTTTACTGTACATATTTCATATAAACATTTTTTTTGTTCTTTTGAAGATTTCTGCATGACTGTGCTGCCAAACAAGAATTCCTGATTTAGTGTCAATGTAACATTGTGCAAACTCAAAGTCTTGTGTTTGAAGAATCCCATTATAACTTAGAGGATATGTTGCCTTTCCTTTTTATCTGACTGGTGATAACACATGACACTGATGCCATTCACACTTAAATACCAAGTGTTATATCAGTACGTAGTAAGTATCAGTACAGAGTAAGTGAAAATCACTTGTTTGAACTCAATCTAAAAAAAAGGTACAGTATAATATATTACATGCTGGACACCACTGGATCACTGCAGTTCACTACATGAATAAAGAAATTCTGAATTATGTTTTGTGTGTAATTGTGTGAGAGTGCTGTATACATACACTCAGTCAGCAGTTTATTTGTTATCTATCTTGGAAAATAGAATAGAAAAATATACAAAAATTTGCAAAGAATATCTAATAACCTAAAAGCTTAGCATGCACCATCCTTAACAATGTGTCTTAACAAAACACAAAGATGAATTTGCAGGTTTATTGTGATATTATGTAAAAAATTTGACATTGGAAACGTCATGTTAAATGGATTTCTGAATGGCAATTGCACACTTCACTTTCCTGACCTATATACAAGTTAAAATGAAAAGTTTTTGAGAAAATAAATGCGCAGTAGAAAAAGAACGTATTTTGAGAATGATTTATAAATATTCAAATAGCTGGAGATTATCATCTTGGCAGAAAAATCACACATGTTGTGTGAACAAAGGTGAAAAGAAATGTGTTTGTTAAATAAAGGTGAAGTACAAATAGACAGCAGAAGCACTGGAAACTTTGGGAATGTTTGTGTTAGAAGAATCATACCTTTTAGAAGGAGGACATATGTTTTTTTTGTTCTTTCATTTCCCATTGTGGTACAAATGAACAAACATGGAAGTTTTTAACATAAAAAAACCCCAGAAGGTGTCCAAACAAGGTCACACAAAAACATACATGAGATCTTGCTTGAGGTTTTAGAATTAAACTGAAGGTACAAATCCATACCTTCATTATCTACAGGTTCAATAATGCACACCTTCTCATAGGCTTGACCCTTCACTTTGCACACACACAGAGTTCGGAAGGTCGTCATTTTGCAGTTGTCCCAATAAAATCAGGGCACGAGGTTAAATGGAATAATAACTAAAAACTCAATTACACAGAAAGTGAAAGTAGAGGCGTTCTCTAATGCCATTTCAACACGGGCTCATGACCATAGATTTTGGTGAGGCAGACCAACATTAATATCATTAATTATAAATAATGACAAAGTGTCAAACGAAATTAAGATGAGAGAGCAGACTTCTATAGGCTGCTATTTTGTCAATTTTTTAAGTAACCCCACAACAGACAACTGAGAATTAACAGCATACAGTCATCCAGCATTGAGTTCAGTAGGTTTTAGATCAAAACAAGTTTTAGTACAAGCTGTGTTCGAGTGTTAATATGATTAAACAAGGTAAACAGCTTTAAGCAAAATTTCCTGTCAAACTACATCTCAAAAACTACACAAAAGACATGAAACTAGCCCCCCAAAAATGGGGCTATAATGAGAAAAAATGTTCATGCCTACTGCAAACCCTGTTCAATCAAATCAACACTTAAATAGAACTTTTTCAACAGCATGAAGTTGGTTAAAATGTCTTACCCAGTAACACTCTATGCCAGAACTAAAAGAAATTCCAGAAATGATAATGTAGAAAGTGATTAAAATACATAAGTCTGGGAAGGGTTACAAAGCTATTTCAAAGGCTGTGGGATGCCAAAGGACCACAGTGAGAGCCATCATCTCCAAATGGAAAAACTCAGCGCATTATTGAACCTTCCCAGAAGTGGCCAACCTTCTAAACTTTCAGCAAGAGCACAGCAGTGACTCATCAAGGAAGTCACAAAAGAGCCAAGGACAACATCAAAGGACCTATGGCCTCTCTTGCATCAGTAAAAGGTCAATGTTCATGACTCCACTATCAGAAAGACACTCTGCAAAAATGGCATCCATGGAAGAGTCGTGAGGTGAAAACCACTGCTAAACCAGAAGAACATTAAGGCTGGTCCGAATTTTTCCAAAACACACCTTGATGATCCTCAAACCTTTTGGGAGAATGTTCTGTGGACTGATGATTCGAAAGTGGAATTGTTTGGAAGACAGGGGACCTGGTACATCTGGCATAAACCAAACACAGAGTTTCACAAAAGAAGATCATACCTACAGTCAAGCATGGTGGTGGAAGTGTGATGGTGTGGGGATGCTTTGCTGCTTCGGCGTCTGGGCAACTTGCAATAGTTGAGGGAAACATGAATTTTGCTCTCTATAAGAAAATCCTAAAGGAGAATATCTGGTCTTCACTCGGTAAAGCCGGGTTCACACTGTACAATATTGGCCATGATTTGGTCATCTAAGACAAAATTTGAGAATCTTAAAAAATTCCTATAATCCTAGGCCAAAATCTGAAGTCTTTGATTGCTAGTTTGACGTGTTCCCCGACAGCCGATTAATGACTGTTGCTATCAAATTTTTCCTCCGATAAATTCTTGCCTGCGTCTGTTTTTCGTGTCTTGACTGTCGTACAGTCTGACAACAATTGACCACTCAGATCCTACAGTGTGGCTTACAGAGGGAATCATGTTTGTACAGTCTGACAAGCAAAAGTCGTAAAGGACTAGTAACAATCGCCCAGTGTGCTTAAGTTGAACCTCAACTGGATTATGCAGCAAGACAACGACCCAAAGCATAGGAGTAAATCCTAGTCCTAGAAGTAAGTGAAAGACTGATCTCCAGTTATCGAAAGTGTTTGGTTGCAGTTATTGCTGCTATGGTTGGCACAACCAAATTTAAATTTTAAAGGAGCCTTGTCATTATGTCATAAGGGGCAGAGAAAATGCTACCCCTATAGACCTCCTCAACACTTGTTGCTGTTCCCATTATTGACCACTATAGATGCAATAATATTCTATGGAAGCTCGCTGCACCAGGATTATGCAACATCTAGAACGGTGATCAAATCAACAGAAAATTTGCTTTTGGTTAATAACAACTTTTGCAAATGAATTGGTCACTTAACATAAGTAATTTCAAGAGAATTTAAAATGTATGACACTGAACGAGGACTTGAAGATTATTATTTGTTGAATGGCTGATAGAAATTATCAGGCTCTTCCCGACCTACCACTTTGGATGATCCACCACTGCACTAGCCAAATGCATGAAGATGTGCTTAGCAATTTTGAAAACAAAGAAGCAGTCTGGTGTACTGACACAAGACTGACATCATCATCACCACACACACACACACACACACACACACAAACAGAAAGTTTAGCTTTTCTTTTGAAATGAATTAGACCATGAAATGCAGCCTGTCAACTAGTCTGTCTCCCACTCAGTGTGTCCTCACATTGCCTGAGCTGCAGAGACATGTCATGAAACATGCTAACTAGAAAACAGAATTAGCATAGTCGGTAACACTTTATTTAAAAAACTAATTTACATAGGACCTTTAGAATACCTTTTTAATCTATGAATGAATCTTTTATTAAGAACTGCTACAGAAAAGACGACAGGTTTATTTCTTATTTCCAAAATCATTAGCAGTTTTATGTGACTTTGTCTTTGCATGAAAGAGGGACACGAGAAAAGCACTCAATTATCCTTATGGGATGTTTTTTTGATTTATGGGACATTATATGTTCGATCTGAGAGTTTTGATGTATTTAAAAAAATCATTATACAGAATAATAATTTTGCACATTCAGGAAACAGGTTATACATGGTGCCTTATATCATGGTGATAAATGTTAATTTTATTACCTCTTTAGTTTGAGGCTATTAAAATCATGCATTGGGCTAGCATATGGGCTTCATAAATCAGTAGTTTTGAATTGGAGCGGCACTTCATAACTTACATAATAGCTTTCAATGGAAACAAACCACCAGCACTTCAGCTGAAGAGCATTCAGTTCTATCCTCCAGTAAAAAGTAAATACATTAAACACACTTATAAGAAGGTCAGCTGACAGCTGACCATGAAATAAATAACTTTCATGTTTAAAAAAAGACAGATATGATGGCGTCAAACAGATGACTAGTGATAATTGAGGAGTTTTTACACTTCTGTTGTTAGGAGATATGCCATGTGGACATGCTTACACACATTGGGGTGGCTGTGGCTCAGGTGGTTGAACGGCTTGTCCACTAATCACAGGGTTCGCGGTTTGATTCTTGTCCCACATGCCAAAGTGTCCTTGGTCAAGACACTGAACCCCAAGTTACTTCTGATGGCAGGCTAGTGCCTTGCATGAGTGTGTGTGAATGAGAACCAGTGTAAAGTGCTTTGTAGAACCGCCAAGGTTAAAAGGTGCTATATAAGTACAGACCATTCACCATTTAATTACATGCTGGAGATTGCTTTAGCTTTGCGTTTGTTTGAATGCAATTTCTTTTTGCTTACGTCAGTCTTGAACACTCGGTGAGCATGAAACAAGGAGAAAGTAGGTATCATAATGAGTACAGAAAGGTGGCTGATAAAGTTAAACTGCTAAAAAAGGAAGCAAGAAGAAAGGAGGAGATGGTGACAGGAGGAGACATATGATAACGCAGATGAAAAGAGCTGATGAGGCAGAAGCTGAAGACATGTGATCAAGACTTGAGCGCCTTTCATCCAGGAGCACTTAACCTGCTCTCTATAGCTGGCTGTTAAATCGACATTGAAGCCAGGCATCACTTAGGAAGACTAAAGTGGAGCTATTTGGGGGGATTATGAGAGCTTGATAACTGACATCATTAATGGAAAAAGATACAGTCCATGTTGTTACACACTCAGCACACCTGTCCTAAATCATTCCATACATACAGTATGTACAGGAGCAAACCTGTGAGTGTGTTTCATATCTTGGCGGGAGCCAGATATATAAGAATCTAAAAGGCTAAAAGTGATATGCAAGATAAATGTCCACTCTATCTCTTTGAGATCATGAGTTGGAATCCCATCAATACCACAGCAAACCCATGGGAGTCTCTGTGTGGGAGGGATGGCATCTCTTTCTCCCCTGTCAATCAAGTAACACTAACCAATCATGGGCCTCTGGGAGCTCATGAATGTGGAAGAGGGTAGATTGCATTCTCCTGGTACATTGCCTAGAAGTTTGAAAAGATGCATTTGCCTTTACATGTTTCAGAAAAAGCACATGCTAGCCTTCAGCTTCCCTATGATAGGAAAGAGCTGGCTGGTGGGTGTGAATTGATAGGTGTCCAAATTTGGGACAAAATGGGAATAAAGCATAGGAATAGCATGCATTATCTGCATTATGCCATTGGAGGTTTCTTACTAGCACCTCTGGGGTTGTGAGTTCAAATCCTGCCTTCCACCTGTGTGTGGAGTTTTTACTCCCTGTGCTTCAGGGATTTCCTCCAGGTTTCCTCCAACAGCCAAAGACATGACTTGTAGGCTGATGGCATTTCCAATTTGTTTATAGTGTGTGTGTGTGTGTGTGTGTGTGTGTGTGTGTGTGTGCGTGTGTGTGTGTATGTGTGTGTGTGTGCACGATTGTGCCCTGCGATGGGTTGGCATCCCATCCAGGATGTCCTCTGCCTTGTGCCCCAAGTCCCCTGCGATAGGCTCCCTATCACAGGCTCCCTGTGACCCTGTGTAGGATAAGCCGTACGGAAAATGGATGGATGGATAGAAGAGCTGTTTCTTTGTGGCTACTGAGGTAATTTTGTAGTTAAATTCAGATTTAGATGTAGAAAATTCATATAGGTATACACACCTACATGTGTGTGTGTGTTTGTGTGTGTGTGTGTGTGTATGTCCATGTGTGTGCATGTGTGTGTGTGTGTGTGTGTGTGTGTGTGTGTTCGTGTGTGTGTGTGTGTGTGTGTGTGTGTGTGTGTGTGTGTGTGTGTGTCCATGTGTGTGCATGTGTGTGTGTGTGTGTGTGTGTGTGTGTGTGTGCTTGTATGTGTGTCCATGTGTGTGCATGTGTGTGTGTCTGTGTTGTGTGTGTGTGTGCATGTGTGTGCACGTGTGTGTGTGTGTGTGTGTGTGTGTGTGTGTGTGTGGCGCCCTTGGTATTCTTCTGCCACATGTTTCCTGTATGTGCTGTCCAAGGTACTGAAATGGCAAGAGCATGTCATAATCATGACAGCCAAACACTCAGCTCTGAATATTGCACATTATGCAGATTAATACATTGTATTAAATATAACCTGCCAAAAATATCTGTCCCTCAGCAATGATGTGTTTTGTATGCAGTGAGTATTTATTTCATTATTAATTACATAATTAATTACAATAACACTCGTAATAATAACTTTCAACAGTAATAAAGATTTCCTAAATCTCCATTTAAATGGTTGGTTAGATCTAATTTAAGGTTAAATATATTATAATTATAATGACGTAATAATATAATTGAACATTAATAATAATTAATCATAATTAGAACGCTACACAGATTTCTTTCTTTCTTTCTTGTTCTTCTTTTTATTTTTATTTTTTTTTAAAGAAAATTATATTATACAACTCACACCTGTTCCTGCCAAAAAACAGAGTTGTTACAGTGTACAAATAAATTATTAATATTCTGTTGTACATTTGGAGTCTTCACAGTTTATGGCTCATACAAAATTAACATCATACTCAACACACTTCCCAGTAGGCCAGAAGATTTTTAAACGATGTACACTAGAAAGAAAAACCCCAGTTATTAGATTTTAATAGGTCAATATAGGTTAATATCTACATTTCAAAAATGAATTTTTGTAAAATGTCAACTCTTTCTGTGAAATACAACATGTATTAATAATATGGACCTAAAATAGCATATATGAATTAAGGAAACCAAGACTAACTCAAAATGGGCTGGTTATGGGCTGTTTTTTAACAGTCCGATTTGAACTAAGCAAAGACAAAAGACATGATAATAAAGTTCTCATATTTAAATCTACATTAAATATAAGTCATCTCTGAATCAAACCACCCACTCAACGCTTATATTTATAACCATGCATTTCCTGCTCTTCACATCAGGGTGCTTTCACTATTGGATTAAATTGGATCCCTGGTGTCGATTCATGACTTCCACACTGAGATCGTCAATCTGCTGCAATTTCATACCTAACA